>JAHRHZ010000021.1:19388093-19446206 GCA_024137785.1 Ginglymostoma cirratum
TTCAACACTTTTAGGACCATCAATTTTATATCTAAGATCAATTTATTGAAAACTCTTTCCCTACGACCATTTTCATTGCTAAATGATAGTGGCTCTGAATGTATTCTTTGACCCCAGTTTTACTTCATATAATTTTGTTCAGATAGACACAAAATCCTTATCAACATCTGACCTTGACTGGATCTGAACCAGAAAGGAAAAGAATTACAAAAAGAAATGCTTTTTGGTTCTTCTACATTTGCATATTTGATTGATAGTTTCAAATGACACGTTTTAAAAGAAGACTTGCATTTCTCTGACAGCTTCTTGTGTTTACAGGATATCCAAACATACTTTATAACTGGTTAAGTATTTGTGAACTGTATATTGTAATGTAGGAAGTGTAGTGATTAATTTGTTCACAGCAAGATTACCAAAATAACATTTTGATCATGACCACATAACTGTTCTTGCTAAGGATGCTGATTGAGGCACAACTATTGACAAGGACACTGGGAGAACTGAGCTTTTATGGGATCCTTTACATCCAGCTGAGATATCAGATAGAGCTTTGGTTTAATATCTCATCTGATAGATGACACCTCTGACAACGTAGCATTCTCTCAATCCTCCTTTGGGAACATCAGCATTTATTTTTTGCACTCAATCCTGGAGTGGTCAAGGCTTCACTTAATCCCTCGGGCTGAATGGCCTCTTTCCACACTGGAAGAGCTGAGAGACCATCCCATGCAGGTCCCCAAGCAATGCATTAGAATGTTTCAGATTCCTAGACCAGGGATGAGATAGAAGGGCTCCTTTGATGGTTTAGTGGAAAGGCTACAGGTGTTGGCTGAAATTGAGATCAAGCTTAGAGGTGATGCCAACACAGCCCATCTCTTGGGATAAGTTCCTGTCGTTTTACTGTACATAAGAATTTGATGTAAATGTAAGTCTTTTGTCATACTCAGTGTGAAATCTAAAATCCTTCTTCTGAAAAAGTTAACCAATCTATTAGATCTTTTCTGAAGAAGGTCCAGACCCAAAACGTCAGCTTTCTTGCTCTTCTGATGCTGCCTGGCCTGCTGTGTTCGTCCAGCTCTACACCTTGTTATCTCATACTCCAGCATCGGCAGTTCCCACTATCGCTGAGAAAATCCAGGATGTCTGCTTCCACCAAATCATTAGAAGCAGTGGCAGCTTCATTCTCTGTCAGTCTTTACTGAAAGAACAAACTAACATCTAGAATATCCAGTTGCAGCTGCAGTTTCCTTTACCAATGATATCTTTTATGCCTGTTGCTTGTTGCAATTTTCTAAGAGAAATGAAAAATCTGCACTACCTTCCTCCGGTCCCAGAGATGAAGTTTTGTGATGTAGATTGGTTCACAGCACACTGAAATCAATTCAGTTTCTTCTACAAATGCTAATCAAAGGTTCAAAACTACATGAGTGCCTCTACTCAAAATGGAAGAGTGGTGATTAGGAATGACGTACATATTATTGGTGATCTCTCTCATAATTAGTGAAATAGAACCTGCGTCTGCCCTCTGACTCTGATTTGAATAATTTAGCTTAAATCCAGCCAATTATCAAATAAGTCAGAATCAGCCAATTTTAAATATGAAAATGACGAAGAATTAAAGTTGTATCCCACTGCTGGAGTTAGTGTGTACTTCCATTCCTAATATCCGAACAGTTGAGCCCCAGGAATCTGGAACTCTATTTGGAGTGCTCTGCTTTGATATCACTCAATGTTAGGACATGATAACTGTGTATAAATCTGTAATACAGATCAAAATCATCATCGGAAATTGCTGGAAAAACTCAGTAGGTCTGGCAGCATCTGTCAAGAGAAAGCAAAGTTAATACTTCGGGTCCAGGGACACTTCTTCAGAACTGATTGTAGCTAGAAAAAGATGCATGAAATTATTATGCACTAAGCAATTTCTAAGCAAACAAGCAAAACGTCAGCTTTCCTGCTCCTCTGATGCTGCTTGCCCTGCTGTGTTCATCCAGCTGTACCCCTTGTTATCTAAGCATTAAGTAAATAGGGTTCCCAAGCAGAAAATGAGATGCTGTTCTTAGGCTGAGCTTCGCTGGAGCACTGTAGCAAGCCTGAAACAGATTTCGGTCCAGGAACACAGTGTTGTGTTGAAATGGCAGGCAACCAGAAACTCAAGGCCAATTTTGCAGAAACAACGTAGGTGTTCTGCAAAACAGTCACCCAGTCTGTGCTTCATGTCCCGAATGTAGAGAAGACCATGTTATGAACAGCAAATACAGTAGACTAGATTGAGTAAAGTGCAGATAAATTGCTGCTTTGCCTCGAAGGTATGTCTGGGATCTTGGACAGTGAGGAGATTTGCAGGGGAAGGTGCTATGGAGGTGTGGGGAGATTTGAAAGAAGTCTACCAAGGTGTCCCAGAGGGAATGGTCTCTGCAAAAGTTTGACAAGACAGAGGAGGAGAGAATGTATCTGGTGGTGGCATCCTGCTAGAGGTGGTGTAAATGGAATCTAATGATCCTTGGGATGTGGATGCTGGCCCCCAACAGCAATTGAGTCCCCCTCATCCTCACTTACCATCCCATCTGAACTTCCAGTCGCCTGCCCTTTCAATGCACATCATGTTACCTGGCCAACATCTCTATCTCGTGCTGCAGCCATGCTCAACGCCAGCTGGAAAAGCAACACCTCCTTTTCTGCTTGGGAACCTTGCAACCTTCTGGACTCAATATCAAGGTCAGCAATTTTAGGGCTTAAGCACCTTTTCCTATGTCTTTCCCCCAACCCGCACACACCAGGCCTGGTCATCATATGGTCTACTACCACAAACAACCTCTTGTCAGCCACTGACAGTCCCCATTGGTAGTTATTGAGTATCTCAGGCTGACCTTTATCCATTATTTTGTCTGCCTAACTGTTTTATTCTCCCTCTGGACTCCCATCTCCACTTATTATTTACTCCTCAACAAACTAGAACACCCCACCCCACCTCTTCTCCAGTGTATATACCAAACTTTTTCTAGTTACAATCAGTTCTGAAGAAAAGTCGCTGGACCCAAAATGTTAATTTTGCTTTCTGTCAGCAGATGCTGCCAGACCTGTTGAGTGTTTCCAGCAATTTCTGGTATTGTTTCTGATTTCCAGCATCCGCAGTTCTATAACTTAAGTCACCATACTTTTTTCTCTTTCTTATATCAATGTTCACTCTAAATCTCTTGTCTCCCCAAAGTGATAATCTATTTAAAATCTTAATTTTCAAACATACTTGCTAATTTGTGGCCATAGTAATAGATGTAATAAATTGTACCAGCCAACAACCTCAAACATACTTTTAAACAAACTATAACAGTGATAGTAATATTAGGTATTTATTACAATATCTAAATTGTGAAGTATTGAACTTGGGGCTATTTGAAAGCAAATTGAAATAACTCAGACAAAACTGAAGTTCCAGAGAAATGACTGGCAATTCTTGAATCTTTCTGGGATGCTATATGAAATGTCACATTACAATTCTTGCATGTTTCTTTCAAATGTGTGACTCCGTTTCTGTCGTTAATGAGATTGTTTATTTACATTGAATAACATACAGAATTCTGTTGGAACATGAATGTAATGTGTTCAAGCTGATTATGCCTGAATAGGGCAGTCATAGTTTAGATAAAAGTCAATACAGATAAAAGTGAGATAATGCCTGTTTGTGGGGTGGTCACTTGTTGCTTTGAAGAGGCAAATTTAAGCAGGTTAGAGAAACAACCTAATCTCAATGGGTTAGGTGAGTACAATGCATCAGTTACCAAGAGTTGTGTCACATATTAGCAAGATCGTAAAAAGCCAAGCTAAGCAATAGACTTTACTTCAAGAGGGATAGAATTTGACATAACAGAAGTATGCCTCAATCAAAACTTGGTTAAAGTAACATATGTAATTATGGTCACCTTATTGTAGTAAAGATATAGAGGCACTGGAGAGGGTGGAGGAAAGTATTACAAGAATGTCTGAAATGTGTGGATACACATATCAGGAAAGAATTCAGAGGTTCACAGTCTTGTCTCTTGATCTTGATGTAACAGAGATCTTTAAAATGATTGAAGGTTTTGATAGGTCAGATACAAAGAGAGTGTTTCCTTTTGTGAAGAATAGCATTACTAAAGCCCATCAAAATAAAATGTTTACCAAGAGGTCCAACAGAGGTCCAAAGAGTGTAAAGAATTTGGAACCTGTTACCAGAAGCAACGGTTCGAACAAATAGTGTCGATGCATTTTAAAGGGAACCTTGACAATAATTTGAGGAAGCAGGCAATATAGAAATATTTGAGAAAAGATCAGAGAAGGCTTATGAACTGGTTATGCTGAATGGCCTGTTTCTGTTCTGTACATCCTCAGTAATAGTATGTATTCATGTAATAGTATTTACACAGTTTATGAAAACATTCAGATGTACAGTATTTCATTTTCGAAGAAATTTTATATAATAATATTCCGGCTTACAGCTTTTTACAACTAGTTTAATAAACACTCATTGTGAAACTTTTTTGTTCATAAATACATATTTTGCAATTTTCATTTAAGAATCATATAGCCTGTTAACTTTGCATTTTTATTAATTGTACTTTCTGGTAATTCTTAAGGAGTCTGAAGAAGGCAGTTGGGCTCAGGTAATGCATGTTAAAATACATAATTTAGTTTGAAGATTTTTAGTGCATATGTGGTTTACTCCTCAGTGTTATGAAATTGATTTTATAATGCACAACGGAAAGCATCTTATGAGCAGTCCACTTTTTGTACGTTATGTTTAGTCAGACTATCATTTCTGGTTTCAATACACTTGAAGTAGAATAATGTTTCTTATCTGCATGTACCTAAGAGAAACGGAGGACACACAGGCTGAAAATCTGTGGGGTTATTCCATTAGCATAAATTCAGCAAAAAGCCTGTCATGAGTTTCTACTCCTAATCCTGGATAGGTATCTGATGTCAAGTGGCTATTCTGTAAGAATAAAACATAGGCCTGAATTTTCACTGCAGAGTCGGAATATAATGTCAGAAAAATACTCCACAAATCTGACTCTGGAGAGTGTTTTGGATAGACAGATTTTCATTCTGGAGTGACAGGTGTTAATGTAAGTCAGTCCCATTGTTCTGAAGCACATTACAGAAGCAACAAGGGCCGCCAGACGTGGAACCAGGCTGTATGAAAGGCTGACCACAGTCCACTGACACTTTGTCTCAGCTGAAAGTAAAATGAAGAATAGCTATCCAAATTTCACAGGTCACACACACCCTCTCTCCCCTCATTCATGTTCTCTCATTTACCGCCATGTCAACTTATACTCCTCCACACACCCGCATGGCTCTTTATAGCCCTAATTTCAAATGATGCCTTTCTACCCACCCCAACATCCCTTTTACCCTCATGCCAACCTGCCTGATTATAACTTCTCTGCCAACTCAGTATCAACTTATACTGACCCATGGACTTGGCAAAATGTCTTATTCTTTTGCTGTATATTTAGTAGACTTGGTTTCACAGGACCCCAATATATTCAGACTTTGGTCCCACAAAGTATAAATGTGTTTCCTTGTCATATAAAGTGATCACTTGATAAATTTTGGAGAATATCAATAAATGCTTAAGCAATAAATGCAAGATATCAATATACATGAAGTCAGATGGTTATGTTTGTATTTAGATGGCATATTTCTTAGAGTTGCTTTGACACATCTGGGAGTTCTTGACATCAGTATTCCCACTTTCCGTATTGTGCTGTTTCTCATATTTCTTTTCCCTAAACAACATCAACAATAAACAATGCAGTAAACATTAGTCTATAGCCTGTGCATGTGTGCTCTCAGGTGCAAAATTCTGTATGTACAATAAAACTGAATAGTGCACAGTTTAAAATTGTTGTGAATTGAATATAGACAGTAAAGAGAAATTTAAAAATTCACATAGTTCCTTATTTCCCTCTTCCTAGTTATTCTCCCACTTGCTTTGCTCAAGTAAGATTAATTATTTCAGGATATTTTTAAAAATTGCTTCTTCACTTGTGCTATTTACTTCTACATGTGTTGTGATATTTAAAAATGTTTCCATTTTCTTAAGTTGATTGGATAGAATTTTTCACTGAAATTACACTTGGTACCCAACAATCCAAGCAGAATGCAATACATTTTCTAGCTGTTTAATGTTCATTGCCAGTTTCAAGATTCCAAATACATGTTGGTATTTTGTAGTGAAAATGCAAATGAAAAAAGTATATCATTGGATTTATTACCCTTCAATTGTGCCCTAATAATTTTGGACCTAGAAACACTGGTGTGTTCCTGGCATCCAGGGTTGCTCTAACAGTGGGAAGTGATCTATAAATTAACTTAGGGCTTTGGTCCGTGTTAAGTATTTGACTAAGGTTTCTTTAAAAATGCAAAACTTTTCTACAGGCCAGAAAGATGATCATCAGTGCTGCAACAGGCCATTTTCTACCAGCCCACATATGCAAAATAGTCTTACTAGTACCGTGGAAATTATTTCCCACAGACATAGTAATAATATGTCAAATATCTGCTATTACAATGTATCATTATGAAATGCTACTCAAATCCCTTATTAATAGTTGTAATAATCACATTTTTCATTCAGGTTTATCAATCAATCCTTGAAAGGTGGGAAGGGTTCAACACACTGTAATGACAGAAATATTCCTATAATGCTACTTCTTGACATACTGCCACTGTTCACTCATGCTGTTGCTGAAATTAGGAAATAGAAGGCTACATGGTTATGTGCTATCAACTTTTTGTTTGTTAACTCATTTATGGGCAAATGAATTTGGATAAACTTATTCTTGCATTTTCTGTCAGACATTGGCTTATGGTGACATGAATCATGAATGGATTGGTAATGAATGGCTTCCTAGCCTAGGATTACCGCAGTATCGCAGCTACTTCATGGAATGCCTAGTAGATGCTAGAATGCTGGATCATTTGACAAAGAAAGATCTTCGTATTCATTTAAAAATGGTGGATAGCTTTCATCGGTATGTTTGATTTTTTTTTAAATTCTCTGTCCTTATGTAAAATAAACTGTTTTGTAGTTATGGAAGTTCATTTTTATTTATTAATGGGTTGACTTCAAGAGTTAAAATCTACAGATCCTCCAGTACATTCCTACCAAAAGTTATATGCTGTGCCCCAAACTCATGGCATTCTCCAGCAGAGCTCTGCCTGCTCCAAAGAACATTACTGACATAAGAGGAGACAAAACTAGGAAGGAAGGAATGTATTTCAGTCATCCAAGGCTGGTAAGAGAACAGTGATTCTGTGTCACCATTTGAACACAGGCAAGCCAACCCATTTTCTGATGGTTGTGGGACTCAACTTGGCACTCTGGTCTGGATTGCATTCTAGATCCCCAAAGATTTGAAAAGTGCTGGCTGCATTTTCAGCCACCTGCTAACAGGGACCAATGCCCAATTTGTTGTTTCTGCAGTACAGAAATTAGGTACTGCTGTCTGAAGTTTGCAACCTTGGAGAGTCCTTCAAATGTAACAATCGTGATGTGAAAACCCACCTGTATATTTAAATTCCTGAAGCTTTGGTGAGATCATCACCAGAGATCATTGACATGCAGATCCCAACAGTTAACCCATAATCAAACACTCTTTGATTTTCAAAGCCAAAATATCCATCTGCTTAATTATTATCAACATTTGCCTAACCCATAATCAACATTCCTACCAAAAGGGGTGTGAATCCTCGACAGCAGAGAGGCAAGTGCGAGGCTGGAAGGAGATACAGTAATCAGAAATAACATGTTCAAGAGACAGGTCAGGCTGGAACAGGACAGGGAGCGAGGACTGCCTGTTGGCTTAATTTGCACCTATTTGAATGCAAGAGGGCTGATAGGTAAGGCCAATGATTCAGGGCGTGGATCGGTATGTGGGGCTGGGATATTATAGCCATTACAAAAACATGGCTAAGGAAGGAACAGGGCTAGCAGCTTAATGTGCCAGGGTACAGGTGCTTTAGGTGGGACAGAGGTGGAGGAAAGAGGGGAGAGGGGTTGCATTTTTGATTAAGGGGAGTATCACAGCAGTAGTCAAAGGTGAAATAACTGAGGCATCATTCAGTGAGGCTTTGTGGGTGGAGCTAAAAAATAAGAAGAGGATAGTGATGTTATTGGGGTTGTACTATAGGCCCCAAAATAGTCAACGGGAATTAGAGGAGCAAATATGCAGAGAGATTGCAGAGACTTGCAAGAGAAATAGGGTTGTCACAGTGGGAGATTTTAATTTTCCTAACATAGATTGGGACTGACATAGTGTTAAGGGCTTAGATGGGGTGGGATTTGTTAAATGTATTCAGAAAAGTTTCCTCAAGCAGTACATAGAGGGTCCTACTGGGGAAGGGGCGAAACTCAACCTATTTTTGGGAAATAGGGCAGGATAGGTGACTGAGGTGACAGTGGGGGAGCACTTTGGGACCAGTGACCATAGTTCTATTAATTTTAAAATAGCTATTGAGAAGGACAAAATTGGTCCACAGTTTCAAGTTCTAAATTGGGGCAAGGCAAATTTTGATGGAATTTGGAGCTTACAGGGGTTGATTGGAGTTGCAGGGATTGTTTGCAGGCAAAGGGACCACTGGTAAGTGGGAAGCCTTTAAACGTATAATAGCTAGAGTTCAAGGTCTATATGTTCCTGTGAGGGTGAAGGACAAGGTTGTCAGGAGTCGGGAACCCTGGATGATAAGAGATATTAGGGCTTTGATCAGAAAAAAAGGAGGCATGGCTCAGGAACAGGCACCTGGGATCAAGGGAATCCCTGGAGGTATATAGGGGATACAGTGATTTACTGAAGAAGGAAATCAGAACCGCAGAAAGGGGGCAAAGATAGCTTTGGCTAAGAAGATTAGGGTGAACAAAAGAGATCCTTTAAGTATATTAAAAGAAAAAGAATAACCAGACAGAGAATAGGATCCCTCAAGGACCAAAGTGGACATGTATGTGTGGAACCACAGGAGATGGGTGAGGTTCTCAATGAAGACTTGGGAAGTTAGTGGCAATATCTTGGGGACATGTAGAGTAGGTGTTGGAAGTATTAGAATGTATGAAGTTGGATAAAGCTCCTGGTCCTGATCGGATATATCCAAGAACCCTACAAGAGTCTAGAGAAGAAGTTGCAGGGCATCATCATGAGCCATGGGTGAGGACCCGGACAACTGGAGGGCGGTGAATGTTGTGCCCTTATTCAAGAAGTGGAGGTGCCAATGTTGGACTGGGGTGGACAAGGTCAGAAATCACATGCCAGCAAGTTACAATCCAACAGGTTTATTTGAAAACACAAGCTTTCAGATTCTTACTCCTTCAGATGTAAGTGTCAGACATATAACTTATTAGTAAAAGATCAAAGGGTCACACCACTGATGAGGATGTACTAAACAAACGTAAGATGCTGTTAAATCTTTAATCAGTTAGAACGTTTTAATTACTATATATATGTAAATCCTTTGAAGTCACTGTCCTGAGAGAACTAAGGGTTTTATCAGCATAATGAAGGGCTGACATTTTGGGTCAGACAATGCATGTTAAATGTGAGGCCTTGTTAAGAATCTGTTTGTGTTTTGGTTTGGAGTCAGACTGGTTTTATTTCTGAAGTAGGAATTTGTAAAACACCATATTGACTGACTGTCTATAAATTATGTGCTTTTTGAAGAAAATAGCATGTATCTGCAAATACAAATTCACCCCATAGATTCATGTGTGTGTGTGTGGTTGAGGCGGGTACATTAACAACACTTAAAAGGCATTTCGAAGAATACATGGATAGGGAAATGTTTAGAAGGATATGGGCCAAGTGCAGGGAAATGGGGTTCGCATGGATGGACATTTTGGTCAACATGGACCAGTTTGGTCCGAAGGGCGTGTCTCCGTGCTGTAGTACTCTATGACTGTAAAGGCTGTTTGATTTTCAAGGCCAAAATATTCATCCGCTCATTTATTATCAACATTTGCCTGACTACTTTTTGAATTTTATTTATTTATTTTGAAAGCAACTCGCAAATAATTGTCAAAATTGTTGTATTGTTCTTGCTCAGGACAAGTCTACAGTATGGTATTATGTGCTTGAAACGGTTGAACTATGATCGAAAAGAACTGGAGAAGAGAAGAGAATTAAGCCAACATGAAATTAAAGGTGAGAGATCTATTACTGCTGTTTGAAAACAAGTGGTCATTAGACGTTTGCCTTTTGATTAATGGAAATATTTTATATGTGTAAAATATGTGGTATTCTCACAATAGGTCAGAATGTATGTTGAAGTACTACGTAGAAAATCTAATAGAAGCATGAGAGGTAATTAGTTTAATATTTCCGGGGACCATTGCTATGCATACGAATTTTAATATATTATATAATATGTGCCGCTGCTTATGTTTCATTTTTGAATTTATTTATGGATCTATACAGTAGTCTATATTTAGAAGTACTTAAATTCCCATTAAAATACTGATATATATACTTTTAAAACATTTTTATAAATACTTCTAAAAACTCACTGTCCTTTGAATGTAAGCGGGCTAATAGAGCACCCAAAGATATTCACCTCCAGCTATGAAAGAGAAATACGAAAGCAACAAATTTCAGATGACAGGGCCTTAAGTTGAGTAAGTCAGAAACCTTCAAATGTGTCTCACACGAAAACCAGGAGGTTTTCAGAGGCTATCAAACCTACGTAATAGTTCATGGGATGCTTCAATTTCCAGGCGATTCTTGCAGAGTCAGTAGTGTTGGGACATCCGTAGGGGTCTGACAAGCAACTCTAGTCTATGCCTCAGCAATGGCAATCTTCTAATCAGAAGATCTGGGTGACTGTATTTGCATAATTATCTATGCTCTTTTCTCTTTTATTCCTCCTTCATTGATATTCCGAATTATTGATTCCCCATAAAGAAAGTCATGTTCTAAATAAGCACGAAAAAGATTTTTTTGTTAATCTGGAAATACGAGGTTAGGGAGTATTTGTGGAGAGAGGAGAAAATTAACATTTCAAATTGTCATACTAACAATAGGTCATCAATCTGAATTGTCAATTCTTTTTCTCTCTGCAAAAATGCTGTCTGGCAGGCGTATTTTCAATGTTTTCTGTTTTATTTTCAGATTTTTATCATCTGCAGCTTTTCACTTTTCAAAATAAGAACTCCTCAGTCTGAATAAAGATTAACATTTTATTGGGAGGAGGCAGTGACAGAATTCGTACCTCCCACCCCTATCTGCCTTTCATAGGGACCGCTCACTCCGCAACTCCCTCGTCCACTCCTCACTCCCCACTAATCCCATCACACCGGGCATCTTTCCCTGCAACCGCACCTCCATCCAAGGCTCAAAGCAAACTTTCCGTATCCAACTGGGGTTCACCTGTATATCCTCCAACCTGGTCTGCACTCCGTACGCAATAATCAACAACACCTTCCGGCTGTTAACCATTTAACTCTTCTTCCCACTTCCTTGATGACATGTCCATCCTGGGCCTCCTCCAATACCACAATGACGCTACATGTAAACTGGAGGAGCAACGCCTCATATTCTGCGTCGGGAGCCTACAGCCCGATATCCTGAACATAGAATTCACCAGTTTTAAAATCTCCCCACCCCGGCCTCATGCCATGTCCAAACCTTCCTCTCATCCCCGCCTCCTTGACCTCATACAACCTGTATATTTTCTTCCCCACCTATCCGCCCCACCCTTCCCACCGACCAATCCCCACTATCCCCATCTGCATCCACCTATCACAAACCCACCTACCTTTCCCCAGTCCCACCCCTTGTCCCTCTTTATTTCCCACCTCCCTTCCCCTCCCCAGTTGTGAAGCAGGGTCCCAACCTGAAACATCAACTTTCCTACTCCTCTGATGCTGCCTGATCTGCTGTGTTCCTCCAGCTCCACACTGTGTTGAACAGAATACGTAACTATCAGATTGAAATTGTCCTATGCCAATGACAATTGCACATAAAAAAGAGGCCTTAAATCTGGGATGGAAATAAGAGGACATGAAAACATGTGAACTCAGAATATAAAATGTATCTTCATGCCAGTTTAACAATGGTAGTTCAAACAAAACAAAATGTATCTGTTAGTCACTCACTCAAAAATAACTTCTTACCATGTTTCAATAGCTATTTAGTGAATATTTAAGGACCAGAGGGTATCGTATGTATTTGTAAACTTTCGACTCTGGAAACCAGGCAAAACATAACACTTTTCTAGTCCTCTTTATGAGGTTTTCTGGAACACTCCTATTAGATTTTTGGAGGCAATGTTTTGGTTTTCGGGGCTCCTTTCTCATTCTCACAAACGTATTAATTAGGGTGATGCCGTCATGTCGTAACAATACTTCTGTATTGACTTATCGGGTATTTGGAATCACATAGAAGCAGAATTAGAAGAATTCAATAATGTATTCAATGATCATTAACCTTTCATTAAATGTAAAGCTGCAACACTCAAGTGAAGTATTAATTTCCTAGAATGACACAATATTTTAATTGGCACATTACAACTGTCATAAAATGATAACACAGACTACAGAAGAAGCCATCGCACAAAACAAATGTTCCACAGACTTGCGAAGTTGTAGCTAATGAATTTCAATAAAATGGACAAAAACAGGAATATTTTAACCAGGCTATTACTACTTTTTTTTTAATGGCATCTCAAATCACAACTTCTGATTCAAGTTTAACTATCACAGCCACAACTTTTTCCCCATATAGCAGCTCCTGAAGTTATGCAGCCTTAAGTTAAGATTTCACATTCATTTTTAAGTAATTCTTTACCTCAGTGTTTTCAAGAATTTCTAGCAGGTGTTCATCTTCGCCCCTAACAGTCCTCCCCAATGGATCAGACAGATGCCCCACCCTGACATAAGCGCAGGACCTAGCAAAAAAACCAGACCCCAGCTCAAGCCCAGCTTGAAGCCCACGGCCTGGTAAAAAGCTTCAGCTAATGAGCACACGCAATCTCATGTGCTCTAGCCCTTGGCAACCCCTAACTCCAGCAACAGCCTCAGCTCTCAGCCTTTGGCAAAAGGCACCACCCCATCAAATTACAAGACCTCTACAAAAGGCAGAAAAATAATTATAGAAAATAAGGTGATGGAAGATGAATTGAACAGGTATTTTTCATTAGTATTCACTCTGCATGTTACTAGTACCATCCCAGAAATAGCTGTAAATTAAGAAATGAAAAAGAAGGAGGAACTCAGAAAAATTACTATCACCAGGGACGTGGTGCCTATAAATTATTGGGGATGCAAGCTGACAAATCCTCACGTCCTAGGGTCATCCTAGGGTTGTAAAAGTAGTGGCTAATCAGATAGTTGATACATTGGTTCCAATTTTCCAAAATTCCCTAAATGTGGAGAAGGCTCCATTAGATTGGAAATTAGTGAATGTAACTCTTTTATTCAAAGACTGAGAGAGACAGAAAGCAAGGAACTGCAGGCCAGTTAGCTTAACATCTATCACTGGGATCCTCTTTGGCCACAGGTGAGGTCCCAAAGTACTGGAGAATAGCCAATGTTATCTCATTGTTTAAGAAGGGTGGCAGAGGTAATCCAGGAAATTACAGGCCTGTGAACCTCACATTGGTGGTAGGAAAATTATAAGAAAACATTTTCAGAGATAAGATCTGTAATCATTTAGGAGCAAATGGACTTATTGATGGTAGACAGCATGGTTTTGTGCGGGAGAGTTCATGCCTTACTAACTTGATCTAGTTTTTTGAGGAGGTGACGAAGATGATTGGTGAGGGAAAAACAGTTGCTATTGTCCACATGGCCTTCAGTAAAGCCTTTGACAAGGTCTCTCAGAGCAGACTGGTATAGAAAGTGAAGCCACACAGTATCAGGGGTGAGCTGGCAAGTTGGCTACAGAACTGGCTTAGTCATAGGAGACAGAGGGTAGCGGTGGAAGGATGCTTTTCAGAATGGAGAGTTGTGACGAGTGGTGTTCCACAGGAATCAGTGCTGGGACCTCTGCTATTTGTGATATATGTTTGACCATGATTTGGATGAAAATGTGGCTGGTCTAATTCGTAAATTTGCAGACGAAGAAAAGAGTCACAGATAGTGAGGAGGATTGTCACAGGATACAGCGGGATTTACATCAGTTGCAGGCATGGGCAGAAAAATGGCAGATAGAGTTTAATACAAGAAAATGTGAGGTGATGCATTTTGGAAGGTCAAGCATATGTGGAAATTATACAGTGAATGGCAGAAACCTTAGGAGTATTGCTATGCAGAGGGATGTGGGTGTGCAGGTCCACAGATCACTGAAGGTGGCAGTGCAGGTAGATAATGTAGTAAAAAGGCCTAATGCATGCTTGCCTTCATTGGAAGGGGCATTGAGTATAAAGATAGGCCAGTTATGCTGCAGCTTTATAGAACTTTAGTTCGGCCATACTTGGAATATTGCGTACCGTTCTGGTCACCACACTGCCAGAAGGATGCGGATGCTTTGGAGAGGGTACCGAAAAGGTTTATCAGGATGTTGCCTGGTATGGGGGATTTTAGCTATGAAGAAAGGTTGGACAGATTAGGTTTGTTTTCACTGGAATGCAGGAGGTTGAGGGGCGACTTGAAAGAAGTTTATAAGATTGTGAATGGCATGGACAGAGTGGAAAGTATGATGTGTTTTCCCAGACTGGAGGGGCCAATTACTAGTGGAGACATGTTCAAGGTGGTGGGGTGGTGGGGGGGTGATGTGGTGAAGTTTAAAAGAGATGCGCAAGGCAAGTTTTTCACACAAAGGGTGGTGAGTGCCTGGAACGCGCTGACAGAGGGTGGCGCAAGCAGACATAATAGCAGCATTCAAGAAGCACATGGATGAATACATGAACAGGAAGGGAATAGAGGGATATGGATCCTGCAAGCGAAGACACTATTAGTATGGAAGGTCAAAATTTGTCAGTGCAGGCTAGGCGGGCCGAAAGGCCTGTTCCTGTGCAGTATTGTTCTTTGGGAAGCTGTTTGAAGCTACTATTAAAGATGTTATAGCAAGGCACTTAGAAAAGTTCAAGGTAATCAGGCAGAATCAGCATGATTTTGTGAAATCGTGATTAACCAATTTACTGGAGTTACTTGAGGATGTAATAAATGCAATAGAGAGAGGGCAACAGTGGATGTACTATAGATTTCCAGAAGTCATTTGATTAGGTCCCACAACAAAGGTTGTTTGAGAAAATAAAAGCTCATGATGCAGAGGGTAATGTGTTACTAGATAGAAGATTGGCTAGCTTTCAGGAAACAAAGGTTAGGCATAACTGTGTAATGGCATTGAAAGGTAAGGCATGATGCTGCAAGCATACAGGTAGGTGCTAAGTGAGCGAGTACTCAGGGATCAAATGAGCTGTCCTGCAATCCAGACTGGTCCAATGTGTGAGCTGAGGGCATGTCCATGTGTGTAAAGTAACTCCGCTGAAGCTATTTAATACGCGTTGCTAGTGCACCCTGCAATACAACACTGACCTTTTTGAATGACCTGCAATTGTATTGGAGAGTTTGATAATGGCCATGCGAAGTTGGCAAATTCTGTGTGCCAGTGTCGATGAATGAGGGATCTGTGTGGTTGTTGCCCATGAATCATGGCCTGAGAGGCATTTTGGTCCTAAGCAACATAGAAACCCTTCGGATTAAGCAACAAGCTGAAGTTGCCACGTACCCACTCTCATTTCCATGTCTAGTTTTCTCAGCATCATCACATTTAGCATGTTTGTTAAGATAGGATGCTAATAATGAGTCGAGTTGGTCCACTAATAAGGCATGAAACAAGCAATAATCTTCCTTAATTGGCAAATTGCCACTGCCTAGTGAGAAATATACCACACTACTTGTCAAAATCATAAAAGATGGAGCGAGATGGTCCGAATGTTGAGGTAGGCCTTGCTTAACTTCTTGCCAGATACTGCCATGTTTCTCAGCATAGCCTACATCACTCAGACCCCTATAAGATTGTACCCATTACCCCTAACCCAGCCATCTACAATGCCCATGCTCACCCTCATTTCGTGACATTGTTCGTCGCTGTTCACCTCGCAAAAATGCTGAACCCTCCTCACCCCTGCACACACTTCCAGAATGCTGACTCTTCTCACAGCAGCCAGACTTAAATCAGAGATCCAGAAAGTGTATCAGGAGAGGAGTTTCCGGGAGGGTTGAGCATTTGCTGCCAAGGGAATGGGTAAGCAATGTTGAATGTGTGAAAGAAATAAGATATTAAACTTTGTTGGTATTGGAGGGTGAAAAAGTCTAAGAGGGGAATATCACTGCGTTAACATTGCATTAACAGAGATGTTAACATTGTTGGGAGGGAACTCAACATTGTAGGATGTACATGGTTGCCTTTGTGCTTTGACAGTCCAGTTGATTTATTTAGAATTCCACATTATACCTGCTATGTAAAATTCTAATTAACTTGTGCAGAAATCGGGCTAAATGTAGCGCAGATATCCCATTTCTCCACTGTTCTGCCTACCTGATCCCAAAGTCGTAAGAATCATGAAGTCTACTGGGCCGAGCAAAACTGGCAATCAGTAGATTAAATTCCTGCATAAGTCATGTGGATGTGTATGTGTTGGGACTTCCTCAGGAACCCAGTGTACATCAGTGAGTTAAGTTGGGTTGACGGCTTATTCTCATATCTAGAGTATTCAGGATGTAGTGCATGCTGAGGGATGTTTTGGTGAAACTAGGCACTCAATGAGAGGGACCAAGATCAGGACTGAGGTAAGTT
Organism: Ginglymostoma cirratum; assembly: GCA_024137785.1. Lineage (NCBI taxonomy): Eukaryota > Metazoa > Chordata > Chondrichthyes > Orectolobiformes > Ginglymostomatidae > Ginglymostoma > Ginglymostoma cirratum. The sequence continues at coordinate 19,404,863 of JAHRHZ010000021.1, forward strand.
ATATATGTTTCAAAGTTTTTCTGGATTCAGAAGCAGCATGAATTTTATGATGGCCACAGGGCCCATGGGTAAGCATGTTGCCTGATACCTCCCCCACAGCTGGTAGAGTTGCAGCAAAGCAGTACGACACTGAATACCATGGCAGTGCCTCAGCATTTGCCACTTACCCACCCTGCTGCACTCCATCTGCAATTTTCTGACAAATTCTATTCCATGGAGGTGACAAGCATTCCTGTAACTCACTCCAATTCCTGCATCCTGAAGTAGGTAGCATGTCATTGATATGTTGATTTGACTGAGCTGAGTGCAGAGATGCAATCTGCTGCGAATGCTGAGCATGCAGATAAGACTGGGAGACTTTTAGTTTGAACACATGAAGTACCAAGACTAGCTGTGACCAAAATCTACCTCTCTGACATTATCTTGCTTTCATCAGTTGAGCATGAATAATTACTTACAAAATTTACTAGCCAAACTGTTGACTTTGCCATTTGACTCTGGCACTGCTGCCAGGGACCCGGGTTTGATTCCAGCCCTGGGTGACTGTGTGGCGTTCTCCCCATGTTTGCATGGGTTTCTGCCAAGTGCTCCGGTTTGCTCCCACAGTCCAAAAATGTGCGGGTTAGGTGGATTAGCCATGGTAAATATGGAGTTACAGGGATGGGAAGCGGGGAGCTGGGTCTAGATAGGATGTTCTTTGGAAGGTCGGTGCCGACTCAGTGGTTCAAATGACCTCTTTCCTCACTATAAGGATTGTGTGATTCTATATAACTGTGTTGCATTAATTATGAACTCTGGGATATTTGAATGGTGAAAAATGTTAAAGTTATATCCTGATAGAAGACTATTGCACTACACATTGAGATATAACAAAGCCAGAGAAAAAAATTAAAGCATTTGAAAATCAGGGTATCAATTCTTTTGCAGTATAGATTGAAATAGAAGAGACTGCACCCTTTAAGTTAAAAATTAAATCTTAATAAAATATAAGAAAAGAAAGTTTATGCTCATGTCACAGTTTCATATTTTTTAGATGCAATAGTGTGGAGCAATGACCGTGTAATCAGGTGGATACTGTCCATTGGCCTTCGAGACTATGCAAACAACCTCATGGAAAGTGGTGTTCATGGAGCACTCCTAGCCTTGGATGAAAACTTTGACTATAGCAGTTTGGCTTTAATACTTCAAATTCCCACTCAAAACACACAGGTAAACTTAACACAATTTCATTTACCCTAAAGAGAATCTTTGAGTGTTTGATTTTAAAGTAGCAATTTTCACTCTTATTGGAAAATATTTCAGCTTTAATTTAAGATAATTTATTAGTTTTACAGACATATTGTTTCTGATAGCTAAATTTGATTCAGACTGACATAGTTCTGCTCTGTTGTTACTTAAAGAATTTCTTAAGTACCTAAAGTATTTAAGATTCTCAAGCAATATTTCTCATATTCATGCACGATTAGTAATTAAATGGGCATGTTTTCTCAAGAAAGGGATCAGTGTGGGTAGTGAAATTATTCATCCAGTTTTGGTTGATTAGAATCTGAGATGAAAGTACTGTGCACCTGGCCTTTGCCATTCTTGATCTGGCAATATACGGAAATAATGTTATTTCAAACATATGAATCAAATTAAAATAAGTAACATGTAAATTCCAACATACTGTTTTCTTTAAGCTATTCAAGAATTGTAACACAATGTTACGTATTGATTTCATTCTAAAATACTTTCATGTAAATTTCTGGGTGAAAATACACTGATTTAAAAACTTGGCCCTGTCATTCTGGTGGTTTCAGCACTACAGGATCCAGTTGAGGTTAAAAATATTAAGTGCTTTTGTGCAGGGCCACTCTGGAAATGAACTAATTGCCACGTTGTAGAAAGCAATAGCATGTGTTACATAATTTTCTCATATATAAATCTACCAGTTACACACAAAAAATGGTGAAACAATAAAGTGGGTTCCCTGTTTGAAGATAAAATTTAATGAAGGCCATGCACAATGCATCTTCCAATATTGCTGCGTCATACATCCAACACATCATGATTGACACTGTCTTAAGATATGCCTGAAGAGTAATATGCATTTCATGTGAGTGTGAACCAGAGGCATGCAATGTGCAGAAATTGTGACATACTCAAAGTCTAATTCCATTTTGACAGCTGATCTGCCTTTTTGGACTTTGCTACTCTAATCAATACTCTTCCTTAAATATGCACAGCTGAGCACGCATTCAGCAGCACCAGCATCTCTTACTGGCTCTGTTTAAAGGTATCACATCCAACTTACAGCTGAGGTTCTTTAAACTGCTTAGTTGCTGATCCTAACGTGGTAGTACACTGGGTTGTCGGAGGATTTGTGAAATGTCAACCAAATCATCAGAAAGAGGTGTTGGATGTTAAGGTTTTGGATGTTTGGAAGGAAATGTGTGCTTCAAAAAGGCCTCTAAGCACACCAGTTACCCTCACCCAATGGTGAGGACTATAGTTTCTCTTGGGTTGCAGCATCAGAGGGAAAAGCAGTAGGAAAAATATAGAAGACCAATATCCTATGGAAAGAGGAGAAAACAGGCACTCAGTAGGAAGCCAGGCCCATTTAGTGTTCTTAGAGCATACCACAGTGAAAGCAGCAGTAACTTTTCAGCAAGATGTACCTTAGAGAGTTCACATTCAAGGACTCTCTGTGTACATGCAATATTGCTATTCTGCAGGGCAGATACTCTGGTGCAGGTCTGCAGGCGGCACACAGTCAGAAAAATCAATTGGTTTGCTTTAATATCTGCTTCCTATCTTATGATGTGTTTTATCATTTGAAACAAATTGACTGAGATAATCAATCCCTGATGACTAATTGCTTATTAAACCATTATCATTAACATGATATGTTGAACAGCAATGGAAAATATGTGATGAGGCCTATTATGCATGAACAATTAACAAGCAAGTTAATCTACAGGTAAAACAATCATTGTCAGTCTAAAATCATGTTAAATGCATGAGACAACCCATAATGTGTCTGTTTGTGTCAGAGATGTTAAAACCTAGCTTGCTCATAAGCAGTAAAATCCCTATCCCCATGAATTTAACTCACTTGTGAAAGGGAAGTAAATTGTACATATGTCAGATCAGTAGCAACTAGCAAGGTCAAGAGCATATTGTCAAAATTTCTGCAAAGTTGTCTAGATTAAATTGGAAACCAGTAGACCTCCAACAGAATTTAAAATATTTAAATAGTGTTCATAGTAACATTGAAAATAGGAGCAGGAGTAGGTCATTATGACATTCAAGCCTGCTCTTGCCTTTCAATACGATCATGGCTAATCATCTAACTCAGTTACACTTTTCCTACATTCTCTCCTTTCCCTTTGATTGGTTAGATGCTTCCGACCCTACCAGGATCTAGTGCAAGACAGAATCAGAAATTGCTGCAGAAATTCAGCAACCCTGACAGCATCTATGAAGAGAAAGCAAAGTTAACACCTTGAGTGCATTGACCCTTCTTCTAATGCAAGACTGCCCGATGTTCCGACAAAAGAGTTATAGCTATGGTTTGTGGTGTGTCTGATATAGAAAACCAAAACAAAAAAAATTAAGATTTATTTCACAATTAGGATTGAAGGTGTACACAGACTGAACACATCAGGATTGACAGCCAAAGAGATAAGAAGTAGGTAAAATAGTAGTTGAACTTTCAAAGAGGAATTGGTACGAGCACAGTCAAGATATATTCCCTCAAAAGGGAAAAGATGGGACAAATAAATCCAGAGTTCTCTGGAGCTAGAAACTAACTTGAAAAAGAAATGTGCTAATAAAGGGTATCAAATATTAAATACAATTGAGAATGAAGCTGAATAGAGAAGGTTCCGAGGTAAGGTGAGAAAGCAAACACGAAAAGCAGAGAGCTTATGAATATATAACAAGCAGTTAACATGGAAAACTTTATCAGCACATCAATGGCAAAAAGATGGTAAAAGGAGATTAGGAACTAAATTAACGCATGGATTTATACATGGAGGCAAGAGGTATGGTTGATGTGTTAAATGAGTACTTGCATCTGTCTTTACCTGCAAAGCAGATGCTGCTCAGACCATTGTGACAGAGAAAGAAACTCAGTCACTTGAAAGCTTTAAGATTGATACGGACGATATATTGAATATGCTGTCAGTACTGACAGTTGGTTACGTACCACAACAGAAATCATTTATTATCACATGTATTCAATGTAAAAAAACAGGGAAAAATGTGTACCTTCACCATCCATACATTGCGCCATCCACATGAACTTAGGATAAGACAAGGAAAAGAAGTTAACTTAAGAGAGTTGAACTTTCTTTTCCACTGCCGCAGTCCCATTAAGGGCTTTCCGGCCCTAGGAATGCCTCCGCCAGAGTCCCGCTTTGGGCTTTCTAGTCCATGCCATGCCACTGCAAGCACCCGACTCTGGGCTGCCCCACCAGCCCACTCTCAGCTGCCTCACCAGCTTGCTGTCACTTCCAATGCCTCACTGGCCCGCTCTCGGCCGCCTCACCAGCTTGTTGTCACTGCTGGTGGCTCACCGGCCCGCTCTCGGCTGCCTCACCAGCTTGCTGTCACTGCTGGTGGCTCACCAGCCCGCTCTCGGCTGCCTCACCAGCTTGCTGTCACTGCCGCTGCCCCACTGGCCCGCTCTCGCCAGCCCACTCTTGATCCACTGCCATCCCTCCCGCAATGTAGAAAACTGAAACAAAAAAACTAAGATTATTTAACAATTAGGATCGAAGGTCTACGTAGACTGAACACATCAGAATTGACAACCAAAGAGATAAGAAACAGGTAAAATAGTGGCTGAACGATGGACTACTTTAAAAGAGATGTTATGAGCACAGTTATATATATTCTGTTAAAAGGCAAAGGTGGGACAAGCAAATCCTGAGTTCTCTGGATGATGAGATAGAAATTAACTTGAAAAAGAAACGTGGTAATGAAAGTCATCAAGTTTCAAATACAATTGAGATTGAAGCTGAATAGAGAAGGTTCAGAAGCAAGAATGTGAATACATTTGAGAGTGTGCAGAAGAGGCTGACCAGAATGGTTCCAGGGATGAAACAGTTCAGTTTTGAGGAGAAACTGGAGAAGTTGGGTTAATTTTACATGGACAGGAAAAGTTTAAGAGAGATTTTTGATAGATATTTTGAAAATTGTCTGGGGTCTGGGCAGGGTTGTTTGGGAGAAAGTGCTCCTGTTCATAAGGCAATTGAGAACTAGAGGGCACAGCTTTGAAATGCTGTTCAAAAGAAGCAAATGAGATAAGAAAAAAACTTTTTCAATTAGCAAGAAGTTAGAGTCTGAAATATACTTCCTGGACCTGTGGTGGATGCAGGTTCAATTAAAGCATTCAAGAGGGCATTGAATGATTATTTAATGTGTGGGGTTATGCAAAAAGTCAGGAGATCGGCACTATGTTAAAATGTTCAGAGAGCTGGTGCAGACACAATGGACTAATTGGCCTCCTACCATATTATAATAATTAAGATTGTGTAAAGATGAACAACAAACTCCGTACCAGCAATCCAATGAAAAGATTGTTATTTTACAGGAAGACCTTTTAACAACTTGCACATCAAACATCTGGAGAAACCTGAAGATGGGTTACTGGACCCAAAATGTTACCTCTGCTTTCTCTCCACAGATGCTGCCAGATCAGCTGAGTTTTTCCAGCATTTTTTTTGTTTCCAGAAACATGGGATTGAGCTCAGAGGGATGCTGGAGAAACATGGGATTGAGCTCAAAGGGATGCTGGAGAAGATGAAAGGGCTGCAATACATATGGAGATGTACAGTGCACACAGCCAATGGCTGAAAATCATTGATAGGCAAATCCTTTAAGAAATAAATGTCAACATTTATGCTGTTGTGCAAGAACTTAAGCAAGACCTAGTAAACCAAACAACCACTGAAGCAGCAAATGGTAAAGGTCCAGGCTTCCAAGTAAACAAAACTGAAAAATAATGTTGAAGAGGTAGCTTGTTATTAAAGCAATTTATGAAGGAACAATATATTAGATCAACAGAAAACTAAAAGTTCACTATAATATTAAAATTCAAGGGTGTAAAATCAGACACGTCAGAATGAGCTGAAACTCTTAAGGAACAAAACATTAAGTTCCAAGAAGGTTTTAACCACTCAAAACAGCATGAGGAACAGAATCAGTTAGTGGCTTATCTGGAACAGTAGTGCATCAGGATCAGCAAATTCATCAGGATCAGCAAATTCTGGAACAGCCACTGCATTCCAAGAAGGAAAAAAGTGACAACACAAATATGAACAACAAAGAATATCAGTGATGCCTGTGGGCAATCAACAGTACTTCAACATAACATTAACATCATGATGTCTGGACAAATCATCAAATTAACAAAACATTGTAGAGACCCATGATCTCACTTGCTATTGTAAAGAAATAAATTTTCTTTTAGAAAGGAGGGAAATATATGTGTGTGCCTTGTCTATGTGTACTTTGCCTTTAAGAGAGTCCACCTTTAAAGACCCCATGTACTGTGTATATACTACGCCTCAGTGTTAATCTGCTGTGGCTATGTAAGCTAAATACACTCAGAGATCAGTTAGTTTGCATATACAAAAAAAAATAAGTGTGGGAGAAACTCAACAAGTCTGGCAGCATCTGTGGAGAAAGAGAGACAGAGTTAACATTTTGAGACCAATACAATTCTTTTTTGAAACTTGATTTGCTGTAATGCATGCTTCATAACATAAATATGTTTTACTGTTTCAAAGAAGTGAACCCAAAGAGTTTGTTTTTTCAGTCACTCATGAAACATGGCCATCGCTAGCTGGCCAGCATTTATTGCCTGTCTCTAATTGCCCTTGAGAAGTGGTGATGAGCTTTCTTCATAAGCTGCTGCAGTCCATGGAGTACAAGTCTTCAGTACCATTGTCAGAATGTTTTCAGGGTGCATAGCCTTTGCACTAACTAGTGCCTCCAACCATTTCTTGATATCATGTGGAGTGAACTGAATTGGCTGAAGTCTGGTACCTGTGATGCTGGGGACCACTGGAGGAGGCTGAGTTGGAGCATCCGCACAGCACTTCTGGCTGAAGATTGCCATGAATGATTCAGCCATATCTTTTGCACTGACGTGCTGGGCTCTTCCAAAATTGAGTATGGAATAATTGTGGAGCCTCCTTCACCAGTGAGTTGTTTAACTGCCCACTGGATATGGCAGGACTGCAGAGCTTAGATCTGATCCTTTGGTTGTCGGATTGCTTAGCACTGTTTATTGCTTGTTGCATATGCTGTCTTGCATGTAAGTAGTCCTGATTGGTAGCTTCACCAGATTGACACATTTTTATGCTTGGGTGCTGCTCCTGGCATGCCCTCCTACACTATCTATTGAATCAGGATTGATCCCCTGGCTTTATGGTAATGGTTGAGTGGGGGTTATGCCAGGCTAAGAGGTTGCAGATTGTGCTGGAGTACAATTCTGCTGTGTTAATGGTCCATAGTACCTCATGTATGCCCAGTCTCGTGTGGCTAGATCTGTTCAAAATATGTTTTATAATGGCAGTAGTGCCACACAACATGATAGATGGCATTCTAAATCTGAAGACAGGACTTCATATCCACAAGTACTGTGCAGAAGATCACTCTTACTGATACTGTCACAGACAGATGAATCTGCCGCAGGCATGAGGTCAGGTATGTTTTTCCCCGTATTGGTTTTCTCACCATCTGCTGCAGACTCAGACTAGCAGTTGGATCCTTTAGGACCCAACAAGCTCAACCAGTAGTGCTGCTGCCAAGCCACTCTTTGTGGTGGACATTGAAATCCACTACCTTGAGTACATTTTTCACCCTTGCTCCCCTTAGTGTTTCCTCCAAGTATTATTCAACATGGAGGTGTACTGGTTTATCAGTGGAAGGAGAATGATCCATGGCATACACTAATGTCCTTTAAGGAAGGAAAGAAACTGCTGTCCTGACCTGGTCTGGCCTACATCTCACTCCAGACACACAGCAATATGGTTGATTTTTAACTGCCCTCTGGGCAAAAAATGCTGGCCAAGCCAATGATGCCAATAGTGGTTGACACAAGATCAGCCAGGTGGACAGAATTGAATAGCAGTTCCTGATCGGCGCAGTTAATCTCGCCCAATCAGATAGCCCTGGCTGACAGATATAAATAGGAGTGTCAAAGATTCTGTTGACTCAGAGAGCTGGAGTGTCAAGGACTCACCATGCATAAATAGTGACTTGGTGATAGGATACTGCCTTTTGCAGTTATTTCAGTGGTGATGAGAGAAAAGCATGTTCCTGAAGAAAATCGCTTGCAATAGTTGTCTTTGAATTGAGGTAAGCATTTCTAGCATCATGCCATTATTTGTAAAGCTTGACTCATTCAATTCTGCCATTGAAAATTGGGTCCAGTATGTGGAAAAAATGTTGTTTGTCTTGGCAAATAACATTGGGGCAGGTGAAAAACAATGAGTAATTCTCCTGACACCTTGTGGACCCACAGCTTTTTCAGTTATTAGGAGCCCAACTTTCCATGAGGCACCAGATAGTAAAACCTTTCAAGACTTGACTGATTTAGTTCAAGAATATTATGGCCCCAAGCTGCCTCTAATTTTGAGATGTTATTGGTTTTACTCAGCAATTTATGAACTGGGGAATCACTTTGGGATTTTCCACTAGCTTAAGGTGACTGGCAAAGGTCTGTGACTTTAGTTTAACCTTTAATGAGATGCTGTAAGTGGGACTAATGAAGTAACTGTGTAAAAACGCCTGTTAGCTGAAGCCCAGTCGAGCTTCAAACAGCCACGATAAGTGATTTTATCACTGTAAAATGTGACAAGTGGAGCAGGTGAGTTGCAGTGCATTCTGACACAAGTGGACACCCTCAGCAGTCTGACTAAGCTTGGGAAACACCACTTGAGTGAAGGCAATTACAAGTCCTGACTCAGGCCATATACTGAACAGACGGACTCTAGGTCAAACCAGGGCTAAACCCTAAAACAAAGCCAAGCCTCAGCCAAATGGTTAAAGTTTTCTTCAGGACCTGGATCAGCAAGCCATTGTAGTTACTGTTGGTTTGCAGACTTGAGACAGCAAAAGATTCCCACTAGACCTAAACTGAGTTAGGGAATTCGTAGGCCAGTATCCAGGTGCGTGCACACCCTGGAAAGTCCCTGCATTTAGTTTAGAAAGGTTAAATTGCTCAGGACAATCGCCTCTCTAATACGCTGTCCACTGTGGTCAGGTTTCTCTAGGTTCAAAAAAGGTCCAGTGACATATAAAGTTCAACACAATATGTCAGGGCTCACCACTTGATTGACAATGTCAATCACCCTGAACATTCACTCACTTCATCCACCACTAATGCACTGCAGTAACAATGTGTACCCTCTACCTGGTGTACTGTAACGACTTGCAAAGGCTCTGTCAACTGGACTTTATAAACCTGTACCACCTAGAAGGACAGGGCAGTGACACATGGGGTACACTACCACCTCAAAGTTACCCTCTAGGCCATGCATCACTATATTGCCATTCTTTCACGGTCACAAAATCCTAGAACTTACTTCCCATCATTGTGAGGCTATCGGTATCAGATGGATATTAGTTGGACAAGAAGATGGATTAACACTGCTTTCTCAAGGTCGTTGCCAACAACAGTAATAACTGCTCCCCAACCCCACCACTCCAGAAGAATGAAGAAAAGCTATAGCATAGCTAGTATTTTGCACAGTCCTACCATAACCACCTTGTGGTTGTATATGGTGAAGTTAATACAAAAATCTGGAATTACTTTGACTACTTGTGTGCAGAAATTTAATTCCTATGGGCATTGTATCCAAGTCCTCAGGGCCAAACTCCTGATAAAACATCTATGGCTACATGCTCCCATTGACAATGTTTGGCTGGAGGATCTCCTGGTTCTTTATGGTTATAGCAACTCTCCCTTGCTTTCAATCACCTGTGTAAAGGCCTCTAGCAGTCCATCCTTCTCCCTGGCCTGTTATATGATCAATCAAGTTAACTCCTGTTCATGAGGTAATTATCCAAACAGGTGAATGAGCTGGTATGCATTTATGATATGTTTTACTTTCAAAAGCATTTATTAAATACTGCACTTTTCTTCAGGCAAGGCAGGTACTTGAAAGAGAGTATAATAATCTTCTCGCACTTGGAACAGAGCGGGCTCTTGATGATGTAAGTAATTTTTCCACCCTATATTATGTAACTTTAAGTTGTTGTTGAATCTAACTTGTAAAATATGAAGTTTGCAGTTTGAAATTTGTTTCTAACAATTTTTGACTATATATCCTTTAGTGTCATCAATTGAGTAATTTTTGTTAATGTAGGTTGATGTTAAGACCAGGTAGTAACTTAATATATTGGTCTGGAGTTTGCTACTTGATTGGGCTGCTTGTTCTGGTCCAATTCCCCTCATTGGTGTAAACAGTGCAAAAGATCTCAGAATTTTAAGTACAAATTGCATTCAGAGCAACTTAAGTTTCCATAATCATATACATAATTAAAGGCATCGCCCTAAAATCAGGCCCCAGTGTCAAAATTAGCCACATCTTCCAGGGTGCATTAATACCTATTGGGAGTTTCTAATCATAACACTCATTTGGATACTTCTGAAGACTCCAGTATTCAACTTGAGACTTTCAGGCATAGGACAAAAGATCTTCCAAAGGTTTTGCAAGTTCCTAAGAATGTTGCAAGGAGTTCACTAATTTACCTCAATCTAATTGGAAGTAGTGTCTCACTTTTTTAAAAAACATCTTTAGTAATTTAAAATCAGGTTGCTCATAGGTAGTTGGTTGATGCTGTGACTAAAAATGATCATTTTTTTTGTGATAAGTAAATTTCAATGGTGTTAATTAAACTTTGCCACATTTTGTTCTAAAACAAGACATAAGGAATATTTTTAAGAGCAATATTTTCAAATTATTGCATGTGTTCAGATGCAATGGTTCATGTATATTGCCAAGTGTGAAATCTAAATGAGTTTGGACAGATTCAAGGGAACAAAGCACTTTTCAAAATAGGCACTATTTGGACTGCAACTTATTACAAAATTGCAAACTGTACCTTTTTTAAAAAAAAGTATCCTTACTTGATGATTTTTATAACAGCCTGAAAGATATGCTGTCTTTATATTGCCCTGGGATTTTTGGGGCTCAGCTGGAAAACTCAGCTTACCTACGTACCAAAAACTGGTGCAGGAAGAGTGAACCAGTGCAATGTTGTGGTTTCTAGCCTTACCACTTTATTTTCTTTCATTCCAACTGTGGAAGGTTGCCTATTATCATACAGCATGGAAACCGACCCGTTGGTCCAACCAGTCCATGCTGACAATTTTTCTAAACTAAACTAGTCCCACCTGTATATACACTTGGAAGATTGCTGAGAAGAAATGAGCCACTGTTTCATTAAGTCAGCCAGTTAGCTCTATCCAAGCTGAGTATTAAAAACTGGAGTGGTCAACAGAGCAAATGAGAAAAATCCTATTTCTCCCTTTTGTTTGTTTGCTATTTATGAATAGTTGCTCGATGGGCATCCTCACTGCTGGTCTCAAGACCCTACATCAGTAGCTATATTTTGACCCATTTACTAACAGAAGGTTTTGCCAAAGACCCTCATGAGATTGAAATAAAGTCTAAATCCAGAATTCAGCCAGGATAAAGCCATGTTTTTAAGGGCTCTAGTTAACATATTCTCAAGGACTACATTTTGGCTTTCACAGGCTACATTTTTGGTTTTCAGGGGATCCTTGTTCATTCTGACAAACTAATTTATTATAAAGTGATAAAGTCATCCAGTAACTATTTTTTTGTTTGTGTTCACATGCAGGGCATTTAAATTCTGTCAAGCAGAATTAGATGCTCCTCCTTACCCCAACTCCCTCTTGCATCTGCCTCCTCCATCCCACTCTCCTCTTTCAGCCTCCTTGCCCATTTCCTCCTGCAGCCTTCACATCCCATGCACTGTCTTGTGGCCTCCATCCCACCTCCTATTCATCATGTCTTACAGCCTTCTTCCTCATTCCACCTCTTTTGAAGCTATCACTAACATCTTCTACAGATGCCTGTCCCCACTGTCGCCACCTGGCTGTTCCTGCCACATCCAACCACAGCAAAAAGCCAAGCCTTTGGCAAAATGGCATTCACCTCAGCTACTAGCCAAAGGGCATGGCTGTCAGATCCCAGTCCCTGGGCCTCAGTCCATGACCCAACAAAGGTCCCAGTCCGCCATCCCAAGCAAGAGGCACAGCTTCTAGAAAGGTCCCCACAAGTGTTTAATCTGCTGGCAAAAACAAAATTACATAACTACTGGCAGGTTCTTGACCCCCAGTAATAGATGTGCCCAAAGCCTCCAGGAAAACACAGCTCTGCCTCCCTAAGCAACTTCATTACTGCCACCACTTAATTTCCGAAATTCTCATTGGTCACCTAGTACAGATTGGTTCTCCCTCAAGATTGATGGTAGCCTCCCTAGCTTATCAGCAGTAAACACAGGACAGAACCAGCCTGAGTTCCACCCATCAATTCTGTTGACTCCCCCTGTGGGGGTAACCTTTTGTCTTAGTTTTCCCCATGATTGAATTTTCATGGTTAGTTTGATGGCTTTCAGCAGATTCACCAACTGCTGCATCTGTTTTGAGCCCTGCATTTACAGGCATTTGTTTTCTGCCTGCCTGATACCCAGACTTGGGGAGAAAACAAACTTGTAATTTAGATTTATTGTCATGTGTATATAAAGTGAAGCTTTTTGCATGTTATCTACAAATTATAAACCAGATTAAATATTTTCTTTACATGTATTTCCACAAGGATGATGAGAAAAACTTCCAGCGGAGGCCATCCTGGAGAAAACAGTTCCCTCCCCGTGAAGTTCATGGAATCAGCATGATGCCTGGATCTTCTGAAACACTTCCTGCAGGTTTCAGATTAACAACCACGTCCACAAAAAGATCATCTGATGGTTTGTATTATTAAATTGCTCATGTCCTTTTCAAATTTAATATTTGAAAACTTCTTGCCAGATTCAAATCAAATTTCTCTGAAGCAGCAGATTTGCTTGGTTTCCCTTTAAAATGGGCCATCAATATGGCTATTAGTCTCAAAGTACCTGCCATCCGTCATCATAATATAAAGCATCATATTACAATTCACTATTACTACAACAGTCACTAGGGAACTTCACAAACATAAGTTCTTCTAAGCATATAAATTAGTTGAAAGTTGAGTTTCTGCCTTGTACCATTTAATACACCTCGCATAGGTTCTCTCATTTTTATAAATTTTGTGGGATTTACCTGCCAAATTCTCTCTTCATTTGTCTATTGTATGACAAATTTAAGGCCAGTTACATGTAGCAAGAGGTTTCCTGGGTTGGCACTATTGATGCATTCTGGTTAAATCAGACTGAGTTGTAACCAGCTCAGCTGGAATCAGCTGCCGAAGATGAAATGAGGAACATTTTCAGCCTAAAGCCTGAATTTTCACTGCAAAGGTAGGTTTGGTTTTGAAGCAGAATCCAACCTCTGATGGGAAACTAATCAAAGTTCAGGCTTTTGCCTCAGGAAGCCCTTAATTAGTGGAAAGATAGGTTTCTTTTTCACTTAGAGCGAGTCATTTTCATCTGATATCATCTGAAAGAATGCCTGAGATCCAATGGTTTGAGGGAATAGGTGATGGGTATATTAAAATGGTTAATTTAGTATGAATTGGCTATGAATATGGAGACTTGTATTCAATGGAGTTTTATAAAGTGTAAATACGAAATAAAGCTCATTGAAAGTATAGACTTGGACTATATTTAAAAACAATCATCTAATGTGTAACACTAGTGGGGATGGGATGGAGACAGATTCAAAGAAGTGTGGAACTCATTTCAGCAACAATCACTGAGGGTGTGGCAGAATTCTGTTGACGGTGCCAAGGTTTCCACTGCAGCAGTGAGAAGCAAAATGTCAAGGGGTAATGTTAAAAATATATAAAGACTTCAATAATGTCAGACCACGTGGAATCAGAGGTTGCTGAGACTTCTTTAAAGACACCTTTTCAATGAAAGGTAAAGTTTGCCAACAACCTGGCTTCCCACCATCACATGATCCCAATCAAGGACACAACTCAAGCAAGATACACAAAGAATGATAACAGATTAGGGAGGCCTCAGACTCAAGCTGCACTTCATTGATTCTGATCAGAATCAAACATTGGAGGTTGTAAAGATGGAGGAAGATGGTCACATCATGAAGCATTAGCACCTCTCTGTTCAGTGCATGCCCTTCTGTTCCTCCCTCAAATGAGTTGACTTTCAGGGCCTCATTGTCCTCATATCTCTTTATAAGGCCATGTTATTGTGTGGAGTAGGTTCCCACAATAACGGACAATTGCAGGAGGTCACTTTAGAACATAGAACAATACAGCGCAGAACAGGCCCTTCGGCCCTCGATGTTGCGCCGACCTGTGAACTGATCTATGCCCACCCCCTACACTATCCCATCATCATCCATATGCTTATCCAAGGACTGTTTAAATGCCCCTAATGTGGCTGAGTTAACTACATTGGCAGGCAGGGCATTCCACGCCCTTACCACTCTCTGAGTAAAGAACCTGCCTCTGACATCTGTCTTAAATCTATCACCCCTCAATTTGCAGCTATGCCCCCTCGTACTAGCCGACGTCATCATCCTAGGAAAAAGACTCTCACTGTCCACCCTATCTAATCCTCTGATCATTTTGTATGTCTCTATTAAATCCCCTCTTAGCCTTCTTCTCTCCAATGAGAACAGACCCAAGTCCCTCAGCCTTTCCTCATAAGACCTTCGCTCCGGACCAGGCAACATCCTGGTAAATTTCTAATGCTTCCACATCCTTCCTGTAATGGGGCGACCAGAACTGTACGCAATATTCCAAGTGAGGCTGCACTAGTGTTTTGTACAGTTGCAGCATGACATCACGGCTCCGGAACTCAATCCCTCTACCAATGAAACCTAACACACCGTATGCCTTCTTAACAGCACTATCAACCTGGGTGGCAACTTTCAGGGATCTATGTACCTGGACACCAAGATTCCTCTGCACATCCACACTACCAAGAATCTTTCCATTGACCCAGTATTTACAATGGCAACTGTCTGATCCAAGCACAAGAATTACATTTCAGAAACCCAATGACATTGTCAATGGTTGTTCTATTAAACAGTTACTTACATTGTCTCTATATCTAGGCTCCCGCAGAGATCAGTATCCTTCACTTAGAAAATTCCTTGTACCCCAGAATCCATGCATGATTTTGAGTGTTAAAGTGCTATAATGCACATCTCTCTTAGAGGGGCAAGGATGGCAGTTCAATGACTTTGGATATAGAGTTTCCATGGAGGTTGGAGGTGTATGTTTTTTAAAAAATCTGCAGGTGTAGCATGGGGTAGATAAATGTGGAGCTGGAAACGCAAAGCAGATCAGACGGCATCCGAGGAGCAGGGAAGTCAATCATTTGGGCTGAAACCCTTCGTCAGGACTCTGTCTGAAACTTTGACTTCCCTGCTCCTTGGATGTCATCTAACCTGCTGTGCTTTTCCAACTCCATATTTATAACTCTAGCTTTGACCATCCGTCTTCATGCAGATGTAGCATTGTTGGTTAAAGAAAAATGTAGGCAAATGTGCAAAAGCAATAGGGCAGCAATAATTGAGAACTGAACTACACTAATATCAGCTGGGATACAAACAGAGTGAAAGAAGCGCACACAACACAATTTTTGAATTGGGTTCAAGAGAACTTCGGCAAACAACAAACCTGATGAGAAAGGGCATAATTCTAAATTTAGTCCAAGGAAATGAAGCTGAGTAGCTGGATGAAATAGCAGTGGGAGACTGTTGTAGAGATGGTGATCTTAATAGTTAAATATAACATCACTATGAAAAGTGACACAAATGGAACAGGAGTAACAATTCTAAATTGGCAAGAAGACTATAAGCCACTGAAGCAGATGTGGGCCACACAGCCTATCAAGTCTGTTTCACTATCCAATGAGATCATGACTGAACAGCTAATCCTCAACTCCACTTTCATGCATTTTCCTATAATACTTGATTCCCTTACTGATTAAAAAAATCTATCTTGGCTTTAAATATACTGAATGAGCCAGCTCATAGCACTCTGCTTTAAAGAATTCCAGAGTTCCACTACCATCTGAGATTATGCTGTCTGTTCCTAGACTTTCTCACAAGGGAAACAACCTCTCTGTATCAATCCTGTCAAGTTCTCAAAGAATCTTGTATAATTCAAAATGTCTGTCTTTCATTCTTGTAAGTTCCGGAGAGTAATAGGCCCAAATTACCCAAACTCTCTTCACAAGACAATGCCTCCATATCTAGGATCAGCCTAGTGAACCTTTTCTGAACTGTCTCTGATGCTAATATATTATTCCTTAAACAAGTGGACCAGAAGTGTTCACAGTATTCCAGGTTATAGCCTAACTAGTGTCTTGTATAGTTTTAGGAAGTCCTCCCTATTTTTATATTCCATTCCCTTTGAAATAAAGGCCAATATTTCATTTATGCATGAGGACACCTAAATCCTTCTGTGTTGTACCTTTCTGCTGTCTTTCTCTTTTTAAATAATATTCTGCACTACTATTCTTCCTGCCACAGTGTATAACCACACATTTTCCCACACTATATTCACTTTGCCAAGTTTCGTCCCATTGGCTTAACCCCTCTGTAGACTCTGTCACCCTTATCAGTTGCCTCCTCTTCTATTTTGTCACCTGCAAACTTGGCTATAATATATTCGCTTTCTTCAGCCATGTCATTGATATATATTGTAAATAATTGTGGTCCCAGAAATAATCTATGCAGCACTTCACTAGTTAACAGGTTGCCATCTGAAAATTAGCCCCTTATCGCAACCATCTGTCGTCTATTAGTAAGCCATTCTACTATCCACGCTAATATTCTATCTCCAACACCATATAATCTTATCTTATTAAGTAGCCTAACATGTGATACCTTAACAACAGCCTCTGAAAATCCAAATATATTACATCCACTCCTTCCCCTCTACCTATTCTGCTTGCTACCTCTACAAAGAATTAAAATGAAGTTGTCTGTCATGATTTCCCTTGCATGAAGCTGTGCTGATTCCGCTTGATTATGTTTTTTATTTCCAAATGCACTGCTATTACATCCTCTATAATAGATACCAACATTTTCCCAATACAGTTGTACAGCTAACTGGACCTTAGTTATCTGATTTTGGTCTCCTTCCCTTTTTGAATAGAGGTAGCACCTCGACATTGGCAGCTTCCAATTTATCGCCTCTTTTCCAGAATTTAAGGATTCTTGGAAAATGCCTACCAGCACATACACTAACTTTGTAGCTATTTCTTTTAATATCATCCTATCAGGACCAGATGACTTATCGGTCTTTAGTCCCATTACTTTCCCTAATACTTTTCTTCTGGTGTTAGTTATTGTACTTTTTCCTCTCCCCATTTAGCTCCTTAACTAGTAATTTTGGAAAGCTATTAGTGTCTTCTACCATGAATACTGATGCAAAGTGTTTATTCAACTCTTCTGCCATTTTCATTATTTGCCCAGCCTCATTCTCTAAAAGGTCCGTGTTCACTTTGGCCACTTCTTCTTTTTATATAATTTAAGAAACTTTTGTTGTCCATTTTCACACTTGCAAGTTTATCCTCAAAGCCTTATGTTTTTCCTTCTATCATCTTTTTGGTCATCTTTTGCGGTATTTTACAACTTTTCTGGTCCTCTAGCTTACCACTAATCTTTGCCACATTTTAATTTTTTTGTTTTCTTTTTCAAATGTATGCTAGCCTTAACTTTCCTAGTTAACCATGGTTGGCTTATACCCTTCCTAGAATCCTACTTTCTCATGGAGTATACTTTATTGCCATTAACTATTTTGTTAATGTTTGTCATTGTTCCTCAACTGTAATTGCCACTAAATTGCTTACCCAGTCCACTCCAGCCACCTCTGCCCTCATTCCTTTGTAATTATACTTATTTAAGCTTACCAAATCTGCTTCTGACCCAAGTTTCTCCCTGAAATTTGAATGCTAAATTCCACTATATTATGGCTGCTGTTCTTTAGCAGACCTTTTATTTTGAGAGCATTTATTAAACCTGCCTCGTTAGATATCACCAGATCCAAGTAACCCGTTCCTGGGTTGGATCCATAACGTTGTTCTAGGAAACTTTCCTGAATGCAGTCTGTGAATTCTTCCTAATGACTACCTCTGCCAGTCTGACTTTCGCAACGTGTGCAGATTAAAGTCATCCATGATTGATGTGTTTTTTTTCGCATGCCCTCATTATCTCCTAATTTATTTTCTGTCATATCATATAATTACTACTGAGGGCTGATAAACTACTCCAACCAATATCTTCTTTCCCTTGTTATTTCTTATCTCCAGCCATGTGGATTCTACATGAACCAAAAGCATTTCTTGCTATTGTAATTATCACCTGTACTATCACAGCTATCGAATACATTTTGCTTTCTGGCTGTCATTTCAAGAAGTCACATAATTCTGACTATTTCCCAGCTTTGATTTCCTTGCAACCAGGTCTGTTTGATGGCTATAGGGCCATACTTATAAACTTCTCTTTGTGCTGTAAATTTTTTTTTTATTTTGTTCTGCATGCTAGGTGCTTTCAAGACAAGAGCCATTAATATTTTAAAACCATTTTCTCCCTTTGACCCCATTTACTGTATTTTTAAAATATTTTTCCCCCTTTCTGTCCGACTATGGGTACTCTTATCCAAATAGCTGCACTGTAGTGCTGTCATATCCTTTTGCCTTATAAGGAATATAGGCCATTCATCTTCTCATAACCCTTCCTTCCCTCACCCTCCCTCAATTAGTTTAAAGTTCTTGCTACAGCCCTATTTGTTCTGCTGGGATACTTGTTCCAGCATGGCTCAATTGAAATCCAAATAACCTGAACCTTCTATCCCAGTGCTGGAGGCAGTGCCCCATGAACTGAAAACTATTTCCCCTACACCAATAACAGAGTCAAACACTTAACTCCTTGACTTCATTTACCGGTGCCATCTATCATTTACCTTGTCTTAGGGAGTAATCTAGACATTATTACCTTGGAGGTTTTGCTATATAATGTGGATCCTGACTGTTCACATTCTTTTAGCAGAACCTCCTTTACAGTCCACCAATATGGATGATAAACTTTGTAAAATTGAGAGATGATTTGGCAAAAATGGACTGATTATGACTACTTGAATGAAAGACAGTGGCAAATTGGTGGAAGGCATTCAAAGTGAGATTCTATGGGTATAGTATAGATAAGTCCCCACAAAGAATAAGGGAGATGCTGCCCATTTTAGTGTTCTCTGTCTGTCTATCCAGAAGCATTCAAGATAACAAGATGAAACAGAAAAATAGAGCTTCTAATAATCTCAAGATGAGTAATATGTTAGGAAACTTAAGAGAGTATAGAAAGTGCAAGCATGAAGTGAAAAAAAGTAGGAGAGTAAAGAAAGGATACAAAAGTATACTATCTGATAAAAGTAAGGGAAATCCAAAGATGGTTTATCAACACATTAAGAACGAAAGGATAACCTAAGAAAGGGTCTGATCTGCCAGAAATGTACATAGTAGCTTGTGCATACATGCTGAAAATTTGGGCAGGATTCTAATTTAGTATTTTGCCCTTTTTTTTTACAAAGGAGAGGGATGACAAATTCTATTAATGAGGATGATGGTGAACTGTTACATAAAATAATCTAATAATAATAAAATGAGAAGGGAGGTACTGGAGGGACTGACCTCCTGGAAAGTTGATAAATCACCAGGGCCAAATAAACTGCATCCTGTGCTGTGAAAGGAATCCAAAGAAGGAATAGCTGATGCTCTACGGATCATTTTCCAATCCTCACTAGATATAGGTAAGATACCAGAGGATTAGAGGTCTGCAAATGTTGTGCCATTATTCAAAATGAGTGCGAGGGATGGGACAAATAATTATTGCCTGATCAGTCTGATCACAGTTGTGAGCAAATTACCACAATCAATATTGAGATGTAGAATTACCTGTTACTTAGAAAGACAAGGATTAATCAGGAATGGTCAGCAATTTTTTTTTCAGGAAAGGTTGTATTTTACTGACTTAACTGTTTGAGGAAGTAATAAGGATTGATGAGGGCAGTGCTATAGATATTGTCAACTTGGGTTTTAGTAAGTCCTTTAACAAGGTTCTATATGACAGACCATGAAGAAAAATTAAAACCTATGGGATACTAAGGAATCTGATGAGTTGAATCCAAAATGGACTTAGTGAGAGGAAATAAGGGTAATGGTTGATGGAAATAGAAAGTAAGAAATGTATGAAAAGAATGCAAATAGAAAGTGGGTCTCCATGGGGCTCATTATTGTATCCCTTGCTGTTTGTGATATATATTAATTTAGACTAGAAGATAGGGGTTTGATTGGAAAATTTGCAAACCACACAAAATTTGGCTGGATAGTTGATAGTGAACAGGATAGCTGTTGACTGCAGAAATTGACTGTATTCCAAACAATGGTTTGGTTGAATGGGCAGAAAAATGGCAAATGGATTTCTTCACTCCAGAGAAGTACATGGTTATTAATTTGGAGAGGACAAACAAAGAATCGGAATGAACAATAAATCAGGAAGGCTTTGGCAGGGGTCAAGGAAGTGCAAGATTTTGGAGTGCATATCCATAGGCTGCTGAAGGTGGAAGGACAGTAGGTAAGGTGATAAACAAGGAATATGAGATACTTTCTTTCACTGTGCAAGATATTGAAAACAAGAGCAGGGATGTAATGTTGGAGCAACATAAGACACTGGTTAGGCCACAGCTGGAGTTTCATACACAGTTATGGCCATCCCATTACAGGAAGCACATAATTGCTTGAGAGAGTACAGAGGCGATTTACAAACATGTTGCAGGGCTTTAAAATTGCAGGAATGAGGACTGATTGGATGGACTAGATTGCCTTCCTTAGAGTAGATGAGGTCAGGGTGACTTAATCAAATTGGACAAACTAATGAGGGACTTGAATAGCGTGGACAGGGAAGACATGTTTCCCCTAGCAGAAAGGTCAATTGTCACAGAGCACATGATTGGTAGGAGATTAGAGTAGACATGAGGAACAACATATTCACCCAGAGAGTGGTGACTATTTGGAATTTGCTGCTCAGTTTGGTGGTTGAGGCAGAAAACCACATTCAAGGGGAACCTGGATCTGCACCTGAAGTACTACAACCTGTAGGGCGACAGACCAGGTCCTGACAAATGGAAGTGGAGTAGGCAGCTAGTTTATGCATCTAATGCAGATACAATGGGCAGAATGGCCTATTTCCATGCTGTAACTTCTCTGTAGTTCTTTCTGAAGCAGCCTGACCAGTACAAGATTAAGGAATCAAAGAAGTTTCCAGGAGGATGAAATGGCAGCTATCTGGAATGGAAATGCACATACAAAGGCATCTTTTGGTGTGGTCACAAACTAGGTGGGCATTGAGAAAGTGGAAGCCTTTCCTGCTGATGGATCTCACTAACTGTTCAGTTTCTGGTCAATGGTAAAACTAATTATGTTTACAGCCAAGGAATCAGTATGGCAATGCCATTGAATGCCAAAAAGTGATGGTTAGATTCTCCCTTATGGGAAATGATCATTGTCTGGCACTTGTGTGGTACAAGTGTGCTACATGCTGCTTTTCAGCCCAAGGCTGGGCAATGTCCAGGTTTTACTGTATATCTGCTTCAGCATAATAGAAATGTCAAATTGGTAATTGCACAGCATTTAGCACAATGAACGTCCCCACTTCTAACTTGCTAATGGAGGAAGATCATTGATGGAACAACTGAAGATGGCCCTTGAACATTAGATGACGTATGGCCGAGGACACTACCCTGAGGAATTCCGACAATGATTGAGATGATTAACTTCCAGCAATCCCACCATCTTCTTGTATGTTAGATTTGACACCAGCCCAATGGGAGAGGTGATGGCCTAGTGGTATTATCACTAGACTATTAATCCAGAGACACCCCGGTAACATTCCGGGGATCCGAGTTCAAACCCCATCATGGCACTTGGTGGAATTTGAATTCAATAAATGTCTGGAATTAGAAGTTTAATGATGACCATGAGACTATTGTCAGGAAAAACCCATCTGGTTCACTAATATCCTTTAGAACATCCTTACCTGGTCTAGCCTACATGTAACTCCAGACCCACAACAATGTTGCCCATTGCCCTCTGGGCAATTAGAGATGGGCAATAAATGCTGGCCTAGCCAGTAATGCACACATTCTGTGCTTGAATTTAAAAAAAAGAGTGCACCCCTTGATTTCCATTGATTTCAATTTTGCTAGGGCTCCTGAATGAAACAAAAGCCAAAAGAACTGCAGATGCTGTAAATCCAGAACAAAAACAGAAGTTGCTGGAAAAGCTCAGCAGGTCTGGCAGCATCTGTGAAGAAAAAAATCAGAACTCTGAGGAAGGGTCACTGGACCCGAAACGTTAACTTTGATTTTTTTGTTTTACAGATGCTGCCAGACCTGCCGAGCTTTTCCAGCAACTTCTGTTTTTGCTCCTGCATGAAACACCTGCTGGAAGGTCCCATCATGTCAAGGCAGTCATTGTCACCTCATCTCTGTAGATCAGCTCTTTTGTCCATATTTGGGATGAGGAAATAATAGGGTCAGGAGCTGAGCGGCCTTGGTAGAACCCAAACAGAGCATCAGTGAACAGGCACTTCTTTTACATGTGGCATTTGATAGCATTATTGATAACTCCTTCCAAAGCTTTGCTAATGGTCAAGAGTAGCCTGACAGAATGATAATTAACTGTGTTTGATTGGTACTGCTTTTCCTGCAGATGAAATATCCTGGCAATTTTCCACATTGTCAGAATAGGGTCCCACAGGGGTCACTGTCAGGGCCTTTGCTGTCTGTGGTTTATATAAATGATTTAGATTGAATGTAGTTGGGGGGGGGGGTTGATCAGTAAGTTCACAGACAATTCAAAAATTCGTGCAGTATTAAATAGTCAGGACGATAGTCTTAGACTATAAGAGGATATAGACAACCTTGTCAGATGGGCTAATTAGTGACAAATACAATTCAGTCTGGATAAATGAGAGGTGATACACTTGGGTAGGGTATACAACGCGAGGAAAGATGTGACGAATAGTAGGACCCTGTGAAGCACTGAGGATCAGAGGGTTTGGTTTGCATGTACAGTGGTCCCTGAAGGTATCAGGACAGGTAATTAAGAAACCAAATGAGATATTAGTCGAGGCATAGACTTGAAAAGCAGGGAGGTTATGCTGGAACTGTATAAAATCTTGGTGAGGCCACAGTTCTGGAATCCGCATTAAAGGAGGGATGTGATAGCTTGGGAGAGGGTGCAAAGATTTACCAGCATGTTGCCAATGTTGAAGGGTTTCAGTTATGAAGAGAGATTGGACAGACTGGAGTTGTTTCCCTTAAAGTAGATGAGAATCAGAGGAGATATGATTGAGATGTATAAAATCAAGAAGAATATACAGAAGGAAACTGTTCCCCTTGATGGAGGGATCAATGACGGAGGGCATAGATTTACGGTATGATATGAGCAAAAACCAAAAGGGTGACGGGAATCTGGAACTCACTGTCTGTAAGGGTGGTAGAGGCAGAAATCCTCATAACATTTAAGAAGCATTAAGATGTGCATTTGCAAAAGCAAGGCATTCAAGGCTATTTACCAAGTGCTGGAAAATGAGATTGGAGTAGTTAGGTGGTTGTTTTTGAATGGTATGGATGCGATGGGCCAAAGAGCCTTTTTCTGTGCTGTGGATCTGTGTATCTAATTTAGTTTCTGTTTTACTGTAACAGCCATAAAAGGAAATTAGGGTATGAAGTTGAACAAATGTTTAAAAGAGGGATTATCATTTTAAGAAAGCAGCTAGTCCTGAACTTAAACTGGAGTAAAGAAAATTATAACAACTAGGCATCATGCAAACAAAAGAAATACATTGTAAGTTATCATTTCTTCAGTTTGTTACAGCTGTATATTCAATGTTGAAACTTGTGCTATTTATTTCAAGAGACCAGACAAAGTACAAAGGTTATATGACTTATAAGACAAGGCCATGATCGGTATTAATTAATTATTTGTGCAATTCTAGTCGGCACATCAGGAATGCAAAGGATAGACAATTCCACCATTCGGACTTATTCTTGCTGACAGCCAGGGAAGTTGAAACAGCATTATTTTGAGGTAAATGTTATTCTCACTCTTTCTTTGTTAAGTTAACGAAATCAAGAGCATATTTAAACTTTATTGGAAGAGCAACCATTTACATTTATGAGTATATTTTACAAAGTGAAAGAGCTTGAGCAATTACTGTTATTGGTTTACATGAACATGATTTGATCCTGGTATATACAGTGGCTTCAATTTCAGTAGCTAATAGACCCAGTCGCAAGCTAATAATGTTTGAGCAAACACTGACTTCAGTATTTGTATCGGTTTTTGACACTGGTCTAATGCCTGTCTTACATGAATTGGGAACTAAATTGGATAATGTGTAATAATATGTTCACATTAACATTATAAACTGAAATAAGGCAAAGAGCCATATAGACAGATGTTAGAGAAAATGACCAAAAGCTTGGTGAAAATGTTAGGTTTTAACAATTAACTTGAAGGTTGAACGATTACAGAGATGCAAGACATGAATTCCAGGGATAAGTACCCATGGCAGAATGGCCACCAAAGATAGAGTGATTAAAAGTGGGATAAAACTGCAAATGGTGAAGATCTGAAACAAGAACAGAAATTGCTAGAGATACTCAGCAGGTCTGGCAACTTCTGTGAAGAGAAAGCAGAGTTAATGTTTCAAGTCCAGTAACCTTTCTTCAGAACTGATACTGGCTAGGAAAAGGTGGAATGCATTACAACTAATGCATCAGTATCACTGTAGCTACTTCTTTTAAGATCCTAGGATGCAAGCCGTCAGGGCCAGGGAACTGATCTGTCTTGAGCCCCATTAATTTGTTTAATACTTCTCTAGTGAAGGTGAAGGTACTTAATTCCTCACCTGTATTCTTTAGTATTAATGTAATGTTTGAAGTATCTTCCACCATAAAGACTGGTGCAAAATATCTGTTTAACTCCTCTGCCATCTACTTCTTCCCATAATTATCTCCTCAGATTCATTTTCTAAGAGGCGTATGTTCACTTTGACCTCTCTTTTTATATATTAAAAGCTCTTATTGTCAGTTTTTAGATTCCTCACTTGTTTGCCCGCAAAGCCTATTTTCTGTCTCTTTATTATCTTTTTAATCCTCTAGGATAAATCTAGTCTTCAGGACTATCACTGACTTTTGCCTCCTTCTACTGTTTTTTCTTTCAACTTCAGACTCTCCTTAACTTCCTTCGCTAGCCATGATTAGTTTATTTCTCTCAGAGTCTTTCCTCCTAACTGAGATATATTTTTGCTGAGAGTCATGAATTACCACCCCTAAATGTCTACCATTGCTTACTTATTGTCTTTCATGCTAATCATCAGCCCAGTCCACATTAGCTAACTCTATCCTCATTTCATTGTAATTCTCTTATTGGTTCCATGACATATTGCTCCAGGAAAGTACCCCTATGAATTCTAGGAATTTTTTGTAATGGCTCCCTTTCCAACTTCATTGATTGACCCGATTAGTATGAAGTTTAAGTCACCATAATTATTTCTCTATTCTTTTTTACATTCAATTGTTCAAATATCCATCCATTCATTCATTTGATCATTCACTCATTACACTCTTTCTTACAGTGTGGCTACCTAGGGATCTATAGACTACTCCTACCAGCATCTTCTTCCCTTGCTGTTATTTACCTCCACCTAAATGGAATCTACATCCTCTGAGCCTAGATCATTTCCCACAACTGTCTTCATTTCGTCTCTTATTAACGGTGTTACCCTTTTCCTTCCTTCCTGTCTTTTTGAAAAGGTCAAATATCCCTGAATATTAAGCCCTACTTCTGATCTCCCTATAACCATGTGTCCATAAAGGCTACAAGATCATATCCATTTACCTGAATTTGTGCTGTCGGTTTGTCTTATTCCGCATACTATATGCATTCAGATTCAAAGCCTTTAGGCTTACCTTCTTAGCCATTTTTAATCATCCTAACTTTTCTTTGTAACTATGGCCCTATTTGCCTCTTGCCTTGATAATCTTGTCGACTGTTTTTGCATTTTACTGTTCTTTCTTTTATTACCATTGTTTTCTCTCTTTCCCTTGTCACCCTGCTTAGGTTCCTTCCTCTCGACCATTCTAACCCAAATCCAGTCCAACCACACTAGCAAATACTTGCCTTGGACATCAATCCTGATCCCAGTGTCCCAGGAATCTGAATCCCTGCCCTTTGCATCATCGTTCCAGCCATGACTTACCCCTTTGGATTAAACCTTTAAAAGGCTCTTAAAATCAAATAATAACAATTTTAGGGACTTTCTTCCCTGGATCTTGATAAAACAGATCAGAGCCCCTACAAACGATAATCCACAAATAAAAGCCTCTACAAACTGTAAACCATGATAGTACAAATATTAACCATCTGTACTCACCCAGTCAGCAGCTTCAACTTGCCCTATGTACCTTTTCAATCCTGACTTCACCTCAGGAGTTCTGCCTCTGCATGAAGTGAAGGTACTCCTTTAAAAGTCTTCCTGCTGCTCTGCTCAGCTGCTGTTTGCCAGATTTGCACTCTCTCATCTTTGCTGTGTACTGTAAGAGGTCACTCTTTAAAGGTCACTCTTTCCCCTTATGTCCCAAATTCCCTGAGATCTTATTTTTATACTAAAGTGCAGAAGTACTCACCAGTGAGAAATGGAGGGTCTGGTCACCTCTTCCTATCAATTAACTCCCTGTTTCACCAAAGTCGAGTTACATTCTAATACAACAAGGCAGTGCTTCAGTGCAGGCAAGGCAGCAGCACTGAACCCTGACTTCTTTCTTTAGAAAAACTGTTTTTGCATCAAATTCAACCAAGTTTTCAATGAACTGAAAGAAAAAGCTTTCCAAACTACTGGCTTATTTTTGAAAAAAAAAACCGTTATTTTTCTTAACTAAAAGCAAGCTAATGCTTTTCAAAGTTTACTCTCTTTGGTCATAAAACTCACAGTTCAAACAAATTTCCACTGTGACCCCACAAGCTACTCTGTGGTAAATACTGTTTTAAAAATCATGGCCTGGGGAAGACTGATAGGTTAGTTATTAAATACTTCCATACAGACCAAAACCTACATACCACAAATTCAAAATACAAGTTCTAAAATAAATGGTTAATATCTATATTTTATATATATATATTACATAGTTTACATTACAACAAATTTGCTCTTCCTGCTTCTCCCTGACGAGAGACAGAAAATTTGGTAGCTCTCATCGAAAAAAGAATTTTTGTGACTTTACTTTCACAATGGCAAAATGTGACATGGTGCTAAAATCTCCAGCTCCAGATTGGAAAGAACCAGCTATATAAGCATTCATTTCCGTATTGTCTTTACAGTTACTGACAGTGCAGTCATTTGCCCTTTTCTAAAGTTGCAGTTGTGACTGCAGGAATCAGCAAATTTCAGCCAGCACCTTACTGGAGGGCAGACATCTCACATGTTGTTGAATGCTGAGATTCGGATTGAGAATTGTTCACAATGCTCCATGAACCATTATGGCCATTGCCCCTTCTTGTTCTTCTTCCTCTCTTTTCCAGCAGCTTGTTCCTCTGTGTGTGAGCTCTGTTCATTCCATAAGCATTTCTGCTTCCAAAGGGAAATACCTGCTGTTGTATATTTATCTGGGAGCATTTGGTACGTGAGAAAGTCTTGAAGTCAGCAAAAGATTCCCTCAGCACCTTCCATGTCGTATCCTATTGGACTTGGTATTTTCCAATCACCTGTTCAGACATGTTATTATACACTTCTGGAGCAGGTGGTACTTTAACCCAGGACACCTGGCTCAGAGAAACTACCACAGTGCCAGATGAGCCCTTACTGTTGCAATTCAAAACAGTTACAGAAAGCATTGAAATCATTAAATTTCACTGTGGTTCTCACAGCAACAATTTAATGATTTCAATCAGCAAACACACTCTTTTTAAATAAGATTAGGAAATTACTGGGGTATATTTTGCTGCTGTTAATCATGTGCTCAGTCGAGAAAAGGTAAGAGAGACTGTTCATCAAACTGTTAAGTTTGAATCAAAAATGGTGTTCTGGCACCAAATCAGAATTATATGCAAATAGCACACCTTGGGCCAGAAATCCAAGTTTTCCTATGTTCTTAATCTACTGAATAGTAGCTGTCACAGGTTTGGCAGGTATTGCTGAAGAAACCTTGGTCAGATGCTGCAGTGGCTTCTATATGGCCAACAACTCAGCCGCTAAACAAAGCATCTGTATAATTGACTGTGCATCTAGGGAAACTTAATGCCACATTTTAACAATGATAAAGGTGGCACTTAAACTGGGTGCACTTGACATTTATTTCCATCCTCCCCAGGAAGACCTGCAGTTTGCATGGAAGGTGGTGTTTACGGTATCAAATGTCAGTTTGCATGCTGTCCAAACATTTATTCATTCCTAACTCAAAACTTTACTCTCTAAGCTATTTTTTTCTCACTATGAAAGAAACATAAAAAATGATGTGCTATTGTGTCGAACATTGCTGAGACCACACCCGGACAATTGGTCTCCTTATCTAAAGAAGAATATACTTGCCGTAGAGATAGTGCAACTTAGATTCATCAGACTAATCCCTAGGATGGCGAACTTGACTTATGAGAACAGATTGAGAAAAAAGATTCTGTGTTCTGTACAGTTTCAAAGAACGAGAAGTGACCTCATACAAACTTAGCAAGGTCTTACTGATGAGAATAGGATGTTAGTCCCAGAAAGTGCATCTGGAACTCAAAATAAGGGAAAAGTCATTTAAGATTGAGATGAGGAAGAATTTCTTTACTCAGATAGTAGTGACTTGTTAGAATTCTCTAGAAGACTCTGGAAGGTCAACCTTCAACATGTTCAAAACAGAAATCAATAGATTTTTGGATGCTATTGACACCTAGGGATTTGGGGATACTGTGGAAAATTCTGTAGAGACAGATGATCAGCTATGATCTGTTTGAGTGTCAGAGGAGACTTGATGGACTGGAAAACCCAATCCTGTTTCTATTTCCCACATTTCTTTGAAATAATTTGAGCTGTGGCATTACCTTGGTGAAGAATGAACATTCTGCTGTTGTTGAGATTGTGCATTCCTTCACACACATATTCCAAAACCACTGTCAGTCAATTTCCAAAGAATAGTACTTAGAAAATCAACCTATAGCATCAGGTGTACATAAATAAAATCAGCAATTATTCTGTATTGTTGATTCAATACTAAATGAGATTATATTTGCTGCAATGATGCACCATCCACCTTTTTCATATGTTTATCAAATACTATTATAATTATCAGGTTTGTACAATCTTCATGTTTTAACTGAGGTTAAAATGAAAGATATGTGACTATTCCAAATTGTGCCCAACAAATACCCTGGGCTTACTCAAAGTAATGGCTGATCAAGTTATAAAGTTGTGACATCTGGGAACCGAGGTAGCTTTGCTAATAATAATAAACAGACTTGCTGGCTCCAAATGTTTGAGTGAAAGGAAAAGAGAGGGAGGAAAGGAACAGCAGTTGATGTGGTCAGCAGAGAGAAGTTACACGTTTTTATAAACTGCCAAAGCCAAATGTTAGACAAAGCTAGGCTCTTGTCAGTGAAACATTCCACAGTCATCCTTTGGAATCCTGGATATTTATCTTGTTGTCATCAGAGCAGAAGAAAAATCATTGAAAAGGGCTTATTTTCTGGCAGTGGATTTGGCAAACTCTGAAAAACTGAGGGAAGTATCTAGATACAGTTACTACTTGGCAAAACAAGACAATCCATTAGTCACTGGTAGTAACAAAACAAAGAATGCTGGAGAAGCTCAGCAGGTCTGGCAGCATTTATGTTCCCCTCTTCAGAGTTAGCATTTCAAGTTCGATATGACTTTCTCAGAACTGTTAGTTTACTATTTGCTATAAGGACTGTAATTCTGTGGCAAGTCCAAACATTCCTTTCTGTAAATGTACAAGTTGCCTGCAAAATTCTTGTTTCATTAATAAGCCTTTTAGTCCTTTGTTTACAGTAAAACTCCTAAAACATGAAAGGTTATCATGTCACCTTTTTCAATATTATGACCCGACCCCACCCTTCCAGTTGCTTGCCCTTTCAATATGGCATGTTATTCTCATGTTTCTGTTTCTGTCCTAGGCCTGTTCTCCTCCTTTCCCCTATACCTTGTTTTCTTTTTATTCATACTCCAGTGTGTATATTTGTTGCAGAATTCAGGATGGGATTTACCTTTTAATAAACGTTACACTTGAGTTTTAAATAAAACTACTAGTTTTTGTTAACATGGGAAATCTGTCTTGCTCACTACTTCATATAGCTTTACATGGTTAAATACAATGGATTGAGAAAACATTTAAAAGAAACCCAAGCTGTGTTACAACCAACTTTAGCAGTAACATTTATTTACCCCTCCCGACTTGATTATAGCACAAGAGACTACCCATAATTAGGTAACTACTTGCCTCAGTTGGTCTCATTTCCAAAGGGTTGGAAAATTCAGTTCAGTGTTCTGCATAGACAAATATGGCAGCTAATTTCCACATAATAAAGTTCTGAAACAACAAATAAGATTTTTTTGTTGATGGTTAATAAGGGAAGATTATTCACCAGGGTATGAGGACTGTTCCACTGATTTTAATCAAATATTGCAATGGGATCCTTTGTGCCTGTTTGATTAATGACTTAACTTTTCACCTGAATGCCATCACCTATCACAATTGCAGTGTAAGCTCAGATTATGTGCTTAACTGCTTAGAATGGGACATGGAACCCACAGCCTTCTGACTGCAGGTAAGAGTGTAGCCACCTGAGACAATATAACACTGAAGTATGCATTTAAAAAAAATCTCACATTTATCCGAGAACTTCACAAGCGCAGTGATGAATGGGAAGAAACTGCGCTGAAAGGTGACAGCTAAAAGAATGCAAAACCAGAAAAGGATATTGACAGACTATTTCTTTAACTACAATACAATCAACTTTGTTTTTTCAGTATATTCCTGATGCCTGTAAGGAAAAACATTAATTGCCTTTGAAGACTGACACAATCAACAGCAATTTGCCAGCTGGATGAGTTGGATGTTGCTGATAGGGGGAACAGTTGCACAGGTTAAAGATGATTCTTGTGAAAATATTAGCATATTTAAGGGTTATGATTTGTAAATGTCAATTTATTTCACTATCAACTGAGTTGATATTGTTTGGTAAACGTTTGACAACAATCACTGCACTCACCCTTTTCAGACATTACAGTGTAGTAACGAAGGTGTTTTAGCAATATTATATCACTGTCCTTAGTTCCTGACTCAGTTTACATACTGTGTATTTATTATTACCTGTTTGTTGTATGTAAATGAACATAAATATTTTCTAAAAAAAACAAAAATAATTTACACATGGGTTTAATCAGAACACACTTCATTGTCAAATAATTCTGCTGTTTGTACCTCACCATTTGCCATAGAATTTGAGATATTTAATACATAGAAAAAAAATCACTTTTACAAGAATTTAGTAAACAATTGCAGTTTGGACTGTAGTTTTAGTTAACTTCCTAACTTTTTAACATGCAGTTGAAGCTGGAATCCTGCCACAATTCAGATTTGAACATCTGAAAACCTTACATTTCAGAAAAAAAAACTTTACTGTGGACTTGTTTAAAGTGATGAGTCTGTATACAGATAGCAGAAAAGCATTGCGATGGTACAATACCAAACTGCTGTTTACAAGCTATGATGGTAGACTTTGTTCCCGGATCCTATTCTTCAAGCCAATACTAATTTGACTTATGGACCAAGTTCTATTCTTCAGCTTTCGTCAGAATTGTGCTATTAAGATCTCAAGGTGTGAGCAAAATTTTCCAACCAAGTATGTTTGGTGTTGCCACTTAGAACAAATCTTCAGTCTTTATAACTTGACATTTGTTGAATTCTCTCAAATTGTCTGCAAGCTTCTGCAAAGCTTGCCTTGTAAAGACTTTGTACTGTTAAATTCACTTTATTAGACAAAGCAACTGAAAGACAGTGTTATGCAAAAAAACATACAAAGTGTTAGCAATCTGATCAGATTTATTGTCTGACGTAGTATTATTTGTTATATTGTTACACTTTAATTGTAAAAAAAGGTTGAGATATATTGTGATCGCATTAATATTCTAGGTGCAAGCTACAGCTACTTTGACTTCAGCTTTATTGTCCTTTAGTTATTTCTCTTTGCTGTTCTGTATGATCAAACACTTTGTTCAGTTCCAGATTTGTTTACTGCCTGATTTCAGTCAAAGCTAATGGTGATATAGTTATTTTGCACTGTCAATAAAGAGTACTACTGTCATGTGCTGTTTTGGAAGTCACTTCAACAAACCAATATGAAGTGGATTGTTCAACTGCTCTTTATACAAAGGAATTCAATAAGCTATTTGCACTATTTCTTAAGGGTTTCTAACGGAGTTACAGCAAGAGATCAGAGAAACGCCATCTCTCAGAATATTTTCCCACTTTCAAGCAACCAATTCCTTCCAAGTTAAGATCACTGTAGTCTGTTATAACTGTGTATCTTAAAAGCAAATTGAACACTTACTGCATCATGTTGAACAATTAGAATTCTGTTTTCCATATGAATGTTCTGTTTGTGCTGTCTATATAAGGGAACTGGCAATTTCAGATTGGTTTATTGCTGAGCAGTTTTATTTTATATAAAGTTCACCAGGAAATGGGCAGAAAGTATTTAATCTTGTATTGTCAACCCTTCTTTAAAAATAGTCTGAGATCCCCTTAGTAAACATTTAAATACTTGACAGCAGTCTCTCACTAAAGGTTCAATGAGGAGAGATCATGGAAAACATGGCTAGGGTTGCATTTACCTCGAATTTATTTTGCATTTGTGCACACGTAAATGGGCCAGTGTGTTTATTCTCCAGAAAAGGAGCCTGAAAATGCACTGAAGCATATTTCCAACCCTTCTTGGCCTCAGACCTGACAAGTAGTCAATTTTCAGACAAACAGAGTTGGTCACAACAAGATTTTTGGGACACCTTCTGGTTAAGCCTTGCATAAAACAGTAGTATTTCACATTAAAAGGTAGAGTTGCCATAGTCTTAGCAGATCAGAGGGCTCCTCTCATTAGAGAAAGATGACTGGTAGTTGGTTAACCAGAGGGTCACCACACCTCAGGCAAGAGGACAGGTTGAGAAGGACAGTCCTTCATTGTCACCTCAGTCGGTCTACATTGCAAATCAGCTGTCCAACCAAGATAACCAATCTATAGTCGTTCAGCTTAGCAACTCAAGAAAATATTTACAGTTTAATTTTAAAATATCCTTTCTAGCTATTTAGTCCATGAAATTAGACTTAGCCCAAAAACAACTCTGGAGGTCATGTTGAAGGATTGCCATGCAGTCATTTCCTTTAAAGAAGGGTCTAGGCCCGAAACATCAAGCTTTCCTGCTTCTATGATGCTGCTTGGCCTGCTGTGTTCATCCAGCTCCACACCTTGTTATCTCTTAGCCCACAAACTTTGTAGCCTGCAGCTTATGCTAGATGTGCTGTTGAATTGCTGCCTGCGTGAATTTTAAAAGAAGAGGTAACACAAGTAAAATTATTGTGCACTACCTAAAGCCAGATTCCACCCTTTAATGAAAAAATGCATTTGCAGTTGAAGAAGCCATTAGAAATCATTCTAAAAGGTAACTTTAACTGGGTAAACATTCAAAAGTGACATCACAGGACAGAAGATTTCAATTTATATTAGTCTTTTCACTTAATATTTCCAAAACAACTTGGTCAGAGATGGTCTGGAGCATTTGAGACTTGAACCCAAGCTTCTTGCACAGAGGTAGGGATACAACTACTGTGCCGCAAGCATCTTTGTCCACAGATCTAGATATTTTCTGAATCAACCCGTTCAGAGATGTTATTACACACTTCGAGAACGGGAACTTGAATTTGCTCCTCCTGGTTCAGAGGTAGGGACACTACAACTGTGCTGCAAGATGTTTTGTTCACTGATCATGTAGACTTACGTAATTGTTTAAACCTGTGAGTGAAGATAAGAGTTAACCTGACACCACTGAAGTTTCCAGCAAAACAGACTTGGATTCTGAGCTATTGAGAAAAATCCTATGATGGCGCTGATATTGTAAACAACTAGAAATAAACCTATTTCTGGAGTTAGAACTAGTGTTATCTCTGCACCACTCTGGAGATATGCAACAAAACCATGAATACAAAATAAGGCCTTAAGGCAGGAAGACAGAAAAATAGATGTGATTTACTCATAGGGAACCATGAATCTCTGCAGACAAATTTTGCGATTTGGTATTCAATCTAAAGAATCTAGCCCCAGGAATATGAACAAAATCTTAAAGAAGTTCACAACTACTCGAAAGTGGTCAGGTAAATGCAACTTCACACGCCATATCTTTCTCATTATATCACTAACCTCAGACACTGCTCAATTCACCACATCCCACAACTCACCTACTAACAATCTCCAGAAGTCATGACTCTTCTGTTAACACAAGATTCGCTGCACTCTCAAATTTAAACACACTGCAGCAAGCCATATATAAGTATATATCTCAGACAGTATGTACTACCTGCTATTCATCTATGCCTGTCACCATAAGAAACAGGAACCAAAGTAGGCCATTTGGCCCCTCAAGTCTGCTCCACCATTGAGTATGATCATGACTGATCTGGCAAGCCAAACAGATGGCATCACACATATAAACACACTTTCCACATTTGCACTTAATGGGCAGGTGAGACATGGCTGCAAGTCTTAACCCCAAACAATGACATGGTTGTTGACATAGATAGAGCAGTCGTGTGAAGTAGTGGCTTG
Source organism: Ginglymostoma cirratum (assembly GCA_024137785.1). Classification (NCBI taxonomy): domain Eukaryota; kingdom Metazoa; phylum Chordata; class Chondrichthyes; order Orectolobiformes; family Ginglymostomatidae; genus Ginglymostoma; species Ginglymostoma cirratum. The sequence continues at coordinate 19,439,942 of JAHRHZ010000021.1, forward strand.
CTCTGGCACTGTAACCAAAGTTAACAGTAGGCTCACACTTTATCCTCCTCATATCATCTCACTTTTTTCTTTTACCTCAAAGCTCTTATAATGTGCAAGCTACAGATAGCCTTAGGATTGATCTCCTACTTTCCCCCAAGCATTTTACAACAATCGTTTTACAGGCAGCAATAATAGGTGACTGCCCAAGCTACATTGGTCAAAGGAAAAGTAAAATGGCATTTGGAGGCATGTTCTGTTCCTCTTGCCATGCTCTGGTCCTTTAGGACTCTTAAATTCCTGTTCCTCTATTACCTTCTCCAACTACTGATCTTCCTGTCTGCTTGCACTCTCTTGCCTCCTGCTTGCTCCAAGTTTCGACACACCCTGTGCTAGACTCGCTCTGCATTCCTTGCCTCTTTATACTCCTGTTTTCTCTCTCCATCTTCCCACTCCTTACTAGTGTTTGCTCTATCCGGGATCCCATTTTCTCCAGGTTTTATTCTCCCATTCATCTGTGATGTCCTGGCTATCTGTATAATCCTACTTTTTCTGACCTCCTGTTCTCTCCAAACTGTTGCTTCTAATTTTCTACTCCTTCCAAGTTCATATTTTCTCAGGATTCTGTTCTCTCAAGGAACTGTTGATGACTCAGTGCTGTGTTCTTCCCACAATTATGGTCTCCCACCACACCCTTGCTTCCAAAGTGGTAATTTCTGCTCTCTGATTTCCGAACCCTTGTACAAACGGTACAAGATGTTGAAGATGCTGTTTCAGTAAAAGTCTATGTTACGGCTTCTGACTAAATGTGCTGATCTCTCTGCAATTCTGCCAAAGATAGACAAACTGCAGTGAGACGTAGACACCTATAAGTAAATACCCGTTTTCTCAAAAATGTTGTCCACTCTTTAGATGGAACACTTTTTAATTATGGTATTATAATTCAAGAGTGGTTTGTGAGGGGAGAGGGGATGCGAAACATACATGAATACTAATCCCTTTCGAAAGGAGTCCTTCAATCAAAAATGTGTCAGAATCATTACTTTAAGCTATTCTCTAACGGCAGAAACTGCACTCTACCCAAGCAATGGGCAAAGAACACCAGCTTACCAGATGATAAAGTCACACAGTAGTCCTACTTGAGAGGATTCAAATGAGGACTTTGATGGACAGCCTTCAGAAGAAAACTGATGGTTATTTATAACATAATGTTTGATAAACTGACTCCAGGTTTTCTGGGCAGACCTGCAAATGTCAAGCAGCAGAAAGCAGTCTGGCACCACTGGCACAATGGCTTGTGGTTTGAAGTCCATTGGTTCCAGCATGCTAATGGGGTCCAACTCCAGCAACACATTTACTGACCCAACTAAGTTACAGTCAAAGGAGCTGTTGCAGAAGTACATTTTGTAAATGATACAAGATGTTCAAGATGCTGTTTCAGTAAGAGTCCATGTTGTGGCTTCAGACAAAATGCGCTGATTATTCCTTTATCCAGGTTAATTATGTTTGCAATATTTTCATATATTCTGTGCCAATTTAAGGCTTCAAGCTACCTGCAAAAGGGTGAGTTGTTAAGATTTTGTTGTTGATGGTTTGTCTTTATTTGTATAGTTCTTGAAATAGTACTGTTATTAAAAACAATTTACTTTCTCCTTCAAAATAGGACAGAAAACTAATCCAACTGTCAGTAACTCATTTTAGTGCACCTTTAGCATGTAGTAAACTGCTGTTATGCCTGCAATACAATTTATTTAAATTTCACGTGCTGAAGCTTTACAGCTCTGTCAGATTAATTCGGAGGTGGGGGTAAATTTCATAATAGCTTAGGTTTCACATTTTATTTGTTAGAAAATTAGATAACCAGGCTAGATAACAAAAAAAAATTCCATGTTTTTTTACTTTTGTACTGATGTGTAAACTCAGATGATAAGGTATGCAAAGAATAAAATGAGTCAAATGAACATTAATATTTTTGTCCATATTTAGAGTCAACTGCTATTTACAAATAGCAACTACTGTCCAATGAATCTAAATCGTTGCTTATGTTCGGGCTGTAACGAAAAAGAAGTGATTTTACAACATTAGGGCAAGCTGCAGATAATTTACCATACTTCATTTAAAATTTAACGTGCAGTAAAAACTCAATTTTGTTTATCTTATAACTAAAACACTTTTCAATCTACGTGGTTTGACAGAAACCTGACGTTTATTATTTACCAAATTCAAAAATAAACCATCCTTGATTAGGGCATTAAATTTTCCATTTAGATACATTAAAAAAAACCTTAAATATTTCAACTTATTATAAGGTAAGGGAATGCAAAATTCTTTGATTAACCTCCAGAATAACCTAACCCAAAAATACTAGATGAATTAAAGGTACGTATGAGAGGCCAATGCAACATTTTGAACTGAGTGTCTATATTAACTATTTTTAAAAATGAATGGATAAAGTATGCACTTTTGAATAAAAAAATCTAGAATGAGTAGCCATATTATTTAAATAAATCAAACAGAAGTATTTTTCATAAAAATGACAGTCCTCCTCTACCCCAGGTTGCTACCTTTCTGAACATGAGGTTAGAGGTTGCCATAGAGCATCCTAAATTTTACTTGTGTATTGAGTGGGAATAGGTAGATATTCACCCTTCAGTCTCAAACTGAGAATCAGATTTTTTTGTTGATTTATAAAGCGCAGAGTAATTTTTGCATCAGCAGCCTAATAATATACAGTAGAAGTATAATTCATTTCTGACAACTGCCATTTAAAGTGTTACTTTTAGTGTATCAAAAGGTCCCACCACACTTTACAGGAGAATCAAACAAAATTGAACACTAATCTATCTAAGGGGATTTTACAAGTTGGTGCAGTTAACATAAAATTATGCAGGAGAGCGAAACTCAAGAATTCTTGAGTTTTGACTTTAAAAAAGTTTCTAACATTACAAACAGATGTTTAAATGTGAAATACACAACACCTCAGCCCAGAAAGATACTAAATAAAGAATTTCAGAAATGACGGTTCTGCAAAATGGATAAGAACACAAGATGCTTAAAACAAATTATTTGGCCAAAGATATGACACAGAAGAGAACAGCAAAATCATGATATGAAATCATTAGATCTGAAATCACCTTAGGTTTCAAACAGAGGTAAAAATTGCAGTAATGGCTTCTTGTCTTAATTCATGAATGAAAATGACAGCTATAACTAATAATGACTTTTAACAATCTAAAAGTAGAAGTATTATTCATAATTTTAATAAGTTAGGCTGTACAGATACAACAGATATTCACAAGAAAGTTCAACAGTTTTGTTGCCTGTTGTGATAACTAGGTTGTAAAATAATTTTTAACTCAAGCAAGCAAATGCACCAAAGAGGAAGCATTTTAAAAGATTGTTTCCTTTTGTAAATTTCTTGGATTATCCAGGACATCTAACCACTGTGAAGGATCATTTTATATGAATTTCCCTAACAAGTTTTCTCTTATGATTGGAAACCTAAAATAACACCATTTCCTGCATTTCTTTATGGAAACAAATGATTCCAATTTTGCTCCAGGTTGCATGGTAGTGGTTGTATGAAATTTTTGCTAATAATTCTATGTTAGATTTTGTTAAATCTGAACAAAGTCTTAAAATCGTTCTTACAATTGAAAAAAGGCTACCTTTGTACAAAGTTATATTTTTAATATATATTTTTTCTAGAATATGTTTAATTGGAAATTGAACTTTATTCATTTTCTTTTGAGGAAACAAGGTGGAAAACTCCAGTTAGCAATGTGCACATTGTGTATTACCTTCATGATATGTATGACCATTTAATTACAGCAGAGATAATAACTCAAAGAAAACCAATAAGTAAAATACTTTCAGTATAACTTAAATTTCCAACATTATACGAACATATACTGTATTTGACCCTTTCAAAGTTACATCAGTACAGAAATAATGTTTGTTGTGTCCTATAAAGTTTTAAACATAGACAGAAATTTAAAAATTGAGCTTAGGCATATCTCTGAATGTAGTTTCTATATAGACTTGGAATTGCTGATCACCACTTACAAAAGTGATGATAAGAGGGGATTGAATGTTAAGATGTAACTTTTCGCTGCTTCAAGATTGCTTCTATTTCTGAGAAAACACGGGGATCTTCAATGGTTGGTGTTATCTATACAAGAAGGTGAATAATGTTAGCCATTAACAGTAATAGCATATGATTAAAATCTGTTAAATTATCAGAACAACTTTAACCCAGTTTTTAAGGCAAACAGCTCAGGAAGAATTATATTCTGCTATTTTATAAGAAAAAAACCAAACAATATTGACTGTTATGTTTTAAATATATCTGTCAAATACAGTCTGGTAATTTTGTGAATTCCTTTGCTGCATTAGTAGTGAAGTAACAAAAAAAAAATTAAAAACTGACAAGATATAGATAACATTTAAAAATGTGACAATACAGTCCTGTGAAGTAGCATTTGAGTTCCAAATTAGAAGAGGAAGTGTTATTCAAGTGCACCAAATATTCAACTTATTTAAATTGATTAATCCAGAGGAGCTTTAAACTGCTTCCACAGCCATAGCCATCAGGATCTAACAATTATTCCAGTGATTTGTCAACCGAATTTATTTCAAGTATAAATAGCCAAAGTGTCTGCAGTCTTTCCTCAGAACTCGCACCTCTAACCCTAAGTACAAGAGTATAATGTTAAAGCAGGTCCAGGATTTCTAACAATGCAAAAGACTCACCAAATTGACACTTTATAGATTAACGGAATGATTTTCCTCAATGCCACTTGTATTAGCATGCTATGATGTTGAGAGGCAAAACATGGCATGGAACAGAACTGTGGAATTAGAATGTGACATTTGGTGTAATGGGATGTAGGTCCTCAGCCATTGGTAAAGAATGTGGGGTTTCACTTATTGGGAAATTAGTTACGTCTGTAACATTGAAGGGAGGGGAGGGTATTGACCTGATTGTAATGAATAGGCAGGTGCCCGAATTTGGCAGGAACGGTTTGTGAGTGTCTATAATTTTTTTAAAAATCAAACATTCAATTCAACATTTTGTGACGAGCTCTGTGTGTTATTCTCTGGCTTGGGAGTATACTGTTACAATCTCATAGAAAACAGGAGCTTTATTTTAAAGTAACCAAAATTCCAGTTGTTTACAAAAAGAATAGATCCACATGCACGATTTGAAAAACAAAATGAGTCAATAAAGTTAACATTAAATACTATCTTTCCTATACTGCAAGATCCAGAATTATCATGAGTTAAATATCAACTAACAAGTAAATTTTGGTTAAATAAAGAACTACAAATTGCACATTAAAAGGTAGATACAACCAAGACAGACATAATGAATTGGCTCCACAGTCAACTCACATTTTGCTGTTCATGCTCACTCAAAATCCTACAAACACTAGATAACAAGCATGGGGCTGGATGAACACAGCAGGTCAAGCAGCATCATAGGAGCAGGAAAACTTGACGTTTCGGGCCTAAACCCTTCATCAGAAATGGGGGAGGGGAAGAGGGTTCTGAAATAAATAGGGAGAGAGGGGGAGGCGGACAGAGGATGGATAGAGGAGAGGATAGGTGGAGAGGAGGCAGACAAGTCGAAGAGGCGGGGATGGAGCCAGTAAAGGTGAGTGTAGGTAGGGGCTTAGGGAGGAGATAGGTCAGTCCCGGGAGGACGGACAGGTCAAGGGGGCGGGATGATGTTAGTAGATAGGGGATGGGGGTGTGGCTTGAGGTGAGAGGAAAAACAGGTTAGGGAGGTGGAGATGAGCTGGGCTGGTTTTGGGATGCGGTTGGGGGAGGGGAGATTTTGAAGCTTGTGAAATCCACATTGATGCCATTGGGCTGCAGGGTTCCCAGGCTGAATATGATTTGCTGTTCCTGCAGCCTTCGGGTGGCGTCACTGTGGCATTGCAGGAGGCCCAGGATGGACATGTCATCTGAGAAATGGGAGGGGGAGTTGAAATGGTTCGCAACTGGGAGGTGCAGTTGTTTGTTGCGAACTGAGCGCAGGTGTTCTGCAAAGCGGTCCCCAAGCCTCCGCTTGGTTTCCGAACAGCAAATCATATTCAGCCTGGGAACCCTGCAGCCCAATGGCATCAATGTGGATTTCACAAGCTTCAAAATCTCCCCTCCCCCAACCGCATCCCAAAACCAGCCCAGCTCATCTCCACCTCCCTAACCTGTTTTACCTCTCACCTCAATCCACACCCCCATCTCCTATCTACTAACATCATCCCGCCCCCTTGACCTGTCC
>JAHRHZ010000021.1:19451206-19547261 GCA_024137785.1 Ginglymostoma cirratum
TTTTTTTTTGACGTTTTGGGCCTAGACCCTTCATCACAAAATCATTTCTGATGAAGGGTCTAGGCCCGAAACGTCAAGTTTTCCTGCTCCTATGATGCTGCTTGGCCTGCTGTGTTCATCCAGCCCCACGCCTTGTTAACTGAACATTATTTGTTTTAATACAAATGGCAGTGCCCCCACGAAGACGTTGACATCCAGGCCTTTCAGTGAACCCACATTGCATATTCAACTCTGATACTTTTACAGTTTCTTTCAAATTAAACTAGTTTTATCTTGAAATGTCAAAGTAGTCAGATACAGTACAACTAAATAACACTCAGTTGGTGAGGAAGTTGCTAATTACAGAATTTTACAGAAGAAGAATACAAATTAATGGAGAATGTCAGAGAACATTTGCCTTACATCCATCAAATGGACCTCATGGAGTTTCTTACCACTAAACTTCAGACCACTGGTCAGCTGCCTCTGTCACCTCAAACCAAACATACCAAGCTTCCTCCAAGACTTCCCCTGTCCTGAATCAAAACTTGCATATTTTTACAGATTTTTAATCATGCCCTCACCTAGCCAACCCCTTTCCCTCAACCCTATTCCCATTGAAGAGTTGGCTACCCAACATTCCCTCCTGACTGCCTGGTTAGTTGACATAGTTAATGTTTCTGCTTCCTGAGGTATTATCCTTCATTTCTGCCTTCATTCCTCAAAAAATCCAATTTTTGACCACTCCATCCAGACAAATTACCATCTTGTCTTCAATGTCTTTGAAAATGTCGACACCTCCCAAATCCATGCCCATCTTTCTCAGAACCCCTGTTTAAATCCCGCATATCAGGCTTGACTTCTCACTCCCATTCAATGGCCTTTGCTGTCTCCCAAGGATATACCCTTGGTTCTTTGGTATTTCCCATCTGTATGCTGCCCCTCAGTGATATTATGCAAAACACAGAATCATCTTCCGCAAATACACTGGTGACACTAAACTCGACCTTTTACCCACTTCTCCTGATCCCTCCGTCCACTTCTCTAAATTCTCAGACTGTTTGTCTGACGTTCAGTTCAATGTCATACCATTGAGCATACCATTTTCCAACAAACTACGTGAAAGTCAGAAGCCATTGTCTTCAGTACACAACACACATCCATTCCCTAACCACTAATTCCAGCCCTTTTCCTGGCAACTGTTTGATGCTGAAACAGACTGTTCACAATCACGGTGTCGCATTTAACCTCAGATGAACTTCTGACCATTGAAACAGCTTATTTCCATTTCCATATTATCACTTGACTCCACATCTGCTTCATTTTAAGTGCTGCTGAACCCCTCAGTCATAGCTATTATCAACTCCAGACTTAACTATATTAAGACATTTCTTGCCAGTCCTCCAACTCCAGCCTCTTCAAACCTGAAGTCACCAAATCTCTGCTTTCTGTATATGCTTATGTCATTCCATTTACCACGGACCCCAGAGTTTAAAAACCAGGCGGGAAAACACACCAACGCTTCATCAGAGGCTGCATTAAGGATGTTACCAAGCACGATAACGAAACGTCTGCGGAACAACAAACCAGCTCGGCGAGCCAACCAAACTCAATTTCCACAACCCGAGCTACAGATTTACTCCAAAACCTTATTTACCCATCAGCCTTGATCTCATCACTGTACATTGACTCCCGCACACCTTAGTTTAAAAATTCTCATTCTTGCTTTTGAATCTATCCATGGCATCACTCCTTTCCAATCTTTGTCATCTCCTCCAGCACTGAAAGCCACTGAGATATCAATTTTTCCCCAAATCTGGCCTCTTCAGCATCCCAATGTTAATCATGTCACAAGTGACAGCAATGCTATCAAATGAAAAGAACCTAAGCTCTCGGATTCCCTTGCTAAACCTCATCTCTCTTTCTTTCAATTCTTCTTAATAAGCTTCACAAAGAATCCATTTTTGTCCAAATTTTTGAGCATCTATCCAAATACCTTTTATGGGGCTCGATATGAAATTCTTTTGAAAATGCTTTGAAATACCTTGGGACAATTCACGTTAAAGGCACTACATAAACATGATTTGTAGCTGTAATTTCTGCATGCAACATTGGAGGGTCTTCTGTTGGAAGCACAGGAAAGAACGGTTGCCCTGTCTGGACCTCTGCCCTCTGTAAATTCAATGTGGGTGGATATGGCTCAATAACAATGTTGTCTCTAACATCAAATCAATAGTAAGCACAAGGAAAACATTTCAGTTTTTCTTTCAAAACAATAATTAGGTATTTTCACAATACAAAGATTATAACAGATATTCAGTAGAATCAGACAAAATCTGCTTAAAATATAAGGTAGAGGTTACGGGATAGTGTTCTACAGCATGCATAACACGAAAAAGCCTTTTTTGAATATAAAGTTAGACTCATTGAAGAATTTGTTTCAGTCTACCTTCTCCTTCAAAAGTATCAGACATGGTGAGTGATCTTAATTCAAGGCATAATCACTTGGGAAATAAACACTGCCCTACTGTTCCTTTTTATTGCTGACAATGTGAGGATTGGTAAATTGGTACAAGGTGGTCACAACATTATAAGTAGGAGGCTGGACAGTTATAAAGGTGCTGTTAATAATGTTCTGATTTTGGGAATCCTGCAATATGGACAAACTGCAGTTTTAAGTTAAATTGGAGAACTTCTGTTCCCAGTTTTCCATGAATGAAAATGATTTTTGTTTAAACTTACCCTGGCAAACAATGCGACTATGCTTTGAAAATTGATTCAGATTGTCTGTATCTCTTTAATAGCTTGAAATGAACCTGAGGCATACAAGTTCGTGGTGGTTGTGGCCATGTTTATCATGTGGACAAGATTATAGAGGCCAGCTTCAATTAGACCAAGAAAATCCATTACTATATCCAATGGTAATTTTCATTAGACAATTCCCAGCCAGGCTTGCCTATGCATGATCACATAAGAACTAGGAGCAGAAGTAGGCAATTCAGCCTCTTGAGCCTGCTCTGCCAACTGATACAATCATGGCTGATCTTATCTTGGCTTCATCTCTATCCTCCTGGTCACTCTCTCTTCAACTTATTACTAAGTAAGCATTTGCCTATCTTCTTAAATTTACTTAATGTCCTGACATCTACTGTATTCTGGGTAGTGAATTCCAGAAGTAATTTCTCATCACACATGACAGTGTAGGTAAGAGGGTTCATAACTGCAACAAGTAATCAAGATGCTACCATTAAATATGTTAAAAAAATGCAAAAATGAAAATATTTTAAGTGTTTTATTTTAGGATTCCAACCCTCTGAAGTTCAAACTCTAAAGACATAAAAAGTGAAATTCAATCACTTTTGCTTTTAGCAGTTACATTTCCACACAAAATTGGCTGAACTCTCCTCATTTCATATGTGCAAACCGCACCTTCCATGAGAAAAATTAGAAAATTTGCACTGTTATGACACTACCCTTACAGTTAATTTCAAAATTTATACCTTTTACGTAGGGAACGCTTCAACCTGGTTTAGAAAGACATCAGGAAGGTTGTGCATTGCACGGAACAAACAAGCAGCCAGCTGAATGTTGATTTTCAAACAATTCCTTGGCCCCTTCGCTTATTCCACACCATTGCCCACAACCACAATTAACTGAAAATATACCATCCAATGATATTCCAGCCATATTGTAACATTATTTTAGTAACTAGAGCTTTTGAATGCTAACTACTAAAGATTATGCCTTGTATTTCTCAAAACACCTAAAATATGTCCACAGCTTATGTCCTCACAGTAACTATGATGTAGCAACTTCAATTGATTTTCCTGGAGATACAGAAATTGCAAAACATTCAATTAATCTTTTTCATTGACTAGTTTTCTACTATTTTACAGTATATGTCACAACTTATGAAGTACATCAACCACAGCCAATTATAATTTGCAAACTTCTCTTGTTTACTCAATATAATTTAATTTTAATGTCCTGGTAATTCATTTATGAATTACTTGATCATTGAAATTTGAACAGGACTCTTTAATGCATTTTAAATTTGAATTGAAGTAGCACCAAGAAGCTTTTATGAAACTGATGATATTGGGAATCAAGGAGGAGATATTTTCTCATCAACCTGTTCAGAGATATTATTACAATCTGGAGCAGGTAAGACTAAAACCTAGGCCTCCTGGCCAAGAGGTAGGGTACTATCATTACACCACAAAGACTTTCCATTCATTAGTCATGCCTAACGCAATAGGAGATAACTGTGATTCCTTACAATTTAGATCAAAGTCAGCGAAAAAGAAACCAAAATACCTTTCTTTGTAGCTAGAGTTTATTAACAGTCTATTCCCCAGCCTCACATGACTCTCTTTTATATCTTACACAGTCAATTAATTTATTAACCCCAATTACCTGCTTAACCCCACTTGCTATATTAACAGATTTCCCTCTTGTCTTTAAAAAAACCCTTTGAAGATGTAGAAACAATTCTTAAATAAAACTAATGAAAAGTAAATAACTTTTTTATAATTCTATGTCTTATATAAATTTGTTAGTGAACAGTTACTTTTTTTTCCATTTCCAAATTATTCAGTCAACCTCCCATATTGTCCTACCTTTGAAGGAACAAAAATAACATGTTTAATTACAAAACAATCCAACAACTTTTTCATATTATAGGTCTCCCTCTCCAAAGATTTCTTGGAACAAGCACCTCTTTTGTGAAACAATCTGACAGCTGGTGATTGCATTAACTCACTTTATCTATAAAATCTCTTTACAACATTTCCTTTATGCCAGCAAGGTCAATTCTCAACATTTTCTCGACAACACGTTTTGTTGAATGCACACTACCCCAAGGAGATTGGTTATCCACTTAACATTATATAGGTAAACTTTTCACTTTTGTCTCTTGTATAAGATTTCCTTTAGATATTGGATAAATACACCCCTACATCTAGAGTTTCCACTCGTACCAATGTTTCAGATGCTGTAGTACTTTTCACTACCTGTTTTATTTTCTCAGCTTCTCAAGCCAACAGCCAACATTTGTTATTGTTCCCAACAAGAATATGATAAATCCTGCTGAACTTAAAGAGGCATCACACGATTGGCACCGTTAGAATTATTGAAAAAAGTACTAGTTTCATACCATCTGGGTCACTCAAGGCTGGAAACTCGAGAGTTTGTTTTACTAAATTTAATTTTATCTCTAATTTTTTTTATTCAATTTCAAGACTTCCTCAACCATAGCATGTCATATCATAGTACGTAGGATTCTTGATTCCAAGTCACATCTTCTTATTCTGTTTCATGTCTATGCCTGTATTTAAAGGCCCCTGTAGCCTGACTTATAAATTTCCTTTCTATTTTAATCTATCACACGACTCAAAACGCTGTAGAACCAACTATAGAACATCATTGGCATGCATCATAAACTTGTCTGCAAGTTTCTGTCTGTTATACTCTTACTGTGTCTGCTCTGAACTGAATACAACCTATTTTCAGTAAATTGGACCCTAACTGCGAAATATAATACCCTCACTGCAATATTGAACTAATAAACACATTTGTTCTACATCACCTGCTTGTTTGGTTGCCATTTTGCAAAATTACTATTTTTCTGTAACTACCTATCACCTTACACATTTTTTTTGTTTTTTTTGCCTGTTTTGCAATATATCATGTTTCTTGATTAAAGGTAATTTATGATGTCTCTATACAATGTTGAGGTTCAGCACATTTCCTCTGAAACTAACTGTTGTCCTTTCCCAAGCCTTCAGACAATTTTCAGACTTCTTTCTGCAGCCCTCAACAATTTGAATGGATTGCTCAAGCCATGTCAGATGTTAATCTGCAATTTGGTTGGTCCACTAGGATTCTATGAAGCATCTTATCTGTTGCCACATGAGTTTTTTTCCTCCATTCGAAGGTAACTTTTCACCGCAGTGTTCATTACCCTAATGCTCATATTTTCACACATATTTTTTAATTCATTATTGCTAAGATGCCACCCCATTGTCAGTTGGGAATTTAGCCAGTGTTCTCGTCCAGCCCCTATCCATTTTTCTATTACATTGTCCACTATTACTCTTTTCTCTTTATTCAATGTTATTACATAGGCACTAAATATAGTTGCATGTCTACAAACTGCAAGATAGATTCTTTTTTTCCTCTTATCCCATACTTTCAAGTATATTGCTGCAACTTTATTAGAGCTCTTGTTAATAAGAGAGTCACGATAGGCTGTGATGATATCCTTCTTTATTTTTTCTTACATAAATCACATTTAATGCTGATCTCTTCTACAAGTTACCCATTGTCCCTTGCTCTGGCATCCTTTAGAGGATTTAACCTCTAAGAAGATGGAAGGGACCTGTAAGGAGATGGAAGGGTAAAGGTAAGCTGCCAATATAATGTTGAGAAAATCTGCTTTTTTCCTCTTTAAATCCCTATGGTCCTGATGTCAGTAACACCTGCTTAATACTTTTATGATTTAAATAAAGTTAGGTCCTCATCAAGGAATCCAGTTATCTCTGTGTTATGTAAAGTGCACATCCACAGCCTCCCAATAACAATTATCCACTTGTGTTCCATATCCAGTTGCATTTTAGCCTCTTTCGTAGATGGCCTGGTGAACAGTAGGAGTATTTCACTTAACGCTACATCTGTGCTAATAAACCGGTTTACCCCATTCTATTTTAAAGGAGTCACCACTCTTTTTTAGCAGATGCTCATCCCCAAACCTGAAGCAGGTCAGAAATCACACAACACCAGGTTATTATTCCAACATGTTTATTTGAAAACACAAGCTTTCACAGCCTCAGTCCTTCTTCAGGTGATGGTGAGAGAGGTAGTATCAGACGTAGCATTTATAAGTAAGAGATCAAAGGTACACATACCATTGATGAGAATGTACTAAACAAACCTAAAGTATTAAATCTTTAATCAATTAGAAGGTTTTAATTAATTAATTTGTATATGTAAATCTCCAAGTTCCTTTCAAGTCACGGTCCTGAGTGAACTAAAGGTTTTATCGGTGTAAAGAAGAGGTGACATTTTAGATCAGACAATGCATGTTAGGTGTGAGACCTTGTTTAGAGTCTGTTCGTGTTTTAGTTTGGAGTCAGATTGGTTTTATTTCTAAAGTATGATTTTATAAAACGCCATATTGACTGTCTATAAACTGGGTACTTTTTGAACAAAATAAAAAGTATCTGCAAATGTAAAGTCGCCTCCTAGATTCATGTGCATGTGAGGGGCGGGGGGGGGGGAAGACAGAGTGTGAGAGTGTGAGTGAGGCAGGGGGGGAAAGAGGGAGATTGTACGTGCGTGTGTGCACGTGTATGATAGAGAGAGGGAGAGTGAGTGGGTGAATGAGTAAGGTGTATGTGTGTGTGTGTGTTGGGTTCTCTTGTAGTGCAACATGAACCCAAGATCCCTGTTGAGGCTGTCCTCATGGATACTAAACTTGGCTATCAGATTCTGCTCGGCAATTCTGCGTTGTTGTGTATCCCAAAGGCCACCTTGAAGATCTGAGGCTGAATGTCCTTCACCGCTGAAGTGTTCCCCCCGGGGAGGTAATATCCTATCTGGTGACTGCTGCACTGTGTCTATTCATCCATTGTTGTAACGTCTGCACGGTTTTGCCAATATACAATGCCTCAGGGCATCCTTGCCTGCAGTGTATGAGATAGACAACGTTGGCCAAGGCACATGAGTATCTGCTATGTATATGGTGGATGGTGTTCCCACGTGATGGCAGTATCCATGTTGATGATCTGGCATGTCTTACAGAGGTTGCCTTGGCAGGGTTGTGTTGTGTTGTGTTGTGGTCGATGTTGTCCTGAAGGCTCAGCAGTTTGCTGTGAACAATGGTCTGATTAAAGTTTGGTGTTTGTTTGAAGGCGAGAAGTGGAGGCGTGGGGAAGATCTTGGCTAAGTGCTCATTGTCAGCCATAACGTGTTGAAGGCTACGAAGAACATGGTGTAGTTTCTCCGCTCCTGGGAAGCTTTTGCTTTCAAATAAACCTGTTGGACAATAACCTAGTGTCATGTAATTTCTGACCTTGTCCACCCCAGTCCAACACGGGCACGTCCACATCAAACCTGTAGATCTCTCAAATTTCTTAAACTTGCTTTGGTCCTTATTATTTAGAAAAGTCCACTCCACACTCTGTGGTCAAAAATCCACTATCCAACGCAATTCAGTTGAACTGTACTCTCAGTAACGGCAGTATGCACCATCTACATGATATATTGCAGAAGTTCACCAAGGTTCCTTACAACCAAGTACCTTCCAAACCCATAACCATGCCATCTAGAACAAGGGCAACAGATACATGGGAACACCACTATTTGCAAGTTTTCCTGTAAGTCCCTCAACATCCTGACTTGGAAATATTTCACTGTTTCTTCAGTGTCATTGGGTCAAAATCCTGGGATATGCTCCCTAATGGCATTGTGAGTGTTTCTACACCAAATGGTCTGCAGCAATTCAAAAGTGCAACTCATCACCACCTTCTTAAAGGCAACTAAGAATGAGCGATAAACACTGGCCCAGCCAATGATGCCCACATCCCATGAATGGATAGAAAAGAATCTTGCTTCTTCCAGGAAGCAACAGTGCCAAGGTTGAAACTTTCTTTTGTTTTGGTGAAGACACAACCATGTCCACATATCCACTTCATTGGTCCACTGATCATGAAGTTGCGCTTCACAAAGTTCAGTGGGAAGTCATATCCTGACACACTGCATTTGGTTTCAGTCTTTCTTCTCCAAAGGAACACCAATTACAATCTTAAGTCTGAAATGAACTCTGAGTTTCCAATCTTCACCTCTGCAAATGTCAGTTCAGTTCTAAGCCAAACAGTGAAAGAGAACCAAGACACCTATCTCTGTGGATGGAGTTTATTAATTGGCCACAGAAAGCGTATTAACAACTCAAGTCCTACAGCTCATTCAACCCAACAGTCCCTCCATTATATGTACCCAGTAAATTAACTAATCAACTAACCCCAATTAACTGCTAAACTACTTTGTTATATGAACAATTGCTAGAGATAAAACATTTCATCCCAGGACCTTGCTACAACCAATCCTCAGGTCAGCATTCTGAGTCCAATTATTTTCAGGTATTGAACAACGATCTGCCCAGCAACAAAACATCATAAATAGGAATATCTGGTGATGATTTCACAGTATTCTGTTCCATTCACAATTCTTCAGATAGTGAACTATTTCATGTATAAGTGCAGCAAGACCTTGCCTGGACTGATAAATGATAAATTCCTGGGACTGATATGCAGCATTGTGCTCCAGGCAATAGCCATGTATAACACAAGAGGACTTAAACTGTCTCCTCTTGATACATAATGGGTATAAATGCTTCCAAAGTTAAAATCCTTTGGCCAAAAACTCAACTGGGCTAATTATACAAAAGCAGGTGAGCGGCTCAGTATTCTGAATTGAGTGGCTCAGCTTCAAATTCTCCCAAACTTCTCCACCATCTACAGGGAAAAGTCAAGTATTCAATTGCATTCCTGACATCGGATGAGTATAGCCATGACAACACACAATAATTCACACATCATCCTGAACAAAGCAGTCTGTTTGATTGGTGCCCTGTTTCTTTGACATCTATTTTGCCTGCAAAGTCTATTTTTTTTTTACAATGACTACAGCAACTCACTAAGGCATCTTCAACAGCATCTTCTCAACCCACAAGTTTTATCATCTTGAAGGACTGGCACACAGCTGCCAGGAAAAACCTCCAAGTTTGCCAACAAGTTAGACATCATCTTGATTTGGATATACATGATTGTTCCTTACATCGTGATGCATCAAAATCCCAGAAATTTCAACGATTGGCAATGTGGAAATATTCCACCACATTAATAGTTGGATTCAAGAAGGTCATTACCACCTTCTCATGGGCAATGAAGGATGTTTACATCTTCAGAATTAAAATATTCATACAAAGTCGAATAGTCTCACTAGAAAGATGACATATCATTCCTGAAAAGGACATGATCTCTCACGGAAAGCAGGAACTGCAGATGCTGGAGAATCTGAGATAACAAGGTGCAGAGCTGGATGAACACAGCAGGCCAAGCAGCTGTTTGGCCTGCTGATCTCTCATGGATTGGATTTTAAAGGTTTGGTAAATACATGGAGATAGATTTGCACATTCTACACAACAAAAGAAAGGTAAAATTAGTTGAATTAAATTAAATAATAATCTCAGTTGCATTTTATAATAGCTATTATTGATGAGTAATACTCACTTCACTACAATATTTCCCAGACTGTTGCGGTTCACTTCCTTCAGGTCCTTGTCCAGAATCATAACTACAAATTGATAGAACAGAAAGCAGATTAAAATTTGCATTCTAGATAAATTAATACTCCACTAACTAAGTTTTTAATGCAGTAGATGCCTGCTAATGACCATAAAATTGTTCATTTCTTCATGTTATCTACTTTACTAAAATAACATTAACAGTAATAAAAACACTCAATATGCAGGTTCCATCCAATGAAACTAAGCATTTACACCATGAGTAAACCATGAACCTGGATTACAGACCAATTACGAGAGTATCATTTTATTAGTGACATTTTTCAAGTCATACATCACAGAAAGGATCCTTCGATCCTACTCGTCCATGCTGACCCACGTTTCCCAAACTACTAGTCCCACTTGCCTGCATTTGGCCCATATCCTCTAAACCTTTTCAATTCATGTACTACCGAAATGTCTTGTAAATATTGTAACTGTACCTGCTACCAACACTTCCTCTGGCAGTTCACTTCACTTATGAACCACCCTCAGATCCCTTTTAAATCTTTCTCAGCTCACCTTAAAAATATGCCCTCTAGTTTGAACTCCCCTACCCTAGGGAAAAGACCTTTACTGTTCACCTTATCTATGTCCCTGATGATTTTATAAACATCTAAAAGGTCACCCCTCAAGTTCCTATGCTCCAGTGAAAAAGACCCAGTCTATCCAGACTCTCTCTATAGCTCATATCTTCAAGTCCCAGTAAATCTTTCCTGAACCCTCTCCAATTTAATAATATTCTTCCTATTGTAGGGCAACCAGAACCGTACAGAGTACTGTCAAAATGATTGTTACCATGGAAGAAAGATCAACTGTACAGAAGTAACATCCCCTGAAGCTACATTAAGCTGCCTGGTAAGCTTCATTTTGCCAAATTCTTCTGATAACTTTACCTCCCACCGAACCAAATATTTCCACACAGCCTATCACTTGTAAGATATTTAAAATGCATCCAAATAATAAAAGTAATAAAGCAAATATATGGTACAGACTGAAAAGGTAATTATTATTTTACATTATAATCTTAAACCTCCACACAATCCTTTACTTATGTTGCATGTCACTGCATTACTATCTACATAAAGGAAAGAAACAGGCTACAAATAACTGACAACGTACATTTACTGAATCCAGTGCCCACACAATGAAAGTACACTCATCCTTATCAGAATAAGATGTGCAAGTATTCTGTTTTTATAAAATACATTGTTCAGTTGATGTTTTAAATAAGTTGGAATCATTAATAACTTGATTGAATTACAGCATATTGTTCCTATAAAAACACTGAATTTGTCTTAATTTATTTATCTTGTAAAATATAAAGTAACACTTTTCAGAGAATACATCTTTAATTGCAATCATAGGTATTTATGAAATAATTGTCTAAGGACCTGCAGGGTGTAAACTTTGTCTCAGGTGGCAGGCCTGATTAATATTGAACTACTTTAGCATCAATCTCAGGGAGTTTAAAATATTTTTTTCAACCCTGATCTTCAACCATTTGTAACACACTGCAGATTGCTTTACACAAACTCAACCTGACAGAACCCATCCATCTTCCCTCCCACCTATCCGCCCCTCCCATCCCACTGACCAATCCCCATCACTCCCTACCTGCACTCACCTATCACCATCCCACCTACCTTCCCCAGCCCTATGCCTCCTCTTTCTATTTATTTCTGAGGTCCCTTCCTGCTCCCCATTTCTGAAGAAGGGTCCCAACCCAAAACATCAACTTTACCACTCCTCTGATGCTGCCTGGCCTGCTGTGATCTTCCAGCTCCACACTGTTATCTCTGACTCCAGCATTTGCAGTTCTTGCTATCTCTGTCAATGGATATTGGATGCATTCTAGTTGTTGGTCCTGACAGACACAATACCAGTTTTCACCACATTGTCGTGCTCTTTGAAAGTGAAACAATGAACTGCTAAATCTATTTACATGATTTTTGTAACCAAAGGAATAATACAATTTCAGCTGTAGTTAATCATAAATATTTATTTTTAATAGTGTAAGTAGCTTCTTAGAAGTGTTAAATTGCTTGAAATATCTCCCCATCGAATAACTTAAGCATATGTTTTCTACTGCGCTGAAAATTTAAGCAAAATTAAATGTTTTAATTTTTTTGAAGAATCTGTTTGTATCATTCCGCCTCTCAGAAATAAATGAATCACAAGGCATGAAGTTTAACTCTCTACCTTTTGTATTATGAAGAGATAATGAATCGTCATTGGACTCTATTCATCTAAAATACAGCTAAATATCATATAAGTTGCTGACTAATTCAGGGCAATGAAGTATAGGATGACTTATGTGACTTAAATAATGTAGTAAAACAAAAAGAATTCCATGTCAAAAGAGGCCAACTTCCCAACTTCAGGTTTATCATGTGCATCACATGGACCTTGTATCTAGGTAGAGATATGAATTAGCTACTATTGTGAGCCAACCCTCTTTCATCTTGGAAATGTATGAACAGTATAAAGAACAGCTGTTTACAACATTATCAATATATTTCTACAACTCTGGAGATCCAATCTATTATTCCCACATATGTTGCTATCATTGACTCTAAGCATAGATAATTTGCACCTTCTACCCAGTAAAATAATCTGGGCCTCCTCTAATTTCTGACAATTAAGCCAGCCAAGCTTGCCATGCAGACTTCAGAAGGGGTCACATGACCCCCTTCATTTGATACTGAAGGTGGTCACTGAACCTGAAACATTAACTCTGCTTTCTCTCCACAGATGCTGCCAGAACTGCAGAGTTTTTCCAGCAATTTCTGTTTTTGTCCCTTCATTTGAAACAAGAATGGTAAGGCAGGTTATTATCTGAATGATGATTATTTGGGAAGGTGGGAGGTGCAATGAGACCTGGTCACTGAAAGTAAGCATACAGGTGCAGCAGGTGGTGAAGAGGGCAAATGGTATGTTGGTCTTCGTAGTGAGAGGATTTGACTACAGGAGTGGTGATGTCTGGCTGTAATTGTACAGGGCCTTGGTGAAACCAGATATGGAGTACCATATGCAGTTTCAGTCTCTTTATCTGAGGAAGGATGTTCTGGCTATTAAGTGAGTGCAACAAAGGATTAGCAGACTGATTCCAGGCATGGCAGGGCTGATGAATGAAGAAGGACTGGTTTGGTTTGGTTAGGACTATATTCATTGGAATCATACAAACCCTACAGTACAGATTGAGGCTATTCAGCCCAATGGCTCTGCACCAACTCTCCAAACAGCACCCCACCCTAACCCAGTCCACCACCCTATCCTTATAACCCTACATTTACCATGGCTAACCCACCTCGCCTACACAACCCTGCACACTATTTTGGGGCAATTTAGCAAGGCTAATTAACCCAAGCCGCACATCTTTGAACTGTGGGAGAAAACCAAAGCACCCACAGGGAACCCACGCAGACACAGGGAGGATGTGCAAACTTCATGCGGACAGTCATTCTGGGCTGGAATCGAACTGGAGTCCCTGGCGCTGTGAGGCAGCAGTACTAACCACTGAGCCACTGTGCCACCCAGAGTTTAGAAGAACGAGAGGACCTCAGAAACTTATAAAATTCTAACAGGACTAAACAGATAAACACAGGAAGGTTGTTCACAATGACTCAGGAGTCTTGGTCTAGGGGGTCACACTTTAAGGATATGGGGTAGGCCATTTAGGACAGATGAGGAGAAATTTCTTCACCCAGAAATGAAAAGCCTGTGGAATTCTCTACCACAAAAAGTGGTTGATGCTAACACGTTGAATGTTTCTAAGAAGGGATGAGGTAAAGTTCTCAGGGGTAAAGGGATCAAACTGTATCAAGTGAAGATGGGAATAAGGTAGATACAGATCTGAATGATCAGCCATGATCACACTGAATGACAGTGAAGGCTCAAAAGGCCAAATGGCCTACACCTGCTTCTGTTGTCTAAGTTTCTACTTTACTTGCATTGATAACTTAATAAATCTTGTCTAAAAACACTTATACCCATTCATTCATACTTAATTAAATCCCGCATCTTAACGATCAAAGTTAAATTGGATTTTGGAATCCTACATGTCTGCTGCAAATTTTGGACCTTGTAGTGTGCAGCTTTCCTCTGACTTACTCAAAGGCTACAGGAGCAGAATTCATTCCACAAAGCCCTTCCCCCTCCTTAGTCCCTGGACAATACTGCAGCCCCGGTTATGGCCATGAGAGTTTGAGAGACAACCAGAGTGTGAAACAGCACGTGTGCACGAGTTCTTCTATGCACATGCATAAGTGTACATGTGTGTGCATGCACATGAGACAGGGAGCACAAGTACAAGTGTGAGAATGCACGTGTGGGAGTACATTTGGGTGTGGAAGTGCCTGTGTTGTGCACGGCCTGTGTAAGAGCATGAGCTTACATTTGTACATACATTGAGAGTGCGCACATGAAAGTTTGCATGCATGCGTACATGAGATTGCACACGATCATGAATGGAAAGGCATGGGTGAGTGCTTGCACGCCATTGGTCATGAGAGAATGTATGAACCTGTGTGCATGCACGTTTGATAGAGCATACATGTAAGTGTGTGAATATTTTGCACATGTATGCGACATGAAAATGCACATGAGAATAAGTGCATTTGTAAGTGACAGCATGCGCATGCTCACAAGTGAGTGCATGTGTCTAAGTGTGTGTTTGCGTCTGCAAGACTGAGCATTCAGCTTTGCATGGGTTCATGCGAAAAGCCATTTCATGTGACAGTGTCTGTGGGCAAGACCAACTGCAAGAGCTTCAAGCAGTTTTATGATATATTCCACACATTTTTTGGGTTTTGTCAGATTCCAGGATGCTGAGATTCAGACCATAAATAATTTTTGAATCAAATTAATTATTTATATGAGTTTCACCTATTAAATGCAAGAACAGAACTATCACGTCCTTTATGCATTTAATACAGATAGTTAACGAAAGAATTTTACCTGAATTTTGAAAAAAAAACCAAACTGAATGCAAGATTGCTATGATATGTCAATGTATTAACCTTTTGAAAAGCTAGTTTTATATTTGCTGTCAACAATTTTCATTAACAAATGTTTGAGCACATGTAAAAGGCCACATAACTGAAACATTTTAGCAATAAAAAGGAGGAATACAAATCATATTACTCCACCATTGTATCCAGGTGCAGGTTTTCCAGCTTGTCCTATTGGGGGATTTAGACTGTTTCCCAGTCCTACACAAGTTGCACTTATTGGAGATCCTGTTTCTGATTAAAATACAAAAAAAAAACCTTTACAATTATAGGAGTAAGACAACTGTTGTATTCACAAGATTTGTTTAATTATTTATGCTGTCTAAAATGTGTTTGGGATTTTTTTTTAATAACAGTGCATTTTGGAGCTGACCAGAGACCAGGCTATCCTAGACTTGGTATAGTGCAATTAATTGCCTCATGGTGAAGGTATAGTGAACACTCTAAAATATCTGCACTCCTACAATTCATATGCATCTCCAATTTTAGTCTTTTCAACACTTACAGCTATGTTTTCAGCTGCTGAAGACCTGAGCTCTGGAATTCACACTTAAACCTTCTCAGTCTCTCTATCTGGCTTTGCATCTTTTAAGAAAAACTTCAAAAAACTTACCTTTCTTGCCAAGCTTTCAGTCAGCCATCAGTACTAAAATCTGATGCTGAGCGACAAAAGAAAATATTTGTTTAATAATTCTGATAAAGTGCCTTAAGACATTTTATTATGGCGAAGGCACTGTATAACTTGAAGTTGTTGTTGTAAGCCTAATGCAGAACTAGTATAACAGGTAAGGATTAAGGATCATCAAGCACATTTCTGCTACAAGAACTTCTTCAATAATGGGCTCTACCCTGGTTTGTGCCTCTTGTGTAGGCTACTGAAATGGGGGGAGGTGAGGCTGCGAGAGATTTGGACATAAGAATGAGAATTTTAAAATTAAGGCTTTGTCTACTGTGAGTCCATGTAGGTCAATGAGCATACCGATCATTGGTGAACAGGTCTTGTTGCAGACTAAGAATGGCAACTGATCTTTGGATGGCCTCAAGTCTTGACAATGTGGACAGGACATAGAATGTTCCTCTTGTGAATGAGTCCAAAGGCAGGGAAAGCAATTTTAAAATTAGGGTTGCCTTTTAGGACAGATGATTTTTTTTTTTCCCCTCAGGACACTGTGCGACTTTGGAACCCTCTGCCTCAGAAGGAAGGTCACTGAACATTTCTAAGATAGAAGTGGATTGATGGCTTTGCCGAACAAGGTTAGCATGGATAGATCTGCAAGTCAAAACACAAACCAGATCAGCCATGATCTTATTGAATGGCAGACTAAGATTTTCTAAATGGTCTACTTCAGCTGTTCATGTGTTCATTATGTTTAAACGATTTTGCCATTAAACAATTCACTCTGTACCCTAAAGTTAACACTGACTACTGATATCTACCATTCTTACCTGTTTGCCACCAGTGGTCTAAAACAGGAACTCCAAAAACTTGTTTGGCCCATTCTAAAGTGCTTGCATCACAATGCTCCCCAGCAACAAACAAAGTCCTGAACCTGGAGCAGAACAGTGTTAATAGTATGGCGCAGAGATATTCACTATTTTTATTAGCTTCATCCAAGTTAATATTGCCTTCTCTGTTTCCAGCCTCTTAAACCTATCCCATGAAGTTCAGGGTCAGCAATTGTTTTAACTGGGCACTTCACAATCTTCCAATTTCAATACGGAGTTCAACATTTTAGATCATAACCACCACACCCATTTTCTTGGACAGCAGATACCAATTACAATTCTGTCATTACCAGTTGCATCTCTGTATCTGTATTTTGTTTCTTTTCTAGTCTAATTACCATCCAATTTTTGCTGTACCTAACAATCCCTTTCATCATTTAATCACTCTTGTTCTTAGACTTACCAATGACATTCTCTTCTGTTCTTTCCTGATGCTGCCATCCTGGTCCCTTTCATTTACCTGGATATATGGTTGATTTTGAATTGATGAATCCTTAATTTCTTTCGGTTCAAATGAAATCTGCTCTCTCTAAAAAGCTATTTGTCCACTGAGCGTCTTAGACATTTCCTGGTTTAATTGCCACCCCAACAAAAGAGTTAAAGAAAAACCAAAAGAACTGCGGATGCTGTAAATCAGGAACAAAAACAAAAGTTGCTGGAAAAGCTCAGCAGGTCTGGCAGCATCTGTGGAGTAGAAAACAGAGTTAACGTTTCGGGTCCAGTGACCCTTCCTCAAAAGAGTTAAAGAAATAGCCCTGATTTTCACTCCAAACATGGTAATGGAGAGGGGACAGCTTGTCACATCTGCTGCAGGAGAAACCCTGATTAGCTTGTACTTTGGTCTGGGGTAGAGGACATTGCACTGTCAGCAGCTTAGCCTTCAGGATCTGGGGGCAGAGCACAAAGACATCTAGTGCCTATACAGGAGTCACAATTGGATCTTCAAAAGCCATAGCCTTATAAGTGAACTGGATGTCTCTCACACTGCTATATTCACCACAAACTGTTCACTCACCTACCAACGACCTTTATCAAACACATCATTTTCACAGTCTCAGCTTTATTAAAAAATCATTCACAGCATATGGGCATCACTGGGTAAGCCTGCATTTGTTACCCATTTCTAACAGCTCTTCATAAATTGGTACTGAGCCACTTGTTGAACTGCTGCAGTCCACGTCATGTAGGTAATCCACAATGCTGTCGGGGACAGAATTTCAGGAATTTGACCTGGTGACTATGACGGAATAGGGATGTAGTGCCAAGTCAAGGCAGAATGTGGCTTAAAGAGGAACATGTGGGTGATGAGGTTCCCATGCATCTACTGCCCTTGTCCTTTAGGTGGTGGAGATCTCAGCCCCAGCATTGCTTTCAGGGTAGATTCACATCTCACATTTTATACATATTGCTTGCCATTTCATCATGGCAGACACATCAGAGAAACATACTGCATCACACTCAGTGATAAATGTTCCTCTCTCTTACAAGACAAGGTGGCCACAATATGCAGGTAACGAGCATGAGGTATGAATTCACCTTCCAAAATAAAAACAATGCTGAAATAACTAGATTGCTCATGACTGAGGCACCGGCTAGTGGTGGAGGTGGGGAACTATTAAAAGACAATGGAGTCTTCCTTCCTGACCCACATTCTCGCATCCCACCTTCACCTCTTCCCAAAATCTCATCCGTTTTACAAGCTGTAAATGATCACCCCAACCCTGTCCTTTTGCCTTTATGCTTTCAAATATTCAAGAATTGCTGTGTGGGTGACTGATGCTAAAGAAAAGCAAGGACAAGGAAACACTGAGGAGGAAGAAATGCCAATCGATTGGAAATTAACAGCTCAGACACTGGCACTGCAGGTACTTCACAGAGAAGTACTGAGATGGGATCTATACTTGGTGAGACAGTGACAAAGTTATTAAGACTTCATGGCTATGCTTTAGGATGATGCAAAATAACAAATGGCTTGGATTGTTTGGCAAGAATTCTCTGGCTGGGGTTATAATGATACAAATTAATAACTCTTGAGGATGCAGCTTTGTCAATATCCAAATCCATCAACATGAACATAGAATTGTTAGACAATGAACGATAAGGTCCATCAAGCTCATTGCTGTCATCCAGATCTTTATAAAATAAACAGATAGGAGAACAATAGCTAATCCTAACAGTCAATCATTACCTATCAGTCTTCAGTAAGCATGCTTTGAATAAACTCCCAGAGGCGAAAGTTAGCCAAACATAGGTCCAAAGTCAGCCAGTCCTTCAAACCATGCAACACCCATTGCACATCTTGTCTCAAAATGGTCAACCACTTTATTTTCTGTAAGAAGCTTTTATTTCCACAATTTATTCAAATAAATGCAATGATGAATTATATAATAATAATTGTTTTATTTGAAAATTAAACAGTTCATCGTTCACTGTTTTCTTGAGAAATGCATGTGCTACCTACTTCAGTGTCTCTGTTACGAAGAAAACTTTGCATATATTGGAAGTGATTATTAAGGGCTGCTGTGACTTAACAAAATGGCTGTACCCAGCATCTAAGCAGGTGTAAAAATGGAAAACATGTCACAGCTTGCACGGTATAAGCCACTTAGTTTTTAACATGCATAATGCGAAAAGATTCTAATTAGTCCATCTGTGGTTTTGGACGGTGAGTGGGATGCCTAAAAACAGAACCAAAAACAGTGGTAGCCTTTATCTGACACAGTTGAGATGCAGGATCTCATACACAGAAATTGATATACGTTGTGATTGTTTCACTCCCAATAAATAAGCCGTTGCACATCAATTTCTCCCATAGCTGTATCCAAATAACGTTTGCTTAACGCGACCCGGGCCGAGATCAACCTCACACATATAAAATGACTGCAGCAGTGATTGAAATAAGGTCAGCCAGGTGAACCTCATAGAATAGGAGTTCCCTGACTGGGGCTGTTAACCTGGTCCAGTCAGGGAGCCCTGGCTGACAGATATAAACAGGTGTGTCAGGGGTCTGGTCAATCTAAGAGCCAGCTCTATGCTAGCTGGTTCAGTGTCATGTTTAATGCACATGTAAATAAACGGTGATTTGGTTATGGGACACTGGCCTTCGTGGAGTTATTTCAGTAGCGATGAGAGAAGAACACACCCCTGAAGAAATTAGATCGCAACAGCTGCTCTTGAGTTGGGGTAAGCATTTTCGGCATCATGCCACTATTTGGGAAGCTTGCCTTGTTTAATCCTACCATCAAAGACTATGTGAAAAGGTGTCCTTTTTTCTAAGCAAATGACATTGGGGCAGATGTAAAGCAACGGGTAATTATTCTGACAGTTTGTGGACCCGCAGCTTTTTTGTCTACTCAGAGCCTAACTTTTCATGAGGCACCAGATACCAAAACCTTTCAAGAGATGACAGATTTAGCTAAGGAATATTACGACCAAAAACTTTCTCTAATTCTGTGATGCTATTGGTTTAACTCAGCAGTTCGAGAACCAGGGGAATCTGTATGAACATTTTTGACAAGGTTAAGATGACTGGCAGAGGCATGTGATTTTGGTTTAACCCTAAATAACATGCTGAGACACCGTTTGGTATGTGGGATTAATGATGTAACCATGCAAAAGCACCTATGAGTTTAAACCCAACTGGACTTCTAACAGGCACGACAACTAGCTTTGTCATTAGCAAGTGCGGTGAGTATAGGAATTACAGGGTATTCTGACAGAAGTGGACACTGAGCTTGGGGAACACCAGTTGAGTGAGAGCAATTACATAGCCTTACTCAGGACATATCCTGAACAGGGGGACTCCACGTTGACCCACAACAAAACCTCAAAAAACAAAGCCAAATATCGGCCAAACTTTTCTCGAGGATGCAGGTAGGCAGGCCATTCCAGTTACTGCTGGTATGCAGACTCGAGATAACAAAAGAGTTCCCACTAGGCCTGACTGGAGTAAGAGAACTCATAGGCAGGTATCCAGGAGAGTGTACACCCTGGAAAGTGCACCTAGAGCTTGTTTGGAACAATTAAATTGATTCCCAACATCCAAATCAGAACCAATCAAAATAAACATCTGGTTAAATGGTCACCCGGTTCTAGTGGAGTTGATAGCAGTGCAGCTTTATCAGTGATTGCAAAGCCAGCCTTCGCTCCAGACTCCAATCTTTAAATTTGCGTAAGGCATTAGCCAGGCTCAGAACCTGTATCAGAGAGCCTCTACAGATTAAGCATACAACTTTGGTTTCAGTCCCTTACAAGAAGCAACTTACTCCAAAACCTTAAAGCAACTGGTTCAGTTAGCACCAAGTGTAGTAAATGGCTCAGGCTCAAACTTGATGGGGCGAAATTGATTGAGAAAGATTCAGCTTGATTGGCTCAACATTTCTCCATTAGAAAATGGCTGCCTGAGTGAAAGCCTTATTAAAGATCTCGTTTTTCAGGGAAGTCTAAAAGCTATCAAAGGAGCCAAGGTCACCCTGTATGTTGACCAGGAGGCAATTCTACAGTTCTGCAAGGCCTGACCAGCACCATCTGCCTTAAGCAGCAATCAGGAGGCTGGAAGTGAGGACTCATCAGTTTGCAGAACGGGCAGCACCTGTTGTACCGATTGTGAAACTTGACACGTCAGTTCACCTTTGTAGGGATTTCAAACAAACAATAAGCCGCTCTTTGCAGCTGAATAAATACACAATCCCCCACATAGAGGATTTATACGCATAACTGGATGGGATGGGGTGGGGTGGGGGAGCTGTCCTTCTCAAAGCTACACATGAGCCATTAGATGAGGAATTCCAGAAGTATGCTACAATTAATACCCATAGGGGTCTGTACCATTAAACAAAACTGCGATTAGTGGTGCTGTCAGCCTGTGCCATTTTTTAGTGGATGGTGCAGTACATTGTACAAGGTCTACCTGAGGTTGCCATTTATGTGGATTAATAACTAGGAAGACCAACAGAGAAAGTATTTAGAGAACTTGGACTTAGTGCTATGAACATTTCTCCAAGACGGGCGTATGCCTTAAGAGGAAAAAAATGTGTTCCAGGCACCCCAATGACCTACTTGGGCTACCAAGTTGACAAGACCAGGTTACACTCATCGTAAGATAAAGTGAGGCTGATCAAAGGTGCCCTGTCTCCCACATCACTACCGCAACTTAGGTTTTTCCTTGGGTTGAAGTATTAAGAAAAATTGATATGTAACCTGGTCTCCATCCTGCCACCTTACATCTGCTATTGAAAAAGGGTCAGGCCTGGGAATGGCCTTGGAGCCAACAAGTAGCCTTTAGGGAAGTGGAGAAGCAGCTATCATCATCTCATGTGTTGGCACACCATGATCCCAAGCGAGACAGGGTGCGATGTCTCCCTATACGGTATCAGGGGTGGTGTTGGCTCACCAGCAGCCCAGTGGAGAGAATGCCTGATAACATATGTTTCCTGGACTTTGGCTGATGCTGAACAAAAATATGCCCAAATAGAGAAGAAAGGTTTGGTTGTCATCTTTGGTGAAACAGTATCAGGAACGGCAACGCCCATCACAAGACTCCCCTAACCAAGAGAGACAGTTTACTTCAGGGAATGAAGTTTGGTGCTGTAACCACGGAAATGGCCCTACATCAGCAAGTGGCATGGTTGACGTGAGGTCAGGTCAGGTCCCATGACGTACAAAGTTCGAGTAGATGAGGCAGTCCTGAACAAGCACGTTGACCACTTGAAATCTGCGAACTCGCAAATGGGGTAACAGCAAAACATACCCAGCTCTCTCAGAACAGCCGGTAATTCTGCCAGAACCAATGGATTCGCTCCCTCTGCCTAGTGTCAAAGAAACATCCGAGGAAGAGATGGATATGAAAGATGTTGCAGCCTCAACACTCACTGCCTAAAGAAGAAGATTAATTTCTTGAGAGATTCTCTGGGCAAGCTACAGTCCGGTACACGCCACAGGTATCCAAAGAACTGGATCCGGTGCGAATACGCCACAGGAGAAGCTGCAGGAAAAAGAAGGTCTTTCGTCCCAGGACTTAGAAGAATGTAGTGATTGGAATGAGGTCAGCCAAGTGGACCACAGAATATGAGTTTCCTGATTGGGGCTGTTAACCTGGTCCAATCAGGGAGTCCAGGCATATGAACAGGAGTGTCAGAAGTTCTGGTCACACTAGGAACTGGCTGGATCAATGCACGTAAAGGGTGACTTGTTGATGGGACACTGGCTTTTGTGACGTTATTTCAACTGCAATACCACTGCATTAGGTAAATTAAGCCTATAATTTATTTGGCCTTTAATCGAAAAAAGTCACCTTGGAAACTTGTATGATCTTCCATGAATAGCTTCAAAATCTTGCTGGCGAATAGCTCTCAGTGCAGTTGGTGCTGTAAACATAGATACTACTCCATGTTCTGCTAACAAGCGAAAGTATGCTCCAGCATTCGGGGTCCCAACAGGCTTCCCCTGTAAAGACGAATGGATAACTGAAATTATACAGTCGGATTGAAAAAAAATCTACTCCAAGGAATAGTTAAAACCCTTATTTTCTTTTGAATAATGCATAATAAACTGTCTCATTAGGAAGCCAAGAATTCATATGGATGCAATCTACTGAGTACATAAAATCACTAACTGGTTTCAATACTAGTATAAATAATTTGTAATTTTGCTGAGTTTGAATTTTGAACAGTTCCCAATTTTACATTTCCTGGAATTAGAATATTTCAATCCATAAATACTTACCAGGTTGCCTGCTCACGGATGCATTACTCACCCATTTTGAGGTGTGTTTTATGGCACTATTACATTTTTCATGTCACAAGCTGTTACAATTCTCAAATTATTCTTCTTGTTACTCCAGCAAGGTCAAAGTTTTACAGGTAGTCTTGTTTGTCCCAATTAAAAAGCATAATTGAATATCTTGCATATGTCATTGTACTATTACCTTCTTGTACAATTGAGATATTCAAATATTATTCCAAAATGGCTTGAAAGATGCAGGCCGTGAACAGAACAATTAGACACTTCTACCTATTATATAATCAATGAAGTTAACAACACATCATTAAGTATCAAAATTGACTGAACATTCCAAATCATTCCGGTCAATTTAGACAAAACAATAAATTGCTGACTTTTATAGAATCCCCACAGTATGGAAACAGGCCACTCAGCCCAACAAGTACATGCCAACACATCAAAAAGCATCCCACTCAGAACTATCTCCCTACCCTATCCCTGTAAACCTGCATTTCCCAAGACTAATGCACCTACCTACACATCCCTGAACACTACGGGTAATTTAGCATAGCCAGTCCACCTAACTTGCACATCTTTGGACTGTGGGAGGAAACGGGAGCACTTGGCGGGAACCCACGCAGACACAGGGAGAATGTGCAAACTCCACACAGATAGTCGCCCACAGCTGGAACTGAACCTAGGTCCCTGGTGCTGTAAGGCAGCAGGGCTAACCATGGAGCCACCGTCCCCTAAATCTTGTAGCAAATTTGTTTAAAACTTACCTCCATTTTACAAAATCATCCATTAATATCCATATAGGCTTTGAATAAGCAACATTCTAAGTTACAGCAGTTACTTTGAACTCAACATAAAAGGTTGGGTGGATATTATCTCGACATTGATATGCCGAACATTATTATTTCAATGCAATATAAACAAAGGGCAAAGTGTAAGTATTTATTTTAAGTATTTAAGTATTTATGAAGTATTTATTAGATCATTAGTCTGTCCCACAGAAGTAATTTGACTTTCATTCTCAGTTAATAAACTGAGATAATAAATCATCATAAAAGACTTACTCTATGAAAATACATTGCCAATGTTCTGCAAAATAAATGACTCCCTCTATCTGGTGCATTTGGCAACTTCAGAATCATTTATTTACTCAAGTAAATCTAAGAGCTGTAATCCTCAATAGATACGACAATTATGTTACATTGGAAGTTTCAAATTAGGCCATTAAGATTTCCTATTGGAAGTAACAGACCAAAAAGTTTAGCAATAACCAAAATTTCAATTTAATAGAGAGGGTGCTAGGAGTTTGGAATTCACATTCTCACCCTCCAATATATTGGTCTTCAGAGCTATGGGAGGAGTGAAGGGTTCAGCTCAGAGAAGCATGAGTCACTGCGACTGCCATGGATAAGTGGACAGTTGACCTGAATTTGAATCCCACTTTCTGAGATGTGTGTATATCCGTGGTTGTGCATGTGTGTGTGTTCGTGGGCAGGGTGAGAGTAGAATCACAATCAGAGGCAAGAAGTCGATTGATAGTCATAGAGGAGGAACGTGTGGGGTAGGGTGGTACCT
Source organism: Ginglymostoma cirratum (assembly GCA_024137785.1). NCBI lineage: Eukaryota > Metazoa > Chordata > Chondrichthyes > Orectolobiformes > Ginglymostomatidae > Ginglymostoma > Ginglymostoma cirratum. The sequence continues at coordinate 19,476,356 of JAHRHZ010000021.1, forward strand.
GAACATCAGGAAATGGGAGATAGGTCACCAGGAATCTCAGAATCAGCAACACTAATATTTGTGATGCTGTTTACTTGCTAAGTATCATGTTTTATTTAAAATGGAGGAAGCCTCCAAGATTGGCTTGCTCTAAACTAATTTTCAGTAGGAATCCAAAGCAAACATTGAATTTAACAACTTTATAATTCATTTGCAGCTATTTTCTCTCAGATAGCTGGTGATATCAAGATAAGTTTTCTTTATCTTCTACTGAGGACCTCAAATTGGTGCCCAGACAATGGGTTATTCTTCACCCCCATTACCAACTGCCCTTTACTTCCAATGTAATCATGTTTCCTTTGCCAGTTTTTCAGTTCTTCCATTCAGTTCTGCTCTAATCATTCATCCATCTAGGCCTTGAAAATGTTTTTTTTCCCTCTCTAATCTCTCAAATAACTTTACCTTGAGTTACATAACTACCTTGTCAATCGTTTAATCATTTCCTAATATCCACATGGCCATCGATCATTTTGTTTTCTACTTTTCCCTTTCCTTCAGCTCTGTTCCTACTTATAGTTGTCCATCTGCAACGTCTCCCGTTTCTGATAAAAGATCACTGACCTGAAAAATTAACCTATTCTCTCTCTACAATGTTACTGACCAACTTAATGTATTCAGTATTTTGTGTTTTTATTATATGAAAATATTTACTCAAAAGCCAGTATCAACTTTGGATACATTTTCAATTTATTATACTTCAACGACAGATTTAAATCCTGCACTCCCAACAGGCACAATTACAGTAATGGAACAGTGTTCCCTACTGCATTCCTAACATAGCTGACCCGTTACGATTTTAATTGCTGTGTTTTCAAGTGCATCAAGGACTCCCACTACGCTGCAGCTGCCTCAGGGCATCTACCCTGCCTTAGGATTTCTTCTCTCATGTCTTAACACAATTGTCTCAGGAATTGTATCCTACTCTCAACCTTCGATGGGGAACCATTCCCTCAGGGCCCCACTGCCTCCAAACTTCAAAGTTGGATTGTGATGCAAGGTAAATGATAATAGAACTGGGACAATACAGAAAAAGGTCTAGAGGGTGTTTAAAACACAACAGCAGGATCACTACTATCAGCTACTGTCCAAAACAAAATTTAAAGAGGCATTGTTCATGACATAGAATTATTGGATTCAATGATGAGTCTGGAATCCTGTAAAATGCCAAAGTGGAAGCTCAGGTGCTGTTCCTTGAGCTTCCAATGAGGTTCATTAGGAGTATAGGAGACAAGGTCAGACTGGATAGGAGTAGATACAGAATTAATGGGACAACGTTCTGATAAAATGTCACAACCTGTAGCATTGACTCTTGTCTCTCTACTTACAATATTTTCTGTTTTTATCATTGTATAGAGGAACTGTTGTACCCTACACATTCCCTGGGCACCATAAAGGAACAAAATCTACCAAGCACTGGGAGCTGCAGTAGGTTTTAGTTTGTTTATAAACTCTCTGCTGCCAACAGTGAATTCTAGGAGATGTTAAGGCATCTTCATCCTTTTCTTTTTTCTGTCAAGTTCTCTCATTGCTGAAAAGTTGAATATGACTCTAAATTTTTGAGCTTTGAGTGGTTCCTGGTACCTTATGCAATTAGCCATCCTTCACATGAGATTCTAGACAGTGGCCAGCAGCAGACTTGTCAACTATTGATGCATCAAAGCTATACCTTACCCTGTAGACATTATTAATCATTCTGTTCAGAAGTCTTATTACACACTCTGGTCTCCTGGCTCAGAGGTACATATACTATGCACATACCATTGCACCTTAAGAATTCAAACCTGACCCTGTGCCTATTTTTCAAATCAACCTGTTCAGGGTTGTTATTACACACCTCTAGAGCAGCTGGGACTTGAACCTGGGCCTCCCAGCCGAGGGTAGTGACACTACCATGGACCCACAAGAGGGGCCCCATCTGATCCCGTATTAATCTAATATTAATGAGATTCACTAGCCAAGTATCAGAAGTGTAAACTTTGACTAATCGTTTACTTCCCTAATTATCAGCACTCACGCTATTTGTGATCTCCTCATGACAGTTAGCGAAGGCAGGTTAACCTAGCACAAACCCAAGTCTTATATGTTCATTATTTCAGACCTCAAATGGCATTTTTTGTCGGTGACTTGCTTAATTTGCTTATGCCTATAATCTGTTCTATGGAAAAGTACTCAATAATCTTTCACGCACCTCATACAAAACAGTTGTATTGCCATGAAGGAGTGGTCCATAGCAAATATAGGAATGGCCCACTACCCAGCCTAGATCGGAAGCTGCCCACCACACCTGGAAAATGCAAAACAAAGATTATTACACAGAAACACTACAAAAAGAAGTTTTCATGAAAATCTGTCACAAATGGTAAGCTTTACCTCACCAGGCTTGATATCGTATACTTTTGACATTGTCCAGTTTAGCATGACTGTATAGTCACCAGAAGTACGCACGACTCCCTAAAAAAAAAAAAAATTTGACAATCAACTTCGTTTGGTATCCTTATTGATCCAACCGGGGGTGCTGCCTGTATATTGCAAATGATATGAACATCCTAGGCTAAAGAATAAAAAATAAAGGCTTTTTCTCTTGTTAGCAAACTATCCCTGCTGGAATAGCATGCCTGTACACCTATATAAAGCTCACTGGGTAGAGATTTCAGTCATTATTGAACAAGCTTGTCTTGCTGCCAAGGAATATTACCAAATAATGTGGCATTGGCCATCTGGCATGGACTGGGAGAAGTTAGGGTAGAAGGCCAGTGGCTTAGTCAAAGTAATAGAATTTAATGTGATTCCCAAGGAAAGAAAGGCAGATAGAGACATTTAAAGCAAGGAATTCGCGAGCTTCGGACCAAGACTGCAGAAGTTACAGCCACTGACGGTCAGACTTGGAGAGCGTAAATACCCTAGGAGTGCATGCCTAGAAGAGGTTTAAGTAGGAAGGGATTTAAAAACATTAAATGAATTTAAAATCCAGGCATTGCGCAACCAGGAGCCAAAGCACATCAGCAAGCTTAGGGGTGAGCAGTGGATAAGACATGGTGTGAGTTGGCAAATGGGCAACAGAAGAGGCGAGGTGTAGTTCTCTCCAGGGCAGGACCCACATTAAATTCCACCCACTGTAACTACAAGCCTATATTGTTCAAATGTTCACTATCCAAACCCAAGTCAAGACAGGGGTGTTCAGTTTCTTACCTTTGGTAACCCTGTTGTCCCTGATGTATACAGAATATACAAAGGATGGTTTGAAGTCACAGGGACACAGTCATGAGGTTGAGCAGCAGAAACCTCTTCGTCCCAATCTAATTCCTGGCCGGATGTCAAATGAACTCTCTCCTAAAATATCATTTCAGAGATACACAACCAGAAATACAATGATTAATGTATAATTATCATGAACACTTTTTTTATTCTGTCAAATTTTAACAATTCTTTTTAATGAAATCAAGCAAATGCTTCTGACCTCTCCCCTTCCATATAAAAAAATAACAATATAGATGTATTTGAATCTGGCAGTTAATGTAATTGACATGATCATGATCATTTGCATTGTGTTTGAATTTATGCAGACAAAAACCTTTTAAAAAAAATATAAAATAATGCTTGTTCAATTTTATTTAGATTCATCAGTGAACAGAAATTGGTAAATAGAATTATAAGAAATAGAATTATAGGCTCATCATCAATTAGATAAATATCTAAACCACCCAGCTCCAACCTCAGAAGAATATTGCACCAGTTAAATATTCCACTTCCCACATACGCAAGAAATCCCTCAAGTGAGTCTGTCAATATAAACAATAAAAACGTAATTATATAATGCTTTATCATGCCATCACAACCTTTCAAAGCGTTTCACACAATGTATCTAATATCAATTTTTGTATAAGCACAGACAGTTTGTGCTGTGAATTAACATCCACTCATGTTAGATCAAGACTGCATAAATTAATTTATTTGTAACTACGTAGCCTCAGAGATTAACAGAAACGTGTTCTCTCAGCACTGTTCAGCACTGCCCTCACCTTCCCCATCACTCACATCCGCCATCATTCCATGTTCAGGTGAACTCCAATCTAGGTCACAGAGGTGAAAGTACTCTGTACTAAATAACCCCTACCTCATTATGGTTTGGCAAGCATCTCATAATGAACAGTGTCAAATCAAAAATATTGATTGCAAAGTTGCCCAATGGTTCAATATGTAGCTGTGCCATACATACCAGGAAAATGTCAAGTTTGAAGTTCAAGGTCTGTAGTTAGGTGACCTCAGGTGGAAAAACAAATAGGGGAGATGGTGACGCAGTGGTAGCATCAGTGTACAGGTAAACCCAGAGGTCCAGGCTAAAGCTCTGGGGACAAGGGTTCAAATCCCACCACCGCTGCTGATGGTGGAACTTTAAATTTAACCAATAAATCTAAAGTATCAAACTTTATCAGTGACATTTCTAAAAATCCATCTGATCCACTAATTCCCTTTAGGGAGGGTCATCTACCATCCTTACCCAGATTGCCTGAAACAGTTTAACATTCCACGCAGTTCAAGGTCAATTCAGGACGGGCAATAAATGCTGGCCTTGCAAACTACATTCGCTTCCCATAAAAGAATGAAAACAAAGTCTGCCTTTTTATGATTTTGGAGGAATAATTCGTGAGAGTTTCCACTCCCATTTTCTATTCAACGATCAGCTTCAGAACCTAGTGCATCAATATTAACATGACAGTCACAATAACAGCTCGCATTTTAATTAACACAGAAACTGGCCCGAGACACTTCACAGAAATGTTAGCAAAAACATGGATGCTGAGGATAAAGTTACTATAACAGGGATAACCAAAGGCTCAGTCAAAGATGTGAGTCTTGTGTCAAAATGCCACTCGTTTGATTTGGCACTCACCATGTTAGGTCGATTGTAAATTATGACTTTATCTGGCTTGTACTGAGCACTTTTCAACGCTTTTTCCAGCAAGGGTATATATTCTACTCTTCTCCCTGGCTCAATACCAAATGATGATGTCACAATCAGTTTTGGCTAGAGTAGAAGAAAATAAATGAAAGTGTCATTCAAGAAATGATAAACTTTTATTTTTATTTTGCCATGGAAAACTCAGCTAATGAGTCAAAAGTGGTGATATAGTTAACATACAACGATGATCTCCCTGGTTGATGGCATAGTATGATAAATCAACAGAAATAAATGGATTAGAAGTAGATAGCTGATGCACTGAAAGATTGTTTTGGAAGTTTTACAATTATCCTGTTATTGTACTGAATCTGCCACTCGCTGCAACAAGCATTTATTAGTCATTCAAGGGATTAATTTAGTTAATTTTGTACTGTACAAAAAGTCTTTTACTTTAATTAATTTAGTGAATTACATTATTTATTCTTTCTGCAAGATAGGGAATGACAACAAAACTAGGAACACAAGCAAGAGAGATAATGAGTTGCACATGAGAGAGTTGATAGTTAAAAATTTATTGCTTTTGAAATCTTTTCTAAAATGTCTGGTGATTTATAAACTTTAAACTGATTATTACTTATGACATCACTGTGGAATATACACCAAAAAACAAAAATAATAAACTGCAGGGAAATGTATTCCCCAATCTTAACTTCAAAATATCATTAAAAAGCAAAACAGTTACAATGTTTTCCACATTAATATATCAGATTTCATGTTTTAGTTTATCAGGCCTCATGTAACGTATACAAATCGATCTTGGAGACTAATATTCCAACATTCCAAGGGATTTCACTCTGGAATCTACCTAGACTTTTCATTCTTTGTAGAAAGTAGTGAGGAAAGAAGAGTATAAATCAAGGGAGAAAACGTAAAATGGATAGGCCTGGCTGTGATGTGTCATGAGGTCAAATAGTGGCAGCCTTTTATAAAAATAGTAAAGAATACTTAGGAAAGGAACCACTGAGCGAAATGATATACAAAGAATTAATACCAAAAGGAGAGGTGAAGAAAAATCTGTTGAGAGAGGCACAAAAGAAATTTTCACACTTTTCCATTATAATCAACATTTGTGAACCACAGAATTTTGAAACTTTAATCAAAGTAGGACAGAATAGATGGAGACTGATTTTACGCTACTAACCTTTGGAAACAATCAGATGCTTTCAGTACACTCAAGTAGAACTGTTAACATTATCTAAAGGCTACAGCCTTTCCCAAAGCTTTTGCCCTGGTTTAGACCCGTCACGTAACACAAACAAAATGTTGCACTCTAAACTGTTATAGTTTTCACCATGCATTGATAATAAGTTATATTCGTAAAAAACAAAAACAGAAACTACTGATGAATCTCAGCAGGTCTGGTGGCATCTGTGGGAAGATAGCAGAGTTAACATTTCAAGTCTGATCACTCTTTATCAGATTCTCGCAATTTCTGTTTTTATTTCGGATCTCCAGCATTTGCAGTTCTTTGTTTCATTATATTTATATAGCATCTTTAAATAATGAAGCATCACAGGATATATCACAAGACTATTATAAAAACAAAAATTATGACATCAAGCCATTTAAGGAAACATTAGGTCACATGAAAGTTTGAACAAAGAAGTATGTTTTAAAGAGAACATTAAATGAGGAAATTGAGGTTGACAATAAAAAAGCTTGAGGCCAAAGCAACTACAGACATGGCCATGAATGATGAGATCATAGTTAGGAAAGCACAAAAGGCCATAGGAGATGGTTAAAGAACTGAACAAGGAATTAAAATTATGCACATAATACTGAAGAGAGGCACTATGATACAGAAATTGATGATACCTAATGTATTGAATCTCTTACTTTTACAATTCACAAAGGATTATCTTCTTATTAGTCTAGAAAATAATGTTATAGCATAGCAGCTTCCTAGATCCCATATCTGAATCCACAATTTGCTTATATTGGAATTCATTTTGGATTAATATGATTTTCCATATGGTATTTTTATTGGTTCTTCTTAATTTTACCTTTGCATGGTTAATACGAGTAGACAGCTCCCTTGATGCAAAGCCACCAAATATCAAACTATGTATTGCTCCAATTCTAGCACAAGCCAACATCGTGTATATCGCTTGTGGAATCATTGGCATATAAATAGCAATGCGATCACCCTTCTTGACTCCATGTTGTACCAGGACAGCAGCCAATCGTGAAACCTACAATATTTCAAAACAATATATAATACCAACAATTACTTTCAGTGAAAAATGGCAGTTACATTGTTGTAAGAAAATACCATTAAATGTTCATTCTTACTCTATAAAATAGTAGTGCCAATCAAATTAACACTCGCTATATATTCCAGTTTTAGCATAAGAAATTGAACAATTGTGCTTGATTTATTTGCAAAGGCATAACATCTCATTACATTTCTATGTCCAAACACAGCAATTTTGGCAAATATTCAAATTATATCCTTTCAAAATCAAAAGGAAAATATATATCTTTGTCCTTGTTCCTGATCCACTATTAATTTCTTCAGGACTTCCAGCAAGCTATCCTCCTTTCCTACTGTAATTACTGTGGCAAAGTAATTATTCAACATATCTGCCACTTCCCCATAGATTTGACAATAACCCACTTTCAGTCTTTAATGAGCCAACATTGCTCCTGACTACATCCTTTCCCTTTATGTAACCAAAACTTTTTTCTTATTGATTTTGATAGCCCTAGCAAGTTTCCTTTCATAAGCCCTTTCAGTATCTTTTATAAGTACTTTGTTTTTTTTGCTTCTATTTTTAATGCTTTGTTCTTCTTTGTATTCAGCAGGATCTGGGCAGGTTTTTGCATTTTTGTAAACCCTTTCTTTTAGTCTTGTGTTATCCGTTTTCTCTTTAGTCATCCATCGCTGTGTTTTCTTCCATGGAATCTTTTCTCCCCCTCTGCTCAAGAGTATGAAGTGTTTTTGCATTCACTTAAATGACTATTTAAACATCTTCCAAGGTTCTTCAGTTGTTTAACCCATTACCAGATTTTTCCCAGTTTCCTATGGACAGTCTGTCTCATCTCATTGAAGTCCTTTGCCTGCTGCAACCTAATGACAGAGTTTGGGGTACCCTTGGTTCTGGACTGTTGATAATGCCATGTTGGTAAGTTACAATCCTCACCAGTAACAGACACAAATCGGAAAAGCGAGTTTCCAGCACGAATGCAATTCATGCGATAGTTAGTTTTCAACTGCATTACTTTAAGGTGGCACTAAATCAGGCTTGAACCACAAACAGTCACAAAACAGACTTAAACGAAAATCAGGTCCTAAATTACATTGTCACTGATTTCCTTAACCCATTCTCTGCATAATGTCCATTGTAGAATGAGTCTATGATAGAAAAATATGTCTGACCTGTTCAGAAGTTTCTCTCCAAGCAAAGTTGGCATAACTTTACTAAATACTGAGGTCCAGTTTTTTTTTCCCTTTTGGAATCATCTTTTCTTCAGCGTATGCCTCTTTACGTAAACCCTTGGCAGTTGAGACATACTTTCTAAACTCTTAGTAATCACTAACCCAGTGTAAGTCCAAACCAACAAAGATGGAAGAAAGCAAATAATTTGGCTATCCTCATAATGATGCAAAATCAGACGAGGCAAATAACTGAGGCAGCAACACCTTTAGGTCCAGGAACACCTCAGGTAATATGTTCACAGCAGTCATTAACCAAGAAAACATGTTTACAGAACATTCCACTGCAACTGGGCATGTCACAGCAGGTCAGTCCTTCATTTCTCTGAACAGGCAATAAATAAGCTATGTAAATCATTTTACAGCAAATAGCAAACCAGTTCTTTGAGAGAATGCTCAGAATTTTTTGTGGAATCCCTACAGTGTGGAAGCAGGTCACTTGGACCATCAAGTCCACACCAACCCTACAAACAGCATCCCCCCCCAAACCTCCCTCAGCCCTATCCCTGTAATTCTGCATTTTCCCATGGCTAATCCACTTTGCCTACATATCTTTGGACTGTGGGAGGAAACCAGAGCACCCAGAGGAAACCCACGCAGACACGAGGAGAATGTGCAAACTCCACACAGACAGTTACTTGGGGATGGAATTGAACCCGGGTCCCTGGCACTGTGAGGCAGCAGTGCTAACCAGTGGGCCACTGGGCTTCCCCAATCCTCTTACAACGAATGACAAAAAAGTGGTCATTACCTTGTTTGGAGTCAAAAGCTAGGTATTTATCTTGTTTCCAGCTAATATGTTGCCTCAACTTTCCCTCCTCGCTGGTATCATTAACATCTACAAAACTAAGCACAACAGAACTGTGCCACTGCGTGATTGCCAGCTGCTCTGTTTGCGGTTCCACTACCTAGTATAAACCCAGGAAAATGGAAATAACAATGGCCACTCAGCCTTATCAACCCAGTAAATTCATGCTTACTAACACATGGTCACTTGTACAAAATGCGGGAGAGCAGTCTCATGACCCAGAACATCCCAACATAGTAGCCTGACAGCTGTACTCACAAAATCATAATTTACAGACAATGTCCCAGATACTAACTCGATCCCTGGATATGTCCTATTCAAAAACAGGGCAGTCCCAGAGGTAGCAGGACAGCAGTGCCAGTCAGGGCAGAGTTCATCTGGCAGTCCTCAGCATAGACTCTGGGCCCTATGAAATCTCATGGCATCAAATTCAACATCAATACGGAAACGTTTTGCTGATTACCACCTATGACTCTCCTTCCCCCACATCAACTGTTGCATCAATAATCCAATATGTTGAACATTAATCAAAAGAAGCACCAAGTGAGGCAAGTACACAATGTACTCTGGGTGGGGGACTTCAATGTCCAACACCAAGAGTAATTCAGCAGCACCATCATGGACTCGGTTAGCTCAGCCCTGAAGGACCAGGATGCTCAACTGGGTGTGTGGCTTGCAAAACCTACCTACTGTCCTCATCAATTTCTACCTGTCACAGACGTATCTGTCCATGATCAAATTTGTGGATGTGACCACTGCACAATTCTTGTGGAGGCAAAGTCCTAACTTCACACCGAGAACACCCTCCATCATACTAAATAGGCAGATTTTGAAAAAATCTAGCAACTCAAAGCTGGGCATCCATGAGTTGCTGTATGGGCCACCAGCAGAATTGCATTCAACCTCAACCTGTAATCTCATGACTGAATTACCCCCCATCCTACCAAGGTTATGAAATGTGGATATCAACAGAGTATATCAACAGCAGTCCCAGGCATATCTATAAGCAATGTGCTAACATAGCAAAACAACCATACATGACGATCAGCACGCAATACACAGAATTATGTAATCCCACAATCAGTAAATCTGATCTGAAGACGGATCTTTTCTAAGTTCTGCAGCGTGAGTATTGATGAATTATACGATTAATCAGAGGAGGAGCATCCACAAATAACCATATCGCCAATAATGGAAAGCCCGGTAGTTCAATGCAAAGATACTATGAAAGAAGTATTTGCAGCCATCTTCAGCCAAAGGTGCCAAATGGTTCAGATAAACAAAGTAAAATGGGCCAGTAATGGGCAGAGGACATTGTGACTCAGGTGACATTAGGGATAAAAAGAGAAAAAGTACTTTATCTGCATGCATGATGCATTTACTGCAAAATAAATTAATTAATAGTACAGATAATAAATGGCTTTGCTCTAATGCCAATTTGGAGAAATGAGCTCAAATATTCACCTAAAAAGGAAGGGCTTTGTGTCATAGCTAACATGGTGCTACAGCCCCAAATCTGAATGTCCTGTTCCCATTTCCAACACTCACTACTTTCACTGGGAAGGGAAGTATGAGAACAGGATGCATTTCACACAGCTGTGGATCACAGAAACTGCAGGCACCTTTATTCAGAAGCATTTTTAATCAAAGTTTCTGAAACAAAAAATGTTGGATTTTCAAGTTTGAATAGAAAGTCTAAATATGTCGGAATTATTTAGAGGGGTCAGGTACCACTTTGGAATTGTAAAGTATAGACACGAGTGTGTACCAAATAATGTATAAGTTTTGTGGACCGTGCAAGTCAATGCTGCTCTTCCTGCCTATCACTGCTCTTTTCCAGAGGCCTCACTGAGGGTAGAGGAGATGGAGGTGACAGGCAGACAGTCATGGTGGAGGAAATTTGATGAAAGCAAGGATTAGCAATAAGGTCAGAAAGTGAAAAAGAGACCACATTGAAGGTTCCTGTGTAGCAGGAAAGGCTACAAGTCGAAGTGTAGGCAATAGTGTTTGTGTCAAGGAGCAGCAGAGGCTGCAAGGCAGGAGACAGCAGCAAGAGGGCAGGGTAAAGTACAGGAAAGGGTTGACATGACCCATGTGACGCCACTATGGCTTTAAGAGGTGTATTTTGTCCTTTTTTTTCCCCCTATGAAGAGAGGTTGAGACGGAGGTGAAGGGTGGTTTGTTCCAAACAAGTAAACAGCTTATGTGGCCTTGGGTTTTTTTAAAGAAGTTAAGACAATAGGAGCAGCATGAATGGTTGGGATCAAGTTCCCACAGAACCAGGATTTTAGTTAACTTTCAGCAGCCGTTGGAAGCTGCTATATATCTCTCTCTGCTACAGCAAAACACTTGAGTTCTCGTTCTGTCTCTCTCTCTCTCACACACACATACACAGAGTTTGCTCTTGATGTTCTTTCCTCCTAGACTGGAGAATTGCATGTGAGACAAAGTGGGCAAATTTACCAAGGGTGTGTTCCTAGGATGCTACCATATTGGAAAAGTTGTTGTTTAGCAGATAAATAATCAATTATTCTGTTAAATTTTCCAAAAGAGTTAATTCATTCCAATTCTTCTTTCTTTTGTTTGCATTTGAACTATAGTGTAAGAATAAAGTGTGTTTTGCTTCAAGTCTGATAGTTTAAATTGAATGCGTCCGGAAGACACCACCTTACATTTGCCTTTAAAAACGAGAAAAATTTGGGGTCTAGGCTATCTTTTTAATATATTTTGAGAAGATCTGGTCTGGTCCAAAACTAATTGGGGGCTTTAATGAGGATCCAAATTTCTAACTCTAGGTTGGGTTTAGGATTATTGGACTCAAAGACAGTGAGAGGTAAGTGTTGGTGTTGGTGTTCTGTTTTCAGGTGTTGTATTCAGTTGGTTTAAACAGCGTGTGCTTTGTGTAGTAATGGCTCTTTCAGTCACTAAGAAGTTCCTGGGATTGAAAGAAGTCACTTTGAGTGTTTTAAACAAAGTGAGCAAGGCAAAGTTTTTGGAACTGGCAGACAAGCTGGAGTTGGGGATAAAAGGTACTGCAGATGCTGGAGAATCCGAGATAACAAGCATGGGGCTGGATGAACACAGCAGGTCAAGCAGCATCATAGGAACAGGAAAACTTGACGTTTCGGGCCTAGACCCTTCATCAGAAATGGGGGAGGGGAAGAGGGTTCTGAAATAAATAGGGAGAGAGGGGGAGGCGGATAGAGGATGGATAGAGGAGAGGATAGGTGGAGAGGAGGCAGACAAGTCGAAGAGGCGGGGATGGAGCCAGTAAAGGTGAGTGTAGGTAGGGGGGTAGGGAGGAGATAGGTCAGTCCAGGCACATCCCTCACACCCCGTCCCCGCAATAATAACCAAAAAAGAATCCCCCTCGTCCTCACATACCACCCCACCAACCTCCGGATCCAACGCATCATCCTCCGACACTTCTGCCATCTGCAATCAGACCCCACCACCAAAGACATTTTTCCCTCCCCACCCTTATCTGCCTTCTGGAGGGACCACTCCCTCCGCGACTCCCTTGTCCGCTCCACACTCCCCTCCAGCCCCACCACACCTGGCACTTTTCCCTGCAACCGCAGGAAGTGGTACACCTGCCCCCACACCTCCTCCCTCACCCCAATCCCAGGCCCCAAGAAGTCTTTCCACATCAGGCAGATGTTCACCTGCACATCTGCTAATGTGGTATACTGCATCCGCTGTACCCGTTGTGGCTTCCTCTACATCGGGGAAACCAAGCGGAGGCTTGGGGACCGCTTTGCAGAACACCTGCACTCAGTTCGCAACAAACAACTGCACCTCCCAGTCGCGAACCATTTCAACTCCCCCTCCCATTCCTCAGACAACATGTCCATCCTGGGCCTCCTGCAATGCCACAGTGATGCCACCCGAAGGCTGCAGGAACAGCAAATCATATTCAGCCTGGGAACCCTGCAGCCCAATGGCATCAATGTGGATTTCACAAGCTTCAAAATCTCCCCTCTCCCAACTGCATCCCAAAACCAGCCCAGCTCATCTCCACCTCCCTAACCTGTTTTACCTCTCACCTATCCCCTCCTCCCACGTCAAGCCACACCCCCATCTCCTATCTACTAACATCATCCCGCCCCCTTGACCTGTCCGTCCTCCCTGGACTGACCTATCTCCTCCCTACCTACACTCACCTTTACTGGCTCCATCCCCGCCTCTTCGACTTGTCTGCCTCCTCTCCACCTATCCTCTCCTCTATCCATCCTCTATCCGCCTCCCCCTCTCTCCCTATTTATTTCAGAGCCCTCTTCCCCTCCCCCATTTCTGATGAAGGGTTTAGGCCCGAAACGTCAAGTTTTCCTGCTCCTATGATGCTGCTTGACCTGCTGTGTTCATCCAGCCCCACGCTTGTTAAGCTGGAGTTGGGATTGCCTTTGTCTGTGCAAAAACAGGAAGTAATTGCAGCAATAGCTCAACATTTAAGATTGCCAGAAATTCCGTCAGAATCTTTCACAATTAAATTTTAGCCATTTCCAATGAAACAGCTGGAATCAGAGGCAACGGCAAGCGTAAAAGAAATACAGGCAAAAGAGAAAAATCAAATGGAAAGAATAGCCCTGGCAGAAGAAAGACAGAGAGAGAAGAAAGGGAGAAAAAGAGCATTTCTGAACGTCAGAGATTGGAACTGAAAACTCAGAGTTGACTTAAAATGGCGGACACAGAGGTGAAAGGAAGGAGTTGTGATGAGGATAGTGAAGAAGAGCAAAACCATTGTGGCCAAAAGCCTGATGGGGATCTGTTTAAATATGTCCAAGTTTTGCCAAAGTGTGATGAGAAAGATGTAGAAGCCTTTTTCATTTCCTTTGAGAAAGTGGCTAAACAAAGGATATGGCCAGTGACCATGTGGGTATTTTTGATCCCAACAAAGCTGGTAGGTGGAGCTAGTAAGGTAGTTGCATCAATATCAGAGGAGGTATATGGGGAGTATGAAGAAGTGAAAAAAGCCATTTTAAGTGCTTATGAGCTAGTACCAGAAGCCTATAGACAGGAAACTTAAGAGGGAACCTGGTCAAACGTACATTGAGTTTGAAAGGATCAAAGAAAGTACCTTTAACAGGTGGATAAGGACATTAAAAATAGATCAGGGACATGATACTCTTAGAGAGACAATTATTTCGGAGGAGTTCAAAAATTCACTTCCTCACATCGTGAGAACTCACGTGGAAGAGCCGAGAGTTAAAACTGCGAGATTAGCAGCTGAAATGGTTGATGATTATGAGTTGGTTCATAAATCAAAGTTTGGCTTCCGACATCAATTTTAATCTGTGACAGATAGAAATTGGGTTTAAAAAAATCGTTACGGGTAAAGGAAAAGGAGATCTGATTGAAGTTAGTAAAGAGACTTTACCACAGGGTGAAAAGGAAAAAGAAGTAAAAATGCTCAAGTGTTTTAACTGTAATAAAGTTGGCCACATGTAGTCACAGTGTTGGTGGTTTAGAAGAAACATTGGAAAAACGGATGAGGGGTAAACAGGATAAGCCAGTGAGTCTTGTTGAAGTGGTACAGGAAAGCACAGTGGAAGCTAAAAAGCTGCAAAAAAATACACACAATCTGATCAAATGTTGGTTGAGGAAAAAAGTGCCAGATGTATTTTTAAAGAATTTACTTGTGTGGGTAAGGTTTACTCATGCGTACCAGGAGTGGGCAAAGAAATTTAAATTTTAAGAGATAGGGGAGCAAGTCAATCTTTGATGGTGAGAGATGAGCAGACATGTAATTCAGAAGGGGTACTGGCAGAAAAAGTGGTAATATGTGGAACTTATGGTGACAACAGTCATATTCCATTGTATAAGATGAAGTTGGAGAGTCTGGTGAAAAGTGGTAAGTGGTTGTAGGAATAATAGAAACATTCTTAGTTCCGAAAATACAGCTTATACTTGGTAACGATATAGCTGGATCATATGTGGGACTGATGCCTACTGTGGTTGAAAAGTCAGTGCAAGATCAGACAACTGAGGTGTTACAGGAAGTATATCCTAGGATTTTTCCTGACTGTGAGGCAACAATGTCACAAAGCCACAGGTGGAAATAGGAGGAGAAATCAAGAAGCAAAGATAATTGAACTTCAACTTCCTTATCGGAAACTATGTTTGATCAAACGACTGGGGGGAGAAAGGAGAACGGGTGGAGAACAAAGTGGGTAGTTTTCTTTCAGAGAAGTTGGTTGAATTACAACAAAAAGATGAAAAACTAAAGAGGTTATATCAAAAAGGTCTACACAGAAGAACCTGCGTGTATCCCAGATTTGGGTGGTACGATGGCTCAGTGGTTAGCACTGCTGCCTCACAGCGCCAGGGACCCGAGTTCAATTCCCCCTCGGGCGACTGTCTGTGTGGAGTTTGCACATTGTCCCCGTGTTTGCGTCGGTTTCCTCCCACAGTCCAAAGATGTGCAGGCTAGGTGGATTGGCCGTGCTAAATTGTCCAGGGATGTGTAGATTAGGTGGGTTATAGGGGGATGGGTTGCTCTGAGGGTTGGTGTGGACTTGTTGGGCCAAAGGGCCTGTTTCCACACTGTAGAGATTCTATGATTATAATGTTAAAATCTTAAAGTTTTGATGAGGAAATGGAGACCACCACATATTCAGCTGGATGAAAAATGGGCAGAAGTTCATCAAGTTGTTTTCCAGTGGGTTACAGAAAGGAGTTGTTGTGAGTGGCACATGAATTACTAGTAGGTGGTCATTTAAGAGTAAGTAAGCCTCAAGCCAAAATGCAAAAACTGTTTTTATGGCCTGGGCTACATAGGGATGTTGTCAAATTTTGCCAAACATGTCATCCATGTCAGGTAATAGGAAAACCTCAGGCAGTGATAAAACCAGCACCATTAATACCTATTCCCACATCTGAGGATCCTTTAAAGGCAAGGTTTAGTGGGCCTTATCAAATTGTGAAGAAATTGAGTGAGGTAAATTATTTGATAAGAATGCCAGATAGAAAGAAACCTCACAGAGTGTGTCAGGTGAATACAGTCAAAAGGATTTTGAAAGTGATGGAAAGCAAAAGAATAATGTGTTACTGGTTACACACAGTGAAGAACCAAGTTTAAATGATTCTGAATTGGACATTCTTCAAATTAAATTGGACAAAGAGGAAGTTCTCAATAATTGGTCTAAATTATCGAGTTACCTTCCAGAGGGAAATCGAAATAACCTGAAAGAATTATTACAATCACAAGGGGAGATATGTGGCAAGAAGCTGGGAAAAATATTCAAGGTAAGCTCAGCAGAGCACAGAATGATTTCTGGAGACAATAAACAAGTTACCATTCTCATCAATACCCTTTCCAATGAGACAGTGACAGAGGGAGCACAGACAATTAAAGCAATTTAAGGGACTAGATTATCTTCTTCAAAAGTAGCTCATCTCAGCAAGGCCAACACTCCTTCAGATCAAGTGATTACATCTATATGGTTTTGTATCCTAACAGTCTCTTTCCAAAGTAGTACCAAAGACTAAAAGTGATATGTTCATCTCAGGATCTTTAAATTGTTTACAGAATGGCAGAAGTGGTCAACTACCTTCTTTAGCATTGTATTGGTATGAGGTCTGTCTTGGAGGAACTTTGAGGTGAACTTCAGAAGACAATGACTATAGCATCAATGTACAATAAATTACACTTAGCAAGAATTCTGTATTACCTGTTCCAGGGCTTCTTTGTAGGTAATCATCTCTTTGGTGTCAGTAACAGGACTGTCATGAATGATGGCAATTTGATCTCCCAATCCATTTTCAACATGGCGATCTAATGCATTATAGCATACATTTAGTTCACCATCAACAAACCTGAAACATACAGCAGAAACACAGGATTTTGTTCAGCTGTCTCATAAATTGCATATTATAAATGCTTGGGAGATGTTAATTCATAATCTTGTCAGTGAAATGCTACAATAAATGTATGTGTTTTTATACTCAGGGCCACATCTGTCATTGTTTGCAAGGAATGAATGGAAGTTAAATGGTGACATATACCCTGTGAGACATCTTCTTCACCCCTGACAGCTCCCGTTATTCACCTGCTACTGGACACTCCCACTCCCATAGTGATCTACATAAAAGACCACTGGACAGTTGTAAGATTGTTTAAGCTTTGCGTTATCAAGTATCCCAACATAATGAATTTGGTCAAGACATACTACCATAACCAGCATCCCAAGATCTGTTGAGCCTCTACCTGCACTAAACCCAGCAAGCCTCCCTAATGATCTGTAGTCAGCCTGACAGTCATGGAGCACCACACACAAGAGGCGCAAATTCCTCCTTGCACACTCCAAGCATCTTGAGTCTTGATATATATGCTGGACATATCTCATTATCACTCCACAGAAAATATTATGCTGGCAAGTGTGTTTTTAGATTGGAGATCCCTGGTGCAGTGCTGGTCTCCCATGGCACTTAGGTAGCAAGGAAAGCCTGCAAAAGGTGCCACTAAGCTTGTCATTTGACCAGGAAATTTCATTTATGCTTCACCAACACAGTTGCTTCCTGAAACTCACTGACATGGCCAGTGCCTATTTCAGAGAATGCCGGAGTGGATGATATAAGGAATTTAGTATGGCTTTATTGCATTGAGGCATTGCACTGAGATGTGTTACTACTTCCGCTTCAAGCATAAGACTTTATATGTTTATACATATTGAGTATTTTATACTGCGTGTAGGATGACATCTCTTAAAACATGACTGCAGATGCCAAGAATCTCAGTGTGTTATACTGAACTGCAATCATCTCATCTGGTGTGTGGGCATAGTATGCAAGTGACTGAGGAAATAATAAACAAATTTATAGGACACTAACTGTGAGCTTGGAAGAGGCTTACAACTTTAACCTCCTTACAATGTCCAAGAACTCCATTGCCCTCTTCTCACAAGGACTCATAGGTCACAGCTTTGTATTCACTTTTCTGACTTTCAATTATTTTGAGTAGTTTTCTCCTTCAAGTAAACACGAAAACGAGATAAGTTGGAAAAAAAGAGAGGTGTGCCACCTTAATGACCAGGCTGATAGTCAACATCTGGGAATTTCTAAACATGAACCATTCAGAGATATCGTGTGATGGCACCATAACTTGCACCAGCTGCTGATTTACTGGGCCAGTGAATCAAAACATTGATACAGAAAGATGAAACATTAAAAAGAAATGAACTGCAATAACACACCTTTGACATGGAAAATAGTTCCAAGAATCTCCACCGAAGGTCAAGGAACTAATGGTGCTGAGTTAAAGCAGAAAAGAAAAGATAGTGGCCAAAGGTTTGGTCAATGGAGTAGATACTAAGGGCAGTCCCATACACAGAGCAGGATGTGCAGAAACAGTCAGGATTACAGACAGAATTCCAGTACATAAGGCTTAGAGAGCTAAAAACAGAGCCACCATTGATGAATGAATGAACAAATGATTTTATTGCCAATTAATAGTAATAAAAAATATAGTGAAGAGTGTTGGTGCAGGCCTATTGGATCCTTTGAACCAGCTCATGTCCCCATTGGCCAAAGGCCACAGAACATTCCAGGAAGGTCAACAGGGAGGGGAGTGAGGGGGTGGGGAGAAGATAAGGACACACATCTGGAAGCCAGCCACTCAGTGAGGACTCACAGCAAAGACTCAATTTGGCCCAGCAGCAAAGCTCCAACCATCTGGGGGGAGAGAATGAGCAAGCAAGCAAGCAACAATAAGAGAGAGATCTGCCCTGACTCCTGCGAAACCCCATTTTTGTAGAAGAGAGCCAGCCCTACGTCAGAGAAGAAAGATTCCAACGGCCCCCCAGCTCAAACACGTGGATCATTGCAGGTAATATCCTTTCTTAAACTGAAAGAGCTAGGTAGTGAGTAAATATTATGGGAATTTGGGAAATGCTAACACTGTGTTTTTAATAAGGAATATTTTGTTAATAAAATTGAGTTGAACCACAAACCGAATTTTGTGTCCCTTTGGCTGCCTCACTGACAGGAGCGCTTCAGTAAAGTGTTTTAATACATAAACTGGTCAAAGAGTCTGAAGTACGGACATCATTGGCATTCCTGGGTGGGCTTTACTTATAAGTGTTTGTATAATTTCTGACGTTGAACCCCACCAACCTTGACCTCTCGGACATTCAGCTTGACCCTGCAATAAGAGGGCAGCTGCCACACGTGACAGCCAGGATTCAAGTGGGTGAAAGAGGGTGAAGGTTTCTGACCAGTAAGTGGGCAATACACCAAGTGCTTGTAACATGAAGAGGACAAACAGCCAGAGTTAGTTTTGGGTCGGGACCCACAGGAAAGGAAATCTAGCACTGGCTAGTGCAAGGTCAGCGACCTCCAGAAATCAGAGACAAGGAACCCAAATACAAGGTCAGAGGACCCATGAGGTAGCAGGAAGTCAGATATTGGGATCTGAAACCCACAAGGATACAGAGAATCTGGAGCAAGGTGAGGGACCCATGAGTCAAGTGATAATGAAAAGGGTCAGAGACCCAGAGTCGCAAAGAAGTGAAATGTAGTGGCCTTGGAAACTGGAGAAAAGGAGAGAGAGCAGTAAGTTGAAAGGAAACAAAAGGAGATAGATGCAATGCCAGAGCGAGAGCAGGTAATAAGAAAGTACCTAAAAGCAGCAGCCCAGGTGGGCAAATATTGGATCCAGAACCCATGGGACAGAAATGCTGGGAGACAGCGCAGAAGGCTGAAGGGAAGCAAGGTTTAAGCCTCAGCAAGCCCATAATGATAGCCAGCTGCCTGGAGCAGCTAAAAGGCAGGGAACAGGAGAAGGTGAAGCTAAGTAAGGGACTGGAGGAAGTGAAGCAGGATATGGAGAAAGTTAGAGTCAAAGCAGGTGCAGTGGTACGCTTGGTACAGTTTCAGATCCAGTGAGATAGAGCATATCAGGAGGCACCGCGCAGGGCCAGTGAATGGGACACAGCCCAAAAAGCTGTGGACAAGCTGACCAAGAAATGCAAAAACCTACAGCTTGTGCTCAGGGTCCTGCAAAGGTAGGCAAAGAAAACAGAGGCCACATCGCAGATCATTTGAAATGCCAGCATGAGACTGAAAGTTAAAGTTCCAACTTTCAGTGCAAAAAGCAACGATATGGGCATTTGGGACAACAGAATCAGATGGTATTAGCAATGATGGGATAGACTAGAAGAAAATGGAAAAACCAACCAGTATATATGCTGAGAGCAGCAAAAATGGGGGACACAACCACCCTTTCTGGGGGGAGGAGATCCTTTGGCAGCCCAAGGATTTTACCCTAACCTGATGAACTCACTGACCACAACCCATCAGTTCAGACAGAACAATAATTCAATTACTTATACAATGCCATTTATGGTGGCACAATTGGTGGAGATAGGGAAAAAGATCTCTATATTTGAGCCCACAGCTGACCCTAATATGGCAAAGAATTCTCCACGGGCTCAACAACATTGAGGAGATAAAATTAGTGTTAAGGTGCCTGAACCCCAAGATTTATTCTGCCTTACCTAGTCCTCAGAATGTGGGAAGGAAGGGAGCTCAGGCCACGAAAATGGCAATCCTAGATGCTATAGGATACAATAGGGGAGACCCCATTGAGGAATCAAATAATTGTAGGCATGAAAAGAGAGAGCACCACCCAACGGCATTTGCCAGGCACCTAGGGACAGAGTTCATAGGAGCCTCTGGTAACCTAGATCAGACCGCACTGACACCACAAAATGGAGTAAATTGGCCCCGAATGCTCATTTCCCATGGCACTTAGACAGCGAGAAAAGCCTGCGAAAATTTCGATCTTGCAAAAAACAGTCACACAGAAGACTGAGTGGTAAAGGAGGTTAGTCTGGGATTGGGAGAAAGAGATTCATGAATCAGAGCACCCCAAATCAGGCAAGGGAAAAATGCACTCAGTAAATCCTCAAATCCCAGTCCCATGTGAAGGAACAAATTGGGCGACCAAAACAAGAGAGCTTATTGGAGCCATCCGCCTCAGTATATCATCCCACAGTGAGAAATAGGGATAAGCAGCAGGGTACTCAGGCAGTTAGCACCACCACAACAGCCAGGCGCAAGACCTCAGTCCACGCTGGTGGAAGGACCAGAGAGACATGCATTTCATTTGGTGGAAGAGATCACAGCCAAAGTTAGTGGAGGAAATCCCACATCGAACTCTTTGTAGCCCTGGTGGATACACTTGCCAAAGCATAACAGAGCCACGCCTCTCCTCGGTAGGTGCTATTGTCTGATTTTCACAAGTAATGAAACACCATTCAAGGAGAAGAGATGCTGTAAGGTTTGGAAAAACATTGTCAGGCTGTGACATTAGCAAGTCAGATTCTTGACAGACTGAAATTAACAGCAGACCAGATTTTAAATCAGACTGTAGTGGGGATGCAGAAAATGTACAATTAAATATTTGGTTAAGTGTATAAAAATTTTTGTCATGTGACAAGACCATTAAGGATGTCATTTTAGGTAAGGGGACAACTTTTCTGTGCCCTCATCAAAAACCCAAAGGTCAAGGGTAGCTAATGAATGGTCTCACCATCACCACATACAAGTTGTGTTTCATGCCACACAGTATCCTGACTTATATCAATACCACTATTCATTCTCTAGCACTGGGTAAAATTTCTGGAACTCCCTTCCTAACAGCACCGTGGGTGTGCCTACAACAGTAAGACAACACTGGCAGCTCACTACCATCTTTGTCAATAATACTGAGATCTTAACAATAGATGCTGGTACCCAGATATCAAGACCCAAATCTCATGAAAGAATTTTTGCTTTTAAAATGTCCTTGTTAGTGAAGTGAAGGTATGGATGCCCAGAAGGCTGTGAGCCAGTGGCCAGTTCACCTTACAGAAGGTATTTGGTTTATGGCATATCATCCACATAATGAATGTTACCAAGCATCACAAACATCACAATTAGTATATGTTGATGGAATTAACACACACCTCAAATGCAGGGAGATGCATCTATGACATGTTGGACCAGCCATGATATTGCTGAATGGTGAAGACGGCTCGAGGGTCTTCTCCTGTTACTATTCTTATGGTCTTCTAGAGGTATATTCAAGACAGCAAAGGTGAAAAGCTTTCAACCCTTTTTTCCCTACCTAACGTACGTTTTCTTTGTCTCACCACTGTCAGAGTACGCTGAGGATCAGGCTTAATAGACTCAGAGTTTGGTGTTATCTGTCTCGTTCCTGTTGTTCCACACTCTTTCACACAGCTTGGTCACAGAAATTGCAAAAGTCGCAACTGTTATGTTGATTTTAGCATCAAGTGACAGATTGCTGGTAAATGTGGAGTCTAGATGTGTGACTCTAACAACTACCTCCAGCATCACTTGCCAATGCTGATAGACAATAATAAAGCAACATATATTGACGTTGTCTTCCTGAAACCAAACTCTTTCCGGGCAATGGGAGAGTCTGTATATTTGTTACTGAAAGATATTTTGGTAGGAAATGCTAGTGTGAATCATCAGCATAGACCAACTCTCTGATGAGGACTAGTCTCACCTTTGCTTTGGACCTCAGATGAGCAAGGCTGAACAGTTTCCTGTCAGTTCTGGTACATTAGACAGGTGACAGCGATAAAGCAAAGAATGTGCCGAAGAGTGACAGGGCCAGAACACAATCCTGTATTCTGATGTTGCCCCATTTTTCTAAACATACCCATCATGTTGTCACTGAAAAAAGGAGATCACAATGACCAGCTTCAGCGAGCCCTCCCCCTGCTCATGTCATAGAGTCCTACAGCACAGATAGGCCCTTTGGCCCAAACTGATCCATGCTGAGCAAAACATCCATCCATGCTAAGCCCATTTCCCTGCACATGGCCCATATCCTTCTAAACCTTTCCTGTCCATGTACTTGTCCAAATGCCTTTTAAATCTTGTTAATGTACCAGCCTCAACCAGTTCCACTGGCAGCTCATTCCATATGCGTACTACCCTCAGCGTAAAAAAGTTGCCCCTCAGTTTCCCATGTATTCTTTCCCATCTTATACCCTAGTCCTCGATTCCCCAACCCTGGTAAAAAGACTGAGTGCATTCACCCTATCCATGCCTCTCATGATCTTATACACTTCTATAAGATACCCCTTCAGTCTCCTACACTCAAAGAAAAACATCCCAGCTTGTCCAACCTCTCCCTATAACTCACAGTCCCTTGAGTCCTGGGAATATCCTTGTAAATTTCTTCTGCACTCTTTCCAATTTAATAACATCCTTCATATGGCAAGGTGACCAAAACTGAACACAAAGCTAAACAAATTGAATCAAGGGACTAAGCACGTCAAGCAGCATCATAGGAGCCGGAAAACTTGATGTTTCGGGCCTAAACCCTTCATCAGAAAGGCATTTCTGATGAAGGGTTTAGGCCCGAAACGTCAAATTTTCCTGCTCCTATGATGCTGCTTGACCTGCTGTGTTCATCCAGCCCCATGCTTGTTATCTCGGATTCTCCAGCATCTGCAGTACCTTTTATCTCTGAATCAAGGGACTGTTGGTTTTAATCTCTATAGACAGCATCGCATTTCTATTGTGAATGAAAAAGCTTCAAGGGTTTGCATGCCATATCAGGGAGTGATCTATATAAAAGTCAGTCTTGCAGCAGTTCATCAAGAATAATGTTCAGAGCCATATCTGTTGAAGATCAGATTTAGCTATCGCTGATGCCCTGATCTTGAGTTTCTGCAGGGCACTGTGTGGTTTAGGTTGTTCTGAAAGGAGATGTTAGCTCCACAAAGCTCATGGTAGCAGCAAAAGTCCTGTCGGTTATGTCCATTTTCATCTATCTTTACCAAGCCATGAAGTGTGCGGTAGAATGGCCACGATTCATGGTCCGCACCTATTGTTGTCTTGAAATCCCCTGTAGGTGAAGATGTTCTGACTTTAGGATTCTGTTGATAGCATTAATCATGTCAGGGCTGATTTTTGCCTGTGTCATGCAGCAAAATATTGGAGCATAGCTATTTATGTCGTTAACAGACCCTGTTTGAAAAAGGCAACAGGAGGGAACACATTCTGAACTATTTATGGGAGATTCTATCATTAATAGAAAGTTAAATAATAGTTAAATAATAGAAAGTTCCTGACAGCAAAAGTTGTATTGTCCTCACAGTCTTCCTCTGAAACCTGTCATATGAATGAATAATGTTTTTACTTTCAATGCTCCCTTCTTGGACAGCCTGGACTCTCATAAGGAAGCTATGTCTCTGTTCAGCCTATCAAATTCCATGATGATCATAGCTGTCCTGTGCGCAATACTGAGCAGCTGTCACCTGTCAATCCCATAGAAATCGTCTTCACCTTTCAGCTTGAATCTCAAAATGAGCACCTTCTTTCTTTTGTACGTCTGAAGCAATGAAATCCATCCTTTTGTATAAGATTCTAGGCTCCTAGCACCCACTGAAGCAGATGAATTATGGACGGTCAGCACCTGACCCTCGTCATGGTTGACTAGTGAGACATGATAGTCCCTCCCATAGTCAGAAACAGCCCATTGTGCCTGTATCTGTTGTCTTCTGTGCTATGCTAATACTGTGCAGCAAGAGTGGACTACATCCTCAAGCATGGGCAAATCTCTGAAGATACTAGGTTACTCAAACATCAAGGTCCCATCTCAACCTCAGCGGTTAAGTCCAAAGAAATGCTTATCATTATATTTGGCATAGGATGTGCTGGAAAGATAACATATTTAGGCATCAGTTCATCTTCGGGTTCTATTGTAGATTTTTTTTTGTCAGACTCTACTGTCTTAGCCTTCAACTTGTTGAGCTATCCACAAGACAGTAGGTCTATTTCATACAATCATAGAAGCACATAGTCCTGAAAGGCCCTTTGGCCCATTGAGTCTGTACTGCCAAAAATACACTAAATCTACACTGGTCTCACATTTCAATCCTAGACCCGAACCGTTGAATATTATGACAAAATGTTGGGGTATGCCTGAAGGCTATGACAAAATCTGTCATAACATATTTGGCCATTCATGAACCAAACTCCATAAGTGCCAGTGCATGTTCACATGACAGAGGGCTTCTGCATTTGGAGGCCAAACCTCCTCTGAATTTCTCTGAGGTTCTCGTCAGTCGGACATGTGTTACCAAAAGGGAGCACAGCTGGAGCGGTTGCTATTGAAGAAGCTGTATACTATCAGGGAAAGATGTACACAATTGGCTCCTTTCTTTTCTACTGCTGTGAGCCAGTGGTGTAGGCTGAAAATAAGAAGCCAACTAGAACATTGAAGGAAATAACATGGCAATTTTCTTCATTCACACATGACACATCACATAAACCTGCTGGACACAGTATCTGATTATACAGTGGGCAGACAGGGTGCAACCGTGCATTCTGAATTGGACATAATTATAGTTAGGAGATCAACAGGTGGGGTAAGAAGGTGGTCCAGGCTGTCAGGAAACTCAAATTCAACTAATGCAGCTATACTGTCAAATTTAACAATAAAATCTTTAAAACATGCTGGCTTCCCAGCAGCCAGATTGATGGGCTCGTGGTCAAGCCAGTAAGCCTGCACATTTGAAGGCACTGCTGATTGAAGTCGGATCTGGAAAGTGCAAATATCTGCAAGAAAGTCCGCACTCACTGGCATCTGTCAGCACTAAACTTACACAGTTATCCATGAACAAACAAAGAATCTATAACTAATCCAATGATCCAGATTTTGCATTCAGGAGTAAAGAAAGGTTGACAGTGAAGGCAGCTGCCCACGAAGTTCTTGGTTCTCTCTTGTTTGAGGGCAGGTATCCAAGTTAACAGATATGACGCTGCTCAATTTAAGTAGTCACATATGGTGCCTACATTCAGCAAACCAGCAAATATTTCATAATTTTCAAATGGCAAAGTAAATTATGAGGATTGGATCCTCATGAGGATTGAAGCCAAAGTATCAACATAAAGCATTAGATTTATGTCATTATAGTAACAAAATCTGACATCACAAAATATAAAATTAGCCTTTTAAGGTCAAGGGGAGTGTTCAAATGTGATTATGAAGCTCTAATTAAACACACTTACACCTCATTCAACAAGGTACAATGTTTTCAAGGCTTTTTTACAGGGAAAATAATAGCATATAAGTGGAAACTATCATTAATTCAACTGATTTCCATTGAGTGAAGAACTGGGAATGCTTAACAGCCCATTCTCTGAAAAAGCATAGAACCAGTGTCAGCCACTTTGAGTTTTCAGCTTTATTATTCAACACTTGTACAGATTCCAGTTGTATACAGAGTGGTGTCGGTCAACAAGAACAGTTTTTCAGTCATTATCACAACAAAACGTGAGCCAATGAACTTTCTCCGTTCCATGTGCTCATGGTTTAGTTTCTGAGACAAGAATGTGTAACTGACAAAATCAAATCAGTCAGGTCAACTACCGTTACAAGAATGAAACAAAATGCTAGAAGATTTGTTTAAAGCAGAGATTTGTTTAGGCATGGAATGTTCTACCCGAAGTATTGGAGAATGGATAATCACTAAGGTTTAAAAAGTGAGACATGCACTTAGTAAAATAAATAAAAATGCAGAGGAATGTGGGTAAAGGCGTTATGAAACAAACGATTAATGGATCATGCATTTCAAAGTATACAAACTTCGGTGTCAAAGATATATAAACATGTAATCGGTCATCTGTCTGAGTCCTTCCTACCCTTTCCGAATAGTTCCTAGGGGAGATAAAATCCATCAAATCTACCGAATTTCATGGATTCACTCCACTTGCTCTGTCACGTGCTCTGGAAGTATTATCCTGAACCAAGCTGTGGGTGAAGTACAGTATAGAAACTTTACCTACCAGCGCACAAAAGGTGGATTTGAAAAATCCAGCGTCTTTTGCCACGGTTTGAACCACGAGATCTCTTGGGCACATTCGCTCCAAAACTCTTCTGGTTCCTCGACAGATTTGCGAAACGCACTTTCATAACTTGCTCGGAAATCGCCGGTGCAAGCGGCGGAACGGTAAAATGCTCGCCGGATCTGAGCGTTTTGCAAAAGTTGCTGAGGTGCCCGTGAGTGAACCACCGCTGTCCTAAAGTCCAGTCTCAGCCTCTCCACGTTTCCTCCCCGGGGAATCTGGCCATGTTTGCAAGCTGCACTACCAAACCGGGCAACCGGGGCCAGGTCCGCTGCATCTCTCCACGGCCTCGCCAAGCACAACCCGTTCACTTTCAGTGCAGTCAGTCGCATTTTCTCCCAACTTTACCCTCATGAGGAGCTTACCCCTGAGTTCAGACTTGCAAAGCGCCGCCGTCACCTTTACGGGTTTGCGTGAACAAACGCCCCCAGCGGCAACAGAGGGAAGCGAACGTCACAGGGGTCCCCAGCGAGTTCTGTTAAAGACAACAGTGTGGGGAACACAGCAGGTCAGGCAGCATCAGCGGAGCCGGAAAGTTGACGTTTAGGATCGAGACCCTTGTTTCTTAAGTTCTGAGGCTGATGCTGGCTGTCCGGCTGTGTTCCTCCAGCTCCACGCTGTGTTATCTCTGACTCCAGCATCTGCAGTTCTTGCTGTTTCCGAGTTCTGTTAAACTTCGTCAGGTTGGAGTTGAAAGTGAAAGCACGCGGGTGCTACCCCAAACATATTTACAAACCTTAACTATCTTGAATATTAAACAATTTTACATACAGTCTACCCTCGATCACAGGGAGCACTTGAACTGATCCTGCGAGCAAAGTGTGTAAGCGGCGAGCTATGGCTATATCCGAAACTAAAAGGTCTTTTTGTTTAGTTCCCCTAAGTCGTATCGTAGACCAAATCTCATGAGGAACGGAAAAAAAACAGGAGAGATTTTGAAAGCTTTGAACCCGGTATTGATGTTACTTATAACTTCAGAATGAGGTGGAACAGGAGACTATTGATCAGCTCAGCAGGTCTGGCAACAACTGTGAAGGAAAAAGAACTGGGTGACCTCTTCGCAAAGCATCTACGTTCCGCTCGCAAAAAAAGACCCTGAACCACCAGTTGCCTGCCACTTCAACACACCACCCTGTTCCCTGGTCAACATCTCTGTCTCTGGCTTGCTGTAGTGGTCTAACTAAGCTCATCGCATGCGGGAAGAACATCACCTCATTTTCCGCTCAGGGACCCTGCAGCCCTCCAGACTCAATATTGAGTTCAATAATTTTAAGGCCTAAACTCTCCCATGAACCATACCACACCCCACACACCAGGGCCTGCCATTATACACACCCTGTTGTTAGTCACTAACAGTCCCTGCTAACAACTGCCTAAAGAGAGAGAAGAGCGGTTGTTCGAAAGCTGAGAATATGCTAAGGCCCAGAGAATCTCACAGCTTTTGAAAAACTGTCACTATCCCATACCAACCATTGAAGAAATGTTTGTTTTAATTTGCTACGGCAAAGATCTTTACTACCACCTCTGTGGAGGATGATTGCTGGCAAGTAAATTTGGATGAAAGCAGCAGTTTTCTAACTGTGGGTAGCTGTATACACCATTTGACTTCTACTCCTATGGAAGAGTACCAACTGAATATAGTCAGTGGTTTTTCCCAGAGTGAAAGCTACTTTGGGTGATCTGCTAACCTTTGGATGTGGAAGAAGCCAGCACAGATAATGATCAGAATCTAGAGGGCATGCTGGAGAGAGATTGCCAAGTGAATTTGAAGCTAAAGAAGAAAAAGATGTCTGAAATCAAGTGTGTAGGTCATGTACTGTGATGTAAGGCCTGTGATTTATATCTAGTAGTATTCTAATACCATTTTATTTTAGCACTTGGGCTTTAGACTATGTGTACGAAGATGTTCAATAATTAAGTTGTCTGTCTTTCTGAAACTTTTTTTAATTAGCATGAGAGAGAAAGAATTCTTGGAGTGATAAGGGGAATTTATGTTGTGAGAGTTTTACGATTGGACACAGTAAACATTGAAAAACATTAGTGTGCTTTCATGTAGAATAATCAGTAATTTGATCAGGAATTGAAGAACTCATACAATGGAATATTTTTAGTTTCAGTTCACACAAGTTCTGCTTGAAGTAAGGTTTAAGATTTAAGAGCAGTTTTTTCAGAACAGTTAGGAAATAGGCTACTTTCACATGAGGGTTTTCATTAGAACGTTCCAGACCAGAAATGTTTGCTTGGAACCCTTCATGGTTATTTGAAGCTAAAAGTCTAAGCTCAACTGTGTGAAGAATCAATGAAAAGGCTTTCAAAATCTCAACTGGAATTGAAAGAAACAGATAAATCAAACCTAAACAAGTGGTAGAGAATGGAATTCTGTATGCTATTTCACATCATGTTATTTGTGAATAGCTTGTATTATTCCACAGTGCTTACATTTCTTTTGTATAATAAACTTCTATTTTATTACTAAAATATAATCTACAGTGGCGTGTGCTTGTGCTACGGAGAAAGTTCACTTGTTAACTTAGTAATAAGATGTACTAAGCTAGATTTCAGTCTGGGACCTGACTTCACAGATCTGAGGAAGGGTCACAGAACCCAAAACATTAACTCTGATTTTTTCTTCACTGATGCTGCCAGACCTGCTGAGCTTTTCCAGCAACTTCTATTTTTGTAACAGAATCAAAGGATTTTTACAGCTCAAAAGGAGGACATTTAAGCCCATCATGTTTGCATCAGCTGTTCAAATGAACATCGTTGCCTTGTGCCAGTCTCCTGCCTTTTCCCATTCCCTTGTCCAGGAATAACATGGGCTGGGATCACAATAGTACTGTCCACAAAAGGACATTACCTGGATCTTGATAGGGTGAGTGCTGTAGCAGAGATACAGGAACCAACAGGTGTGAAATCAATGCAAAGATTTACTGGTTTAATAAATTATTTAGCAAAGTTCATGCATATCTCTTCACCAGAGTGTGAACCTCTATTCAAGTTCATAGGTAAGGACATCCAGTGTTACTGGAGCACAAAACAAGAAGCAGCTTTCACTAGAATCAAACAACTAGTGATGATAATGCCAGTGCTGAGGTACTGTGATGCCAATGAAGAACTCACTTTACAACATGATGCCAATGAGACAGGACTTGGGGCAACCCCTCCAAAAAGAATACTTCTTCATTTGCAGAGATATTATTTGGATATGAATTATAATTAAGGAAAACAAGTGTACATTGCTGATGTGCTGTCAGGAGCAGCACTCCTTATAAAAGAAAGTCATGGATGCTAAGTCAGAATGAGATGTCTTTCAGATTCAATAAGAAGCAACAGTTAGACATGCTATGGAATGCATTGACCCAACAGAGACATCAAATCTGAAGGATAAATGTCTTAGACCATAAGACCATAAAGATAGAGCATAATTAGGCCATTCAGATTATTGAGTCTGCTCCACTGTTTCATCGTGGCTCATATGATTCGAAGCATCATTCTCCTGCCTACGCCCTGTAACCTTTGATCCCCTTACTAATCAAGAACCTATCTATCTCTGTCTTAATTAGCTCAGTGATTTACGTTGCACGACCTTTTGCAGCAATGAACTGCACAGCTTCACCACCCTGAGGCTGAAGAAATTCCTTCTGTCTCAGTTCTAAAGGATTGCTCCTTCATTCTGAGGCTGTGCCCTTGGGTCCTATCTAGTCTGTCTCACTAGTGGAAACATCTTGTCCACATCCAATCTATCCAGGCCTCTCAATAAACTCTTAAGTTTCAATGAGAACCCCTCTTCTAAACTAAATCAAGTACTGACTCAGAGTCCTCAACCACTCCGCTTATGATAAGCCTTTAATTCCCAGAATCATTCTTGTAAAGCATCCTCTGGTCCCCCTTCATCTTTCCTTAGATACAGGGCCCAAAACTGCTCACAATATTCCAAAATGCGGCTTTATACAATCTCAGCAGTACATCTCTGCTCTTACATTCTAGCCCTTTTGAAATGGTGCTAACATTGCATTTGCCTTTCCAACTGCCAACCGAACCTGCATGTTAACCTTAAGAGAATCCTGAACTAGGACTCCACAGTCTCTTTGTGGTTCAGATTTCCAAAGCCTTTCCCCACTTAAAAAATAGCCTCTGCCTCCATTCTTCCTGTCTTGTTCAAATCAAACAAAGATGCATTAATCCAAGTTTTGCAAGAAATAGTGAAAAGATAGAAAGATAGCCTGAAAGCATCAAGGACACACCTGCTACTATAAGCAAGTATTAGGCATGCAGAGATAAAGTGATAGCTCAAGGTGGCATCCTGAATAAAGGAAAGAGCATTATTATTTTGTTATCCCAAAGGAGATGAGATAAGAGATGCAAGTCATCCAAATTGAGTCTAGTGTAAGTAAGACAGAAGAAGTGCTCTGGGATAAAAGGCACTGCAGATGCTGGAGAATCCGAGATAACAAGCATGGGGCTGGATGAACACAGCAGGTCAAGCAGCATCATAGGAGCAGGAAAACTTGACGTTTCGGGCCTAAACCCTTCATCAGAATCAGAAGTGCTCTGCTTGTCAAACATGAATAATGAGATTCAGGATCATATCAGCTAGTGTAGTGTTTGTAAGGAATAGCAGGTGAAAGAGTCATTTATAACACATGACATCCCACAAAGACCTTTAACTGAAGCTTGGAGAAAACCTCTTCACTCTCACAGAAACTGATTATCTTATTCTGAGTACAGTGAGCTAACCCAACATGTATCAATGACTGCTAGTGAGATCGTGGAATCCTAGAAGGCATACTTCAGGTATACTTCAGTGTTCTGGACATTTGTGATGAGTAGCAACGGTCATTAATTCACAAGCAAAGGATTCAGCTGCTTCATAAAGGATAGAAAGTTCAATCCTAGACATCTTTGCCACAATGCCCTCAATCAAATAAAAAGTCTAAGTCAGCAATGAAAATATCATTAAAGAGATCATAAAGAAATCAAACAAATCCAGCGTAGCCTTGTATAAGGCAATACTTGACTGGAGAAATACACCTACTGAAGCCATGACAAAAAGTCCAGTCCAAAGACTATTGTGACACTGCATCCAAAATACTTTTTCAACAGTGCAAAACTACTGAAGCCAAAAGTAGGTATACGTGACTGACAAGATCAATGTAAAGGAACAGCAAAATTACACTTTGACTTTCAAAATGCTCAGCTCCGGCAATGATTCAGCAGTTTTATCAATCATAGTAAAAACATTCATCACTGTCAATGAAAGTCAGTCCATATGGCCATTGTGACCCATGTTGAGCAGTTGTGTCAATTTTATATGCAGTATACATGAACAACGAGATATACAGATTATCACAAGTGTAGACATCTACATTAGGTGGAGAAGCTGTGTCTTCACTGCATGCAGCTGAACGGGATGGTGTGATCTCACCACCCATAGAGAATACAGAATGAAAATCAGTCAGAGTTTTACCATTCCTTGACAACAGAAATGGATGTGCAACAATAGTTACCAGGGCAACAGCACTCCCTACAGAACGAAAGCTCCTCAGAGAGAGAATACCACCTTGAACAGATACCAGAGGAACAGCCAATGATCAAGCCAAACTGCATGAATTAAAGACCAGGTATACAATGCATGATCACCAACAGCTGGCTTGCTGTTGTCATGTGATTCAAACAACCCCAACCCCTCCCCCACCTCTGCCATAGGTGTTTTTTTGTGTGCATTCTATGACAACCATTAAACTGCATCATTCACTGGTGAGAAACCACTTTGATCTGCTGAAGTTAGCATGAGATTGATACACACACAATGTTATTAGGGAGGGATATGAAGGATGTTGGCCCAGTGAGGAGTAAAAGAAACTATGATATAGTTAAAATCAAGAAGGAGCGTGACTTAAAGGGGAACTTCAAGATTGTATTGCACCTGCTATCCTTGTTTCTCTAACGGTAACATTTATGGGTTTGAAGTGAGTTGTCGCAGGAGCCTCGGTGAGTTGCCACAGTGCATCTTTCAGAGCTGGTACACACTGCTGCCACTGAGCAACAGTTGTGGAAGGAAGGGATGTTTGAGGTGGAATATTGGATGCCTATCAACCAGGCCGCTTTGTTCCAAACTCTGCTGAGCTTCTTGATTGATTTTGAAGCTCTATCCACACCCCGCACCCCAAGGTAAATGGAGAGTATTCCATCATCCACTTGACTTATTCCTTGTTGGAAGGCTTTGGGAATCAGTAGATGACTTACTGATTAGAGAGCACCA
Source organism: Ginglymostoma cirratum (assembly GCA_024137785.1). Classification (NCBI taxonomy): domain Eukaryota; kingdom Metazoa; phylum Chordata; class Chondrichthyes; order Orectolobiformes; family Ginglymostomatidae; genus Ginglymostoma; species Ginglymostoma cirratum. The sequence goes on from JAHRHZ010000021.1 coordinate 19,509,732, forward strand.
AGCATTTGATCTGGTCTCGTAACCAGAATAATTGTAAGGATCGTCCATTTTAGTTTCTGGCTAAGAAGTGTCCATTAGGGTGTTAATGGTAGGACGCAATGCTGTTGAATTTTAAGAGGAACTATTAGTCTCTATCCAGTTTTATGTGTTACTTCTTGGCTCTCATTCTCGCCACTTGGTAACCCAAACCTATATGTTGTCCATGTCTTGCTACATGCAAGCAAAAATTACTTCATTATCTGAAGACCTATGAACTTATTACTCTGCAATCATTAGGAAACATACCCATTTTTAACCTTATTGTGGTGTGTAATACCATGCCTGAACAGGTGATAACAAAATATCAATCCTGAGGAACTCCTTCAATAATGTCTTTGAATTGACATTATTGGCCTCCAATAACCATGACCTTCTTTCTTCTTGTTAGGCATAATACCAAACAAAGATTTTTTAGTGACATGGAGACAATCAGTCCTGACAAAGGGTTTCAGCCTAAAATGTTGATTTTCCTGCTGTTTTGATGCTGCCTGACTTGCTATGCTTTTCCAGCCTCACAACTACAGGCAGAGACAGAAGATTTTTCTCTAATTCTTATCGATTTAATTTTTATTAGGACTCTGTGATACTCAATCAAATTATTTCTCAGTGTCAAAAAGCATTGTCCTAACTCCATGTCTGGAATAAAGGGGTACAGTAGCATAGTAATAATGTCATTGGACCAGTAAATCAAACAACTGGGCTAATGAGCAGTCGACATGAATTCAAATCCAAATTTCAATTGGAATTTAACTTCAATCAATAAAATCTGGAATTGAAACTAGTCTGAGTGATGATGACCATGAAACTACCCTTGATCTTACTGAACCAGATGGATTTTACAAATATCATTGAGAGAGGGAAATCTTACCCACTTTTACCCATCCAGATCCACAGAAATATGGTTAACTCTTAAATAGTGAATCAAGCCGTTCAGTTCAAGGGTAGTAAGGGATGAAAAATGAACTCTTGTCTTGCCAGAAAAGCCCATATCCCATGAAAGAATTTTAAAAATCTGTTTCTTTAGTCCACATTTGATTCAAGATTGTAATGAGGTATTGCGTCTTATGACCATAGCAGCATGATACAGTCAGACCTCAACAATTCCACAAGCAGCACATTCGATCAAGGCTCTACAATTCTTCATAACCACTTGTGAATGATGGAAAACAATTAAACAACTAAGAGATAAATAAAGTGCCCAATGAACAGCTCCATCCTCGATGATGTGCCAGCACATCAGTGCAAAAGACAAAGACTGAAGCATTCGTAATCGGCCAGAAGAATTCCAGCGGATGATCGCTTTTAACCTCCTCCCAATGTCTCTACCATTACAGTTTTCAGCCAAAGTGATTAATTCCACATGATATCAGGAAATTCTGCAAGTACTAGATACAGAAAAATTTATGCATCTTGACTGAAATGTCAATGAACAGTTTTTGGGTAGTGTTTTGGAACAGAGAGACCTAGGGGTCCAGGTACATAATTCTTTGAAGTTTGCATCGCATTTGATAGGACCTTTGATTGCAGAAGTTGGGTTGTTATGTTGAGGTTTACAGGATGTTGGTGAGGCCTCTTCTGGAGTATTGTGCCTAGTTCTGGTCTCCTTGCTATAGGAAGGATATTATTAAGCTGGAGAGGGTTCAGAAGAGATATTTACCAGGATGTTGCCAGGAATGGAAGGTTTGAGTTATAAGAGGAAGCTGGATAGGTTGAGGGGCGACTTTGTAGAGGTTTATAAAATCATGAGGGGTACAGATGAGGTGAATGGCAGGTGTCTTTTCCTTAATGTGGGGATTTCAAGACCAGGGGCATATTTTTAAGCTGAGAGGACAAAGATTTAAAAATTACATGAGGGGAATTTGTTTTTACACAGAGAGTGATTCGCATGTGGAACAAACTTCCAGATGAAGTGTTGGATGTGGGTACAGTTACAATGTTTAAAAGACATTCGGACAAGTACATGAATAAGAAATATTTGGGAGGGATATGTGCCAAGAACAGGTAAGTGAGACAAGTTTACGTTAGGATTACGGTCGGAATGGACTGATTGGACTGAAGGGTCTGTTTCTGTGATGTATGACAATATGACCGTATGTGAGTATCTAGTGCTAACAGCACTTCAATGACAGCTTCTATCTCTTTGGGGATGATTGTGAGTAGATTGATGGGGCAGTAATTGACCAGATCAGACTTTTGGTTTCTTTTTAATTTGTTTTCATTAATGAGGACTGGAAATATCTGATCAGTTTTACACTCTGTTGGATGAAGCCATTGTTGCAGCTGTATTAAAGTTATTGGCTGGGACCGTGGCAAGTTCTGGAGCAAAAGACTTGAGTACCACAGCCGGGACAACATCGCGACCCATAAGCTTTCCTGCATCCAGTATGGTAATATCTCCTTCTGTGGTTTGGTGTTTGGCGATACTTCTAAGCAATGTTTCTTCTAAGCACTTTTTTCTGCTGCTGCCTGGACCCCTAAGATCCCTTGTGGCAATAGCTTCTAAAACCATAGGTCAAAGCTGGAAACAGCTTCTGCACCTGCAGAATCTCCAGATGGCTGAGCAGGCATGCAGTTTTCAGGGAACATTGCTCCTAGGAAATATCATCGGATGATATACAATGTTAGAGGCAACAATGTAAGTTCACATTTCTGCAGCATTTCCTGTAAATCATTCTTTGAAAATGATAATCAAGTTTGCCTGGTGAGTGCATGTAGGGAGCGGTGGGGATTGGTCAGTGAGGTCGGAGGGACGCATAGGTGGGAAAGAAGATGGACAGGTTGTGTCAGGTCAAGGAGGTGGGGATGACAAGGAGGGTTGGTCATGGGATGAGGCAGGGGGTGGGGAGATTTTGAAAGTGGGAAAATCCATATTTAGGCCATTGGGCTGTAGGCTCCCAAGGCGGATTATGAGGTGCTGCTCCTCCAGTTTTTGTGTGGTGTCATTGTGACACTGGAGGAGGTCCAGGATGGACATGTCGTCCAGGGAGTGGGAGGGTGAGTTGAAGTGGTTTGCGACAGGAAGATGTTGTCATTCCCACATGTCCTTGTATTTCAAGGGCCACAACCTCCCCGCTTCGGTGGTTGAAATATTCTTGACCACATCTCTTGCATTTCCCGCACCTCTGCCCTCACATCCCCTCCCCCCAACAAAAACAAAGACAGAATCCTCCTTGTCCTCACATATCACTCCACTAACCGCTATATCCAACGTATTATTCTCCTCCACTTCTGCCACCTACAATCCAACCCCACAACCAAAGATATATTTCCCTCCCTACCCCTATCTGCCTTTCGTAGGGATTGCTCAATCCGTGACTCCCTTATCTGCTCCACACTCCCCACTAGCCCCACCATCCCCGGCACCTTTCCCTGCAGGCTACACCTGCCCCTACACTTCCCCCCTCGCCTCCATTCAAGGCACCAAACAAAGCTTTCACATCAGACAGATGTTCACCTGCACATCCATCAATGTGGTCTATTACATCCACAGTTCCCGATGTGGCCTCCTCTACATTGGTGATACCAAGCGGAGTCTCGGAGACTGCTTTGTAGAGCACCTGTGCTCTGTTTGCAACAAATGACAACATCCTCCAGTCGCAAACCATTTTAACTCCCCCTCCCACTCCCTGGGTGACATGCCCACCCTCGGCCTCCTCCAGTGTCACAACAACGCTACCCATAAACTGGAGGAGCAGCACCTCATATTCCGCCTTGGAAGCCTACAGCCCAATGGCCTAAATATGGACTTCATCAGTTTTAAAATCTGCCCACCCCCTGCCTCATCCCACGACTAACCCTCCCTCTCATCCCACCTCCTTGACCTGACACAACCTGTCCATCTTCCCTTCCACCTATCGCTCCTCCCATCCCACTGACCAATTCCCACCACTCGCTACCTGCACTCACCTATCACCACCTACCCTCCTCTCTCTATTTATTTCTGAGCTCCCTTCCCCCTCTCCTATTTCTAAGAAGGGTCCCAACCCGAAAGGTCAACTTCCTTCAGCTCCACACTGTGTTATCTCTGACTCCAGCATTGGCAGTTCTTACTATCTCTGATCAAGTTTATCTGTTGTGCTGGTTAAACCGACACTAAAGGCTCTGTGGCATTACTTCAAGAACTGGGATTGCTAAGATTTCAAATGGATAATGCATTATAACGAAACTTGAATTTAACATTCATAGACCATTTAGTATAGAAAAGGGTACCAAAGTATTTCACAGAGGTATTTGAGAATTGCCAACTAATCAAAAGAGGATGGATTGGAAAAGGAGAACAGGAATTCAGTTAGACAGACTAGCTATGTGGGGATCGTAAAGGAAAGGGGAGGATTAGAGGTCAATTTACTACTTCCACCATGTGCATTCTGAAACTTAGTATCGAAAGACACAAGCATAATAGAATGGTAATTTATTGTCACTTGTCTTTATGAAATACAGTAAAAAGCATATGTTACTGTAATCTGAGATGACAAGTTGTAGAGCTGGATGAATACAGCAGGCCAAGCAGCATCAGAGGAGCAGGAAGGCTGACGTTTCGGGCCTAGGCTCTTCTTCAGAAATGGGGGAGGGGAAGGGGGTTCTGAAATAAATAGGGAGAGAGGGGGAGGCGGATAGAAGATGGATAGAGGAGAAGATAGGTGGAGAGGAGACAGACAGGTCAAAGAGGTGGGGATGGATCCAGTAAAGGTGACAGTAGGTGGGGAGGTAGGGAGGAGATAGGTCAGTCCAGGGAGGACGGACAGGTCAAGGGGGCGGGATGAGGTTAGTAGGTAGGAAATGGGGTTGGGACTTGAGGTGGGAGGAGGGGATAGGTGGGAGGAAGGACAGGTTAGGGAGGCGGGGACGAGCTGAGCTGGTTTTGAGATGCGGTAGGGGGAGGGGAGATTTTGAAGCTTGTGAAGTCCACATTGATACCATTGGGCTGCAGGGATCCCAAGCGGAATATGAGTTGCTGTTCCTGCAACCTTCAGGTAGCATCGTTGTGGCACTGCAGGAGGCCCAGGATGGACGTGTCGTCTGAGGAATGGGAGGGAAGTTGAAATGGTTCGCGACTGGGAGGTGCAGTTGTTTAGTGTGAACCAAGTGTAGGTGTTCTGCAAAGCAGTCCCCAAGCCTCCGCTTGGTTTCCCCAGTGTAGAGGAGGCCACAATGGGAACAGCGGATGCAGTATACCACATTAGCGGATGTGCAGGTGAACATCTGCTTGATGTGGAAAGTCTTCTTGGGGCCTGGGACGGGGGTGAGGGGAGAGGTGTGGGGCAGGAGTAGCACTTCCTGCTGTTGCAGGGAAAAGTGCCTGGTGTGGTGGGGCTGGAGGGGAGTGTGGAGAGGACAAGGGAGTCACAGACAGAGTGGTCCCTCCAGAAAGCAGATAAGGGTGGGGAGGGAAAAATGTCTTTGGTGGTGGGGTCGGATTGCAGGTGGCGGACGTGTCGGAGGATGGTGTGTTGGATCCGGAGGTTGGTGGGGTGGTACGTGAGGACGAGGGGGATTCTGTTTTGGTTGTTATTGAGGGGAGGTGGTGTGCGGGATGAGTTGCGGGAAATGCGGGAGAGACGGTCGAGGCCATTCTCAACCACTGTGAAGGGAAGTTGCGGTCGTTGAAAAATGAGCACATCTGAGATGTACGGGAGTGGAATGCCTCATCCTGGGAGCAGATGCAGCAGAGGTGAAGGAATTGGGAATAGGGGATGGCATTTTTGCAAGAAGGTGGGTGGAAGGAGGTGTATTCTAGGTAGCTGTGGGAGTCGGTGAGCTTGAAATGGATATCGGTTTCTAGGTGGCTGCCGGAGATGGAGACAGGAGACGTCCAGGAAGGAAAGAGAGGCAGTATGTTTGAATTATAATGACTAATGATTATTGTAGAGTACACAATTTTAATTGTGGAACCACTGACATTGGGTGATTAGGCCTCAGCTGATATTTTCCTCAATCTATGTTCCTGCCTTTTGCCAAGGTTCAGGGTGACCAAATTTAGCACAAGTACTGGATAACATTTATCACCCTCATGTGCATTTGGCAGGCCCTTAATTTGCTAATTTGAAGCCTCTGGCTAGTAAATTCTGTTCCCCTTTTTCTAATTTATCAGCTGTATTTCAATTGAAAACATTTCCATCTGTGAGTCATGAAGTGCTGAAATCAAATGCTTCTCCAGAGATATGAGAGTAAATGGCTCGATGGTTCTTCCAGCACAATACTGAGGGAGTCCTGCACTGTCGGGTACTGTATTTTGCACAAAACATTAAGATACAGCCTCATTTGCCCTTTGGAGAGTGTGAAAGATCCAATGACATTTCGTAAAGAATATGACATTATGGGAAAAATCTAGTGCACCAAACTAAACAAAGTCCCCTACACAATGTCAGTTTATTAATAGATTTTATAAATAAAAAGCTGCATATTAACTTGAACTGTCTTTGTTCCATGAGTCATAGAGTCATATAGCATGCAAACAGACCCTTCAGTCTGACTCATTCATACCAACCAAGTTTCCCAAACCCAACTAATCCCATTTGCTTCCGTTTGGTCAAAAACCCTCTAAACCTTTCCAATTCATGTACCTGTCCAAATTTCTTTGAAAAGTTGTAACTGTACCTGCATCTACCACTTCCTCTGACAGTTCATTCCACATAGAACTACCCTCAGTGTGAAAAAGTTGCCCCGCAGGTCCCTTTTAAATCTTTCTCCTCTCATCTTAAAATTATGCCCTCTGGCTTTGAACTCCCCTACCTTAGGGTAAAGACCTTTGCTGCTCACCTTATCTATGTCTCTGATGATTTTATTAACCTCTATAAGGTCACCCCTCAACTCCAACGCTCCAGTCCCAGCCTATTCAGCCTCTCCTCATAACGCAAACCCTAATCACAAACATTTTCTCCATTTTTGCTACATATGGTATATTTCATTCCTAGAATAACTGTTGAATTGAAAAAAAGTCGTGTTCAATAGCTTGTGTATTTTAGAAACATTGACAATTTAATTGCACATTTTTCATTCAAAAAGTTGTTTGAACAGACTTATACTAAATATCTTTCCAATTTGCTGGACAGATTAAAAAGAAATGTAAAGAATAATTAAACCCATCAAATTTATCACCCTTATCAAATTAACATTATCCATTGTTTTCAATTCATGGCATAAACAGAGTACATTAAAATTAGAGTCCGCTGACTCTAACCTTCCAACAATATATTCTGGCTGTGCCTGCTTACTTCTGATTGTTTTTAAAATATGCATTTGCATACCATGCAGAATATAAAGCCAATTTTTAAAAATAAAAAAAACTCTACTTCATTTTTTCTCTGTACCAAAATATTTCATTAGGTTTTCATCGCTCTTTATTTCAATCTGTTTCAGAGATTTTGCTTCAACTCCACTTGCTACTGAGTGCCAGTAAACGCAGCCTTCAAATTATTGTGTGATGTGATTTATTCTGTCAGACATGTCCCCGTCTCACACTCAAACCCATCTCACAATCCCATATGATACAACTGATGTAAAACTGCCCACAACATTTTAGTTTTGTTGTATACTTAATGACCATGGATTCAGGTCCAGTTACACATTGAGTCTGAAACGGATAGTCTGTATGGAACTAGGTTTAGACCAAGGTCTTCTCAATCGGATTCAGCCACACAATCCCTATGTGGTAGAGATTAATTATTTTGCCATCTGTTGCCTGTTGTCCCAGATCCCCGAGCACATTGCCTATAATACACTGTGCGCATGTGCACCTCTCTGTCTCTTTTTCTCTCTGTCTTTTTCTTCCTCTCTTCTAAACTTTAACAAATATATTTTCATTTTTCAAGACCTCAAACCCCAAAGCTTGGCTATCTCTCAATATCTACCTTAAGAGGCTGTACAGGTGTGGTATTCCAGACTCAATATTAACCCTATTCAGACACTTTGCTTGATTATTTGTTGTGCTTTCTAGATCAGATTAGATATCTTAACTTTCAGTCAGACAACATTTATTTTAATTTGAATACTTCTTGATTGAAATGTGAATCTGTTTTTCATTCCGCTTTCTTTCTAAATCCTACAATACTTTATCTTTCTTCCTTGAAAAAGCGGGATGTTGTCTCAAACGCTCAGAAATTCAAACAAACGTCCCATAATCCTCTTACTTTTTCTTGCAAACCTTTTAAAGAAAAATTTCTTTTCTAGATCCTCCGAACACTCTACTTAGGCTGCCATTGCTGTGGTACACTGTGACTCCTTTCCAGAAACCTCTAACACACTGTTTTTGCTTTCTGAGCCCTGCAAGAGGGCAGATTTCCCTATAGATTCTTTAAACTCATTAGTTTGCTTCCAAGATCCTGTGATAAATTAAACTTACACAGATGCATCCAAGTTGACTGATCTCCTCTCTAAACCTCTTTCTCTTTCCTTAGATATTTGAGTGGATTCCTCTCATTGATGTCACAGCACACATCTGTATCACAAATCTTTTTGGCCAGTTGGCTTCTTTGAGTCTCTTTTCATATAGCTTTTTACCTTTCAAGCTTGATGTTGATCTCCTTCCCGTACTGCCATAACATACACTGTCTCTCACAATTTTCCATTTTGTACACTTTTGCTCGGCTGACCCTTGAGGTGATGAATGATTCTTCTTAAACTCTCAGCCTGTTAACTTTCCATCCTATACCTGCCAACATATTATTACTGTTGAAAAAGCAGTTTACACTCCAGGAACGTTACGTGTATTTTTAGAGGCTGTTACCTAAATAAAAATGAAAGCATTTCAATATAAACTATTCAGTTATTAAGCAAAACCATTGTAAATTCACTGAATACAATAAAATCTCATTTTTTTTGTTTGATTATGTCCCTTTTTAATGTACGTTACTATTGACGTGCACATTAAACCAATGGAATTTCTTCTTTTGATGATTACAAATGCCATTACATTGAAAATACATTTTTCAAATGGTATGCTAAACAGTATATCAATTTTATATGTACATAGGTACCGTTTCCTTCCCTTACCTCTTGACTATCTTTATGAATATCTGTTCAGCTAATTTAGAAAACAGCTAAAATATCACTTTGCTTTCTAGACTGACAAATATTGCAAAGTATTCAAAACTTTAAGTTTTACTTAGTTGCATTCCACTCAGTTTTCCCAGCATCATACCATTGAATTAGAATAAAATAACGCTGAACTATAAACTGAAACTAAGATGCCCTCAGCATCTAACTTTTTCTTATTTTTGTTCAAGTTATATCTCCTATTATAATAAATGAGGGAAATGGGTAGTTGAGAGTAATGGATGAATTAGAGAACAATGAAGTTGATGGTTTTATGAACATACAAATGATGATGGACAGGAAAGACTCTTTGGTCCCTCCAAACAGTTTCATAGGACTGCAATGCCTTAAGCCTTGTAATATATCCATACTGCAACTCAGCTGATAATCACATAGATCTGAAACCTGACCTGAATTATTATGAATTTAAGCCAGGCATTCTCAGTCTTTTTTTTATTTTATAATATTCATGCAATGAGTTTGCATTAGAAATTTCATGATTGCAAGATCTTTACTGCTGGTGTATTGAGAAGATGAGCATGTCTGGAATATGACGTAAAAATATAAGCTGTACTATCTTTTTTAAAAGTTATAAGCATTTTTGTTTGGCTATTGCAGCTGGATAGCACTAATGGTATTATGTGATGCGCAGGGCTCTGTGTTGTGCGTGTATTCATCCAAAACAGTAAGGGATCTGTTTCATCAAGCTTCCATCACATGGCCAAGTACTGTGGGAATTATTAATGTTCCCAAGGAGGTTACCCTGAACAGTAAACATGAACTGTCTGTCACTTAATCTGATCTTTCTTATGTAATAAATGTGAGGCCATAAAATGAAACTGCTTCAAAAGTCCTTTGATTTTTTGGTTTTATATTCCCTTAATTCAGTTCAAAACTAACGTGAAATCAATCTACCTTAAAACAAAATAATTTTTCATAATCAAAAACTTAAACGTTAGTTGGGTTTAATCAGAAAAGTAATTTCAAATGATATAGACACTTTAAGAGCATCATCAATTAAAAAAAACACACAATTTTGGAAAAGCAACATTTAAACCAACAAATTCTTCAATTCTCTTTGTGTGAAATATAATCTTTAGAATGGACTCTTCCCATGGAACATTCAGAAGCATTTGGACCTGAGGGAGCTGAAAACTATATAAATTGGATGGGTTGCTTTTGATAATGCAGTAATGCTCGAATACTGCTCTGTGAGCTCAAATCTAAAATCCTAGAATGTGGCAGAACATAAGAACATAAGAACTAAGAGCAGGAGTAGGCCATCCGGCCCTTCGAGCCTGCTCCGCCATTCAATAGATCATGGCTGATCTTTTTGTGGACTCAGATCCACTTACCCGCGCTCTCACCATATCTCTTAATTCCTCTATTGTTCAAAATAATATCTACCTTAGCTTTAAAAACGTTTACTGAAGTAGCATCAACTACTTCACTGGGCAAGGAATTCCATAGATTAACAACTCTCCGGGTGAAGAAGTTCCTTCTCAATTCAGTCCTAAATCTGCTCCCTCTAATCTTGAGGCTATGCCCTCTTGTCCTAGCTTCACCTACCATTGGAAACATCCTCTCTACTTCCATCTTATCTATTCCCTTCATAATTTTATATGTTTCTATAAGATGCCCCCTCAATCTTCTGAATTCCAATGAATATAATCCCAATATATTCAGTCTCTCCTCATAAGCCAACGCCCTCAACTCCAGAATCAACCTAGTGAACCTCCTCTGCACCCCCCCAGTGCCAGTACATCCTTTTTCAAGTAAGGAGACCAAAACTGCACACAGTACTCCAGGTGTGGCCTCGCCAGCACTTTGTACAGCTGCAACATAACCTCTCTGCTTTTAAACTCAATCCCTTTAGCAATGAAGGACAAAGTTCCATTTGCCTTCCTAATTACTTGTTGTACCTGCAGACTGACCTTCTCTGATTCATGCACAAGGACACCCAGGTCCCTCTGCATAGCAGCATGCTGCAACTTTTTACCATTCAAGTAATAATCCTTTTTACTATTACTCCTACCAAAATGTATGACTTCACATTTATTTACATTGTATTCCATCTGCCAGACCTTTGCCCACTCACTCAATGTATCTATGTTCCTCTGCAAGGTTTCACAGTCCTCTGCACACTTTGCTCTGCCACTCATCTTAGTGTCATCTGCAAACTTTGACACCCTACACATGGTCCCCAATTCCAAATCATCAATATAAATTGTAAATAATTGCGGTCCCAACACCGATCCCTGAGGCACACCACTAGTCACTGATTGCCAGCCAGAATAGCACTCATTTATCCCCATCCTTTGCTTCAAAATGACTTCTATCCTTAAAGGCAAGACCATAATCACGGACCCAGCTAAATTGTATCTTGTTTGTTTTAATCTCTTGCAATGAGTTATACAGTGTTACATCAGGTGCCTGCTGTAAGTGAAAGGAGTAGACAAGATGAGGACCTTCTCAGGGAAGCAGACAGACTGGTGGTGGACCTGAATGGGGGATTTGCAAAAGTTAGATTGTTCTTGGAGTTAGGGTAAAATAAAAGCAAGGGCCTATATTCTGTTAGGATTTATCTGGTGAGCTCAGGCCAACAATTTGCACATCCTGCACCGTGGAGAAGATCCTAAACCCTCCTGGCTATCTGGATTAGTTTTTTGCGCAGGAGGTGCTGCTGGCTGCAGCAACTCAAGCTCTGGGCTTTTGAGAGTGACTGGCAGCTGGGGTATGATGATACATTCATAAGGCTGAGTGGTTCGTCAATGGCATGTTTCAGGACATGGTCAGCCCACAGCTTATGTAAGTGCAGGCAAAGAGGGAATGAGTGACCACCAGCTGAAAGAAAGGGTGCAGGCAGATAGTGAGAAAATCCTCGAGTGCATTTCACTTGCAAACAGTTTTTTGAGTTTGGAAGTCAATGAGTGTAACAGAATGCCTTTGGAGATCAGCCAGAATTAAAGCCATGACACGGTCAGTGGTTAGCTGTTCAGTTGCAGAGGAAGGAAGAAGGGTGGAGAGGGCAACAGTGGTAGGGGATTTGTTCATGAGGGGAGTAGACAGGCACTTCCGCAGCCATATATGTGATTCCAGGATTGTATGATGCCTCTTGGTGTCAATGACAAGGCTGTCACAGTTCAGCTGCAGGGGATTCTGAACGGGAGGGTGAACAGTCAGAAGTTGCAGTCATGTTGGTGAACAGTGATCTATGAAGAAAGAGAAATGAAGTCCTGCAAACAGATTTTAGGGTGTTAGATTGAAAATTGAAAAGTGGGATTTCAAAGATAGTAACCTCTGGAATAATGCAGTTGTGAGTATAGGAATAGATGGACAGAGCTGATGTTTGTATGGCTAAAAAGATGGTGCAAGGGGAAGAGCTTTTCAGCATTAGGACCATTGCTGAGGGAAATGAAAACAATATAAATTGGACGCATTACTTCTGAATAGGAATGGGACCAACATCGTCTTGAGGAGATGTACTTATGATTTTGGAGTGGATTTAAACTAGATTGGCAAGGAGAAGGGATTCTGAGAAATAGTTCATGGGGGAGCAATCCTAAAATGGAATTAGAAGTTAAAATGTGAATAAGTGAATCTGGAAGGTAGAGGAAATGTAACTAGATAAAATAGAAGAGAATTTAGCAAGGCCAAATGGAATAAATCTTCTTGCAAGAACCCTGAGGACTAAGACAGAAGAGCTGAGAGCGCAGATATCCACACTTGAAGAAAAGGCAGGATTGGCAGCTGAACATTTTTGGTTACAAAGTACACAGATGGCAGGGGTTGACATCACAATATTGATCAAGGAATCGAATATAGCAGTGAGGAGGGATGACATCTCAGAAGGATCATCAAATTAGGCCGTAAAGGCAGGAGTAAAAGACACAAAAGGACAAAGACACTGACGATGTGGACTACAGGCTCCCAAGCAGTCAGGGAGAGTTAGAAAATAAAATTTGGAATCAAATTTCATAGTACTATACGAATAATAAAACAGTGATAGTAGGGAATTTCAATTATCTAAATATTATCTGTAACAGTTTTACTGTGCAAAGTATGGGGGAAAAAGTCTTAAATATATTTAGGGCAACTGTTTTAGCCAGTACATAGAAAGCCCAACAAGGGATGGAAAATTTTGGACCCTGCATTCAGAAATGAGTGCGGGCACTTGGAAGATATAACACTTTGGAGATACTGACTGCAACTCAGTTAGTTTTATGGTAGTTATGGAGAAGAATAATGGGCTGGGAATAAAAGTTCTAAACTGAAAGGCTAATTTTTTACCAAAATAAGACACAATTCGGCCCGAGTGAATTGGGAACAGCTACTTGCAGATAAATCATGACAGAGGGATGGAAGGCATTTCAGGAGGAAATAACAAGCGTACAGGGCAAATCTGTTCCCTTTAAAACAAAGGATGGGACCAGGAACAATAAAACCCTGGATATCAGGGGACAGAAAGGTTAGTATTCAGAAAAAAAAGAGAAGCCTATGGCAGACACTGAGGGTTCAGTACAGATTCCCTAGAAGTATACAAAAATTGCAGTGAGGTACTTAAAAAAGGAAATTAGGACAGCAAAGACAGTTCATAAGAAAGCATTGGCAGATAAAATAAGGGAAAACCTAAATGGATTTGTTTAAATGTATAAAGTGCAAGAGAATAACTGGGAATGGATAGGGCCCATTAGGAACCATAAAGATAATGTGTGTGTGGACCAGGAAGACATGAGCACAGTCCATAATAAATACTTCGCATTGGACTTCATAATGGGAAAGGATGACACAGGTATAGACTGGACGACTGGGAATTATTAGAAAAAATTAACATAGGAAGAAGGGAAGCATTAGTGGGCCTAGCAGCCTTAAAAGTGGATAAACCTACAGACCTGGGTGAAACGTATCCCAGACAGTTGAGGGGGGCGATATCAGGGAGTCTGTAATAATGTTAAAATCCTCTCCAGCCGTAGGTAAGGTGTCAGGGAACTGGAGGACTGCTAACATTGTCCCATTATTAAACAAGCAAGGAAGAGTTAGATCAAACAATCACAGGTTGGACAGTCTAACCTCAGTGGTTGGGAATTATTTGAATCAATTCCATGGAACATGATATATCTGCATGAGAGATACAGATTAATCAGGGATAGTCAGCATGGATTTGTTAAAGGATGGTCATGTTTGCTAAATTAGATCAAATGTTTTGGGGAGTTAACCAGGACTTTTGTTAAGAGTAATGCACTTGATGTGGTCTGCATAGACTTGAAACAATTCTGAAACTCACTACATAAAAAGGGTGTTAAGTGAGAACCTGTCTTAAATTTAAGTAGTATTTAGATATTCAGTTGCATTGCCAGAGGCTCCAAGGCTATGGGCCAACAGCAAGAAAACGAGATTAGGATAGATAGATCTTTGTCGACTGACAGACATGAATGATGAACTGAATGGATTCCTTCTGCGCTGTAAACACCTATGAATTCAGTAACAAAATCTAAGGAACAGCACAAAACAAGAAACATAGACTGCAAAATCAAAGAAAAGATGAACTTTAAAGCCGAAAGCTGCACAAGCGAATGATTAGACTATGTTGATTATTTTCAAGACAGGGATATCACTGAATGTCAGAAAACCCATTTCAAATTATTTCATAGCAATGATGAGCAATTTCAAACTGTGACATTTCCAGTGGTGACAAGGATGTCTTCAATGTCTATAGCATTAATTGTACACATTAAGATGAACATTTCACTTGTTGTCAAGGAGCATTGATCAAATATAAAGAACAAAGAACAGTACAACACAGGGATATGCTATTTGGCACACTAAGACTGTGCTGACACATGGTGTCTTTCTAAACTGAAATCCTTCTACCTCGATGCTGCCTGTATCCCTCTGTTCCCTGCCTATTCATATATCATATACCTCTGAAACATTGCTATTGTATCCGCCTCCCCCACTACTCTAGCAGTGCATTCCAATCACTTACCACCGTCGCTGTAAAAAACTTGCCTCTCACATCTCCAACTTACCCCCTTTTGCCTTAAACCTATGTCCCTTAGTGATTGACATTTCTACCCTGGGAAAAAGATTCCGACTATCCATTCTGTCCATGCTTCATAATATCTTGTAAACTTCTATGAGGTCACTCCCAACCTTATCTTTTGATGTTCAGCTGAAAACAAACTAAGTATGTCCAATCTCTATTCATAACGAGTGCCCTCCAAACCAAGCAACATCCTGGTAAACATTTTCTGTACCCACTCCAAAGCCTCCACATCTTTCTCATGGTGTGGCAACCTGAATTGTACACAACATTCCACATGTGGCTGAAACGAAGTTATATATAGCTGCGATAAGACTTGCCACTTTTTATACTCTATTCCCCGAACATTGAAAGCAAGCATGCCATATGCTTTCTTGACAACGTTATCCACTGGTATTGCCACTTTCTGGGAAATGTGGATCTGTATGCCTAGATCCCTTCATATGTTGATGCTACAAAGGATTCTGCCATTTACTATATACTTCTCACCTGCGTTAGATCTTCCAGAATGCGTCATCTTGCATTGGTCTGGATTAAACCCCCTGCGCCATTTCTGCTCCAATGTCTCCAGACTATCTATATTCCGCTATATCCTCTGGTAATCCTCCTCACTGTCTGCAAATCCCCCAATCTTTGTGTCATCTGCGAACTTACTAATCAGACCACCAATATTCTCCACAAAATCATTTATATAGAGTCATACAGCAGGGAAACAGACCCTTCAGTCCAATTCATCCTTGCCAACCAGACATCCCAATCTGACCTCATCCCATTTGCCAGCGTTTGGCCCATGTCCCTCTAAATCTTTTCTATTCATATACATCTAGATGCCTTTTTAGGGTTGTAATTGTATCCGCCTCCACTACTTCCTCTGGTAGTTCATTCCATACGTGCACCACCCTCTGCATGAAAATGTTGCCCCTTGGGTCCTTTCTAAATTTTCCCCCTGTCACGTTAAGCCTGTGCCTTTTGGTTTTGGGCTCCCCCACCCTAGGAAAAAGATCTCAGCTATTCACCCTATCCACGCTCTTCATATTTTTATAAACCTCTATAATGTCATCCCTCAGCCTTTGATGCTCCAGGATGAAAAGCCCCAGCCTACTCAACCTCTCCCTATAACTCAAACCCTCCATTCCTGGCAACATCCTATAAATCTTTTCTGCGCCGTCTCTCCTATGGAAGTGTGACCAGAATTGTATGCAGTATTCTAAAAGTGACCTCACCAATGTCCTATACAGCTGCAATGTTATGTATATTACAAACAACAGGCATTCTAGCACTGAACCCCGCAGAACACCACCTGGTCACAGATCTCCAGTTGGAAAAACACTCTTTTGCCACTACTGTCTGTCTTCTGTGACTGAGCCAGTTCTGTATCCATCTTACCAGATCACAATGGATCCCATGTGACTTCCCCTTTGGAGAAAGTCCTGCCTTGAAGGACCTTGTAACAGGCCTTGCTAAAGTCCATAATGTCAACATCTACCACCCTACCCTCATTAATTATCCTTGTCACTTCCTAAAAAACTCAATCAAGCTTGTGGGACATGATCTTCCCTGCACAAAACCATGCTGCCTATTGCTAATAAGTCCACATGTTTTCAAATGTGAGTAATTCCTACCCCACGAATCTTGTCCAATAATTTCCCTACCACTGACGTAATGCTCTCTAGCCTGCAATTTCCCGGATCATCCTTGTTGACTTTCTTAAAGGTACAAGATGCGCTATTCTCCAGTCCTCTGGGACATCTCCTAATACTAAAGAGGATGCAAAGATTTTGTACAAGGACCCAGCAATTTCCTCACCTTCCTCCCTCAGCATTCTGGGATAGATCTCATCAGGCCTGGGGACTTGTCTGCCTTAATTCTTTTCAAAACACTCAACGCCTCCTCCTGTTTTTATTTTGACATGCTTAGAATATCAACATACCCTTCCCAAGACTCACCATCCACCACGGTCTTTTCCTTTATGAACACCGATGCAAAGTATTTGTTAAGAACCTCGCTCATTTCCTCCAGCAACATACATATGTTCCTTCCTTTGTCCTTTAGTTGTCCTACCCTTTTCCTAGCCACCTTCTTGCTCCTTATATACGTATAAAATGCCTTGGGATTTCCCTTAATCCTGTTTGTCAAAGACATTTCATGGCCCCTTTTAGTTCTTCTTAATCCCTGTTTGAGTTCTTTCCTGCTATCTTTGTATCCTTTGAGGGCTCTGTGTGTCTTCAGTTTCCTAAACTTTACGTATGCCTCCTTTTCCTTTTGTTTAAACTTTCACTTTCACTTATGATCCAAAGTTCTTGAATTTTGCAATCCTTATCATTCATTTTCACAAGAACATGTTCCTTCAAACTCTAAATATTCAGCTCTTTTTACAGCTGATAATCCAAGTGTTTCATGAGCTGTATGTGCTGATTGCACCTCCAGAAGTAATTCATCACTTTTGAAATCATCAGTGTCAAGTGGCTCAAATGATGAGCTGATCCCTGAGCAAATGCTGCAGGGCAAGAGGGTGGACGTGGACAGGTGACCACGTAAGGGTCAAAAGTGGTGCCACAAGGGCCGGGAATCCAGCTCAGAATCTTGACAATATTTTCGTGGACCGTGGAAGAGCAAACAACTGTTCTGTTTGGAAGAGTGGTTAAACTAAAGACTCGTCTGCTCTCTCAATTGAATTGACAAGATCATATGAAACCTATAAGAAAATATGGAGAATTCTCCTATTGAACTGGCCAATGTTTATCACTCAAACTGTAGACCAAAAATAGTTTAACTGATAATTTTTTTCTCATATCTACTGTCTTTCCCACATTACAACAGCAATGATATTTCAGAAGTATTTAATTGTCTGTAAAATGCCTTAGAGTAATTAAAGGTACACAAAGTATATTTTTCTTTTGACTGCCAAGTTGACAATGTGACAATATTTCAAAAATATTTAATTAACTGCAAAGATATTTGGGGCATTTTGAGCGTGCTAACAGTTATGAAACAACTGGATGTTTGCAAATAGTGCATGTGAAATCAGAATTTGATACATTTTTGATAACACCCACAGACATACCTTTCCAATATATGTGTTGATTTTTCTCACAGTCAATAGTAGAGTGCTGGTAAATCTTAAGTTATTATTTATGGGCATGGTATGCACAAACACTTTGTATATTTCCAGTATGTTTTAGCAATATTTTCTCAATCATCCATGACTGTGTAAAATTCTGCATAAACAAGAAACTGTCCTGTGTGACAAAGTAAAGCACTGGAACAACTTCAAATATTACAACCACACTGGTCACAGCCCACATTAAATGCTACAAAACTGTACTCTACATATTTTTCTTGACATTGTGTCATTTGTCAAAGTTAATAGAAAAAAATTACATTTGCCAAAACAAGCTAGAGGCCATTTTCGGGTAGTCAACCCTAAATCTATTTGTTAAAAGGCAAAGGATTGAAATTACATATTTTGATATTTGACGTACTCAGTTTCTTCTAGAAAAGGTTTATTATGTCTGTGCACAAAAGATTTTTACCATATGATGCAAAAGCAAGGAAGTGTGCCTTGAAGTCATTACCACATGTAATGATATCAGGTTTCAAGCATCACCACATAAGAGAATTGCTAGGAACTTTCAAGAAATCTTTTCTGTAGAAAGTATATATTATGCAAATTCATTACATTACGCACATTTCAATTCCAGCACTTTTGAAAAATACGTTAAAACATTAGCATTTAAACATGAAGTCATTGTTTTAAAAAAGTTTCCCAGATGTAAATAGAAATGTTTATCCAGTTTGCTTTGTGAAATATATAATCATTCCCTTGTTGGCTGCGAGATAGTAATAGCTCACAGTGGGAGCTGTTGATCCTTCTCAGACAGCACAAATCTGCATATGATGAATAAAGGTCATCAAACTGGATTATATGTACTTCCTAGCTAGGCCGGAAATTTGTTTTTAGCAATATGAGCTCCTTTTCTTCAATGTTATGAACATTGTTCACTATGTTAGTCTTGAGCAAAAATTACCAAGCATTTTTTTAGATAATTGACTTCCGTTTGACCATATTTACTTCTTCTTTCTGTGGCCCATCTCCCAACCACAGGCAACTGTTCTAAGAAAACATTTTTCTCATAAAGTTGCTGGACTGATTGATCTTCCACACTTGTCAATGCCCTATAAATGACTGTACAAAATATTTGTAGACCGAGCTCTGTGATCTTAGGTATGATGTCTGTGTTTTACTGTACTAAAAACAAAATGAAGCATTTTAATTGTAATAACATTTAATATATCTGACATAAAAAGCTGAATTGCCTCTTAATACATGACATTTGAAGTTCTACACAGTAAATACTTCATCTCTTCTCCGTATGTATAAGTGGGCTAGGCCAAAGACTTCATGCACCAATCAAAATGGAGGTGCTAACTAAAAGTGAAAACTGATGGAAACAAAGTTGGACATATTTCAACTTTTCAATTGTAATGCACCTCAACCTCAAAGGTTTGATTCTTCCAAGAAGTGAAAATTACTGTTGGATTATTGCTCTGCTCAAACATTTACCTGCCTTGACACTACTCCACATTTCTTTGCAGGTCTTCCAGCTCTCCTGTCCCAGAAATATGGAATGCAATATCCTATGGAGAAGTTTGTTGCAGCAAAGCAGAGTTAGGGAAAGACAGGATACATCAATATTTTATGGCATTTGCTGCATATCGTAATTTAAATGTTCAGTATGAATATTGGTAAATGGATGAGTACAAGTGAATGATTTGTAAATGGGAATGATGGATTAAGTGGTAGAAGGTAGATGATAGCTGGGTGTATTAGCAGAGGGTAAGGGCTGGGTGATTTGGTAGTTGCATAGGATGGCATGTGGTTGAAATGGAGGTGAGTAGGGTAGTAGATGGTTGAGGTGGTAGATGGGCAGGAAGCTGCTGTGTGAGGTGGCAGGTGGGTGAGACTGATATGTGGGTAAGGGGTAGGTGGGTTGCAAATAGGTCAGGAGCTATGCAGGTTGGGTTAAGAGTACTGAGGAAATGTCATCCGACCCGAAACATTAACTCTGATTTCTCTTCACAGATGCTGCCAGAACTGCTGAGCTTTTCCAGCAACTTCTGCTTTTGTTTCAGGTCAAGGGTAGTTTGTTGGTGGATGTTAGGGAAGTTAGGTATTCAGAAGTAACATTATTAAGGGTTATTTGGTTGGATTGGAGGGCTAGTCAGGAGATAGTAAGAGGTCTGAGTGGTAGCATTTTCAGAGGGGTAGACAGATTATGTAAGCTTGGGCTGAGAATTGGTTGGTGCAGTTTCTGGGGCTAGTCAGGTGGTGTTGGGATGAAGACTTGGGGGTGGAGAACTTGATGTGAATGATTTGGCATCAATTTGTCTAATATTTCATGAAAAACTATCCAAGTAATGACAGTGGAACTGTTCGAAGTCTCCAACTCTAGCTCAGAGTCAGAATGTTTTGCAGAGGGCCTCAGGGAGGAGACCAATCATCTTTCATAAACCATTTCCATGGACGTCAGTGTATTGGGTCGTCATAGGTTTCCAATCTGTGTCTTAGGTGATATGTCTAGCTTCTGACAATCCAGAGACCAGATGATTTGTTTTGGTGAGTAAGTCTCTGGCATTCTGACTACAAGACCAACCCAACTCAGTTGTGGCTTTGTCAATAACGTGTGCTAGCTGAGGTGAGCAGCTAATTTTCTGGTATTTTGTACCGCCATCCAAATTTCAGATGCTTCTGAAGGCAGTTGAAGTAAAAGTGGTTGACACAACTTGGCATAACACTAGTACACAGTTCCAAAGCTTGCTTATGTAGAGCAGAAATATTATACCAGCCAGAGGCTATATGACTGGAGGTTAACGTCTGGTAAAGTAATTCTCTGAACTATTTTCATTTACATGGAAGAAAGGAGCCATCCCACAAGAACACAAAGATGCCACCACTGTCCACCTATAGAAGACACATTTAGTTTAAAATGTTCATTTTGAACTCATCAGACCATTTGCAAGAATACAATATAAGGGGAAACTAACATATATACCATTACACATCTTTTATGGCAATACTCAAATGGTACTTTTCAGAATATTATAGAATTCTTATGGTGTTCATAGGCATAGCCTAAGACCACTTGGCAGAAAAGTTGTTCCTCTTCTGTCATTGGAAAAACATAAAGTGCCTAGTTGAGGCAAATCAAAGTTGTTAACTACATAGATGCTACTCCCAGAGAGGTCGTGGCACCTTGTATACCCTCTTATATATTTGAGGGTCTAGCAGATGTTAATTAATGGCTTCCAGCATGAGAAAAGTTAAAGTTGACAGCAGCCAAAGTGATGGACAGCGGGCAGGTGACACCTTGGATATTTGTCCTAGAGTCAGACAGCATGGAAACAGAATCTTTGGTCCAACCAGTCCATGCCAGACATTATCCTAAATTAAACTAATCCCACCAGCCTGCTCCTGGTCCATATAGCTTCAAACCTTTCCTATTCAAATGTCTTTTAAATATTCATAAGTTCAAAGGTTCATAAGATGTAAGGGCAGAATTAGGCCATTTGGGCCATCCAAGTCTGCTCAGCCACTCAATCATGGCTGATATGCTCCTCGCCCCCATTTTCCTGCTTTCTCCCAATAATCCTTCAATCCATTACCAATTAAAAATCTGTCAAACTTCTCCATAAATTTACTCACTGTCCCAGCATTCACCGCACTTTGGGGTAGTGAATTCCACAGATTCACAACCCTTCGGGAGAAGTAGTTTCTCCTCAACTCTGTTTTAAATTTGTTACCCCTTATCCTAAGCCTATGACTCCTCATCCAAGAATGCCCCACAAGAGGAAGCATCCAATCCACATCTATTTTATCCATACCTTTTATCGTTTGACTACCTGAATTTTGTCTCCTCTTATTCTTCTAAATTCCAGAGAGTATAGGCCTAAACTGTTCAATCTCTCTTCATACAACAAACCCCTCATTTCTGGGATCAATCCATGAACCTCCTCTGAACTGCCTCCAATGCCACTATATCTTTCCTCAGATAAGGGGACCAAAACTATACGCAGTACTCCAGGTATGGTGTCACCAATGCCTTGTGTAATTGCAACAATACTTCCTTACCTGTATATGCCATTCCTGTAGCTATAAAAGCCAACATTCCGTTTGCTTTCTTTATTATCCATTGTACCTGCATACTAGTTTTCTGTGACTCATGAACAAGGACTGTCACTGGCTTCTGTCCATCAGCCAGTCACCCAACCAAGCTAATAAATTACCCTAAAATCCATATGATCCAACCTGGTGAATTAAAATTTTGCGCAGCACCTTATCAAGCGCCTTCTGGAAGTTCAGATATATTACATCGACAGGATCCTCATTATCCTTCTTTCTGAAGGAGGGTCTAGGCCCGAAACGTCAGCCTTCCTGCTCCTCTGATGCTGCTTGGCCTGCTGTGTTCATCCAGCTCTACACCTTGTTATCTCAGATTCTCCAGCATCTGCAGTTCCTGCTATCTCTGAAAGGATTTAAGGAAAGCTTAATGGGACAGATGGATATGGAATTATGTGACAATGCCATACTTTTATTCTTTATTCATTCACAGAATGAGGATATCACTGGCTAGGCCAGCATTTATTGCCATCCCTAATTGCCCAGAGGGCAGTTAAAAGTCAACCCTGTTGCTGTGGGTCTGGAGTCACATGTAGGCCAGACCAGGTAAGGATGGCAATTTCCTTCCCTAAAGGATGTTGGTAAACCAGATGGGTTTTTCTCAACAATCAACAATGGATTCAAGGGCTTCATTAGATTCCTAATTCCAGACATTTATTGAATTCGAATTCCACCATCTGCCGTGGCAGGGTTTGGGCCCCCAAAACATTATCTGGGTCTTTGGATTAACAGTCCAATGATAATACTACAAGGCCATCACCTCCCCCTGCAATGAATGGTTACATTACATTACATTGAGCGATAAAGTGTGATTTGAATTTGCACTCCTGGACTTGAGTACAAAAATGTAGGCTGACATTCCAGTGAAGTCCCAGAAAGTTCTGCGCTGTTGAATATGCCTCTTTCAGATTAGACGTTAAACTAGACCTTTCCTAGTTGGAAATCAAATATCTTAACAATGGCATTATTTTGTGGAACAAGGAGTTATCCATGGTGTTCAGGCCAATGTCTACTCCTTAGTGACCATCACAAAGGCAAGTTATCTGGTTGTTATCACAATGTACACAGTAAACCCTGTCAAACAGAAATCTGCTGTTTCCAATCAGCATTTACAGTTCAAAAGTATTTCATTCACAGCAAATCACTTTGAGATGTTCAGCCGTCGTGAAAGGTGGTGTATAAATGGCAGACTTTAAACATAAGTCAATACATGAGTGTATTTATGACAGAGATTGACAGGTTTGTGATTAGTAAGGGAATCAACAATTACAGAGAGAAGGCAGGAGAATAGTGCTGAGAGACATACTGGCCATGATTGAAATAAAAACCAAAAGAACTGTGGATGCTGTAAATCAGGATCAAAAACAAAGTTGCTGGAAAAGCTCAGCAGGTCTGGCAGCATCTGTAAAGGAAAAAACAGAGTTAAGGTTTCGGGTTTGGTGACCCTTCCTCAGAGTGTCCCACTGAAGAAAGGTCACCAGACCCAAAGCGTTAACTCTGTTTTTTTTCTTCACAGATGCTGCCAGACACGCTGAGCTTTTCCAGCAATTTTGTTTTTGATGGCCATGACTGAAAGTTCTGCCCCTGTATTTTATGAAAACTAAGTTTAGAAAAGTTTGATTCTGCCCATTAAATTGCCTAAGCAATTTGCAGTGCAGCTTTAAATAAATATGTGGTCGACCTACCAATTTGTTGTCAAGATGCAATATTATTAAATAATAATTCATAAAATAAGTGCTGATGTTGCCTTGGAGAACTGCATTAACCAAATGAATACGGATCTTGGTTGGCCCAAGAGAATGGCGTCTACGTTCTTCAGCGTTGAGTAGACACCCCGTGCTTAAAACCCCCATCTCTAAGAAGGTAGTCATTCCTTCTTATTTCCCTACTAGACGTTTTGTTTTATTGAGACATTTGCCTTTATTTATTGCAGATGAAGGTGAGGAGACCTTTTAGTAAATTCACTAAATTTAATGTCTGGAAATTAGTATTTCAGATATTTTAGTAGTTCTTCAGTCTGTCAATTCTGCCGCAAACTTTTTAAATGTTAAACAGATTTGAATATCTGAACTTGAGGACAGTAAAGACGGCAGATGCTGGAAGCAAGAGTCAGTAAATGTGGAGCTGGAAAAGCACAGTAGTCAGACAGCATCCGAAGAGCAGGGAAGGCAACGTTTCGGGCCGAACTTTCCTGCTCCTCGGATGCTGTCTGGCCAGCTGTGCTTTTCGTTGAATATTTGAACTTGTCTCTGCTGCTGCAAATTTCTAATCGTCCGGATAATGTTGCAGTGGAAGTGGCTGATACTGAACAGCGCGTCTCAGGTCGTTCGCACTTCCATTGCTACTTAGTAATGGTACGTGCCTCGTACAGCCCAGCCTGAGTGAGGTGCATTGGGGGTTGGATGTGTGTGTGTGGCTGATGAACGCTGTTTCTCTCTCTCTCTGAGCCCGTCGTGGCTGCAGTGTGAGCCGCATCACTCCAGCCAGTGCTCCCTTTCTCACACTCCCTGCTATCTCCCGCCTCCTTTTCTGAGGCTGCTGCAGACATGGCGACAACGCTGCAGCCGCTTACGCTGGAAAGAGGTAAGGGAAGAGTCTTAATTTATCTGCACAATCCTGCCGAGTGTTTTCTCAATCTGTGACAAAAGAAAATTGTAGTTTGGGAGGCTTTTGTGGCTTGAAGTGTGATTGGTCTTTACTTTTCAGTATTTATGTTCCCTGTAGCGTTGATGGACCACAGTGACGGTTTGGAGAGAGATTTACTGATGCTGGGGAGCAATTTTTTTTTTACTGAATGTGTTAAACGCGCAGAAGCCACTGATAGATTACATTTCGCAAGACATTTTCTTTTAACGGCAATTTCCGTTTGCTCTCTGCAAGACTTGAAAAGAAACAGATCAAAAGGAATATATTCTTCGCCCTTCTCCTCTCCTCCCACCGGACTTGCAGAGATTGCGGCTGATGGAGGACGGAGTAGTCTTTAGGAAATTATCTTGGCGATAATTGCAGTCGGTTTGTTTGATAACGGGACCGACAGTGAAATCAGAGGGCTGGGAGGCATCGGCTTTCTCTCTAAATGCGCCCTAGACCGTTCTACTGCGAAATCATATTCCTGCCAAGTTCAGTTGTTAAAATCAGGGTTTTAATACTTAAACTGCGATTAAATATTTCGCGGAGCTGCTTGTTGTATGTAACACTTTCTGTTGCGTGTAAGGAGGAGCGTGTAGTTGCAAAGGTTAGCTGCGTTTATCAACGAGACAGATTAGGGCATATTTGAAATAGCAATTCAGGAACGAGAACAAATAACCACTAGCCTTTAATTAGAAATGAAATGAAAAGAGTTCATCTGATTTGCACGCTCTTTGAAGTTGCTGTTTTAGATTAGTCTCAAACTGGGAGTCCTGGCGCTTATAGCTAGTTACAGCTAACAGTAATGACTTGTTCATGTAACACTTCACGTTAATACAATTTTGCACTGCAACAGGAACATTGTGAAGTAAAAGTTTCAAATGGATCCACAGATTTTTGTTTCTTTTCATAGACATTAGATTGAATGACCAAAAGTTTCCTCAAAAGGTAGATTTTAAGGAAGAACCTGACGTAGTTGGAGACTTGTGGATCAGGTATTCCAGCTTTTCGTACCTAGGCAACTCAAGGCAGACATCAATGGTGGAGCAATTAAATTTGGCAAAGCTTGAAGAGGCCAGAATTAGTGGAGTGTGGATATGTTGGACCATTATGGGACTCAAAGGAAATCAAAGAGGGAGGGAGGGATTATGACATGGAATAATTTAGAAACAAAGGGAAAAAATAATTTCAAGGCGCCAGTTAGCCAAGAGCCGGTGCAAGTCACCGAGCACAGGTTTTGGATAAATGATACTTGGTGCAACTAAGAATGTGGGCAGCAGATATTTTGATAGAGTCAAGTTTAGAGGGTAGAACATATGAAGCCAGTCAAGAGTACATTAGAATAGTGAAGACTAGGTGTGACAAACGTACAAGGGATATGGGCAAATGCTGGCAGATGGTACTAGATTAATTTAGAATATCTGGTCGGCATGGAGGAGTTGGAATGAAGGGTCTGTTTCCATGCCTTACACATCTATGACTCTATAAATGATGGCCTTAACAGCAGAGGAGGGACAGTATGGTCAGAATCCAGTGATTTTACTGAGGTGGAAATAGGCAGTCATAGTGATCTGTGGTCAGAGGCCCCTAAGTGCCAAGTATGAAGTTGTTAAAAGTTGTGAGCTTGGGCAGTTAGAATGAGGATGAGAATGACAAAGGAGCAGAATTTTTGTTGGGGACATAATTGATTCAGTTTTGTCAAAACTTAATGGGAGGTAATTTTTCCTCATCCAATTCTGGATGTCATTCAAGCAGTCTATTAGTGGCGAGATAATGCAACAACTGAGCAAGTTGATAAAGTATAGTCAACTGTCACAGGATGTATGTGGAAATTGGCAATGTTTTTGTGTAACGTTGCCAAAAGACAGCATATAAAGATGAACCAAGGGCCAAGGATTGATCTTGGGATGCCTAACATGCAGGTGCTCAAAGAGAAGCCACTGTAAATGATTCTCTGACTATAACTAGAAAGATAAGAATGAAAGCAGTTGAGTGCAGACCCAACCACCTGGATGACTTTGGAGAGGCATTGGAAAGGATTTGTGGTCAACTATGCCTGAGTCTGCAGAGAGGTGGAGAAGAATGAGGGATATTTTACTTTTGTCTCAGTCCTGCATGATGTAATTTGTGACTTTGATAGGAGTAATATTGGCACACTGCTGGAGAAAATTGATTTGAGGAATTTAAACATGAAGTTCCGGAAGAGGTGTGTGCATTTGGGAGATGAACTTAAGGAAAGAGAATCATTTAACAATGTCAGCTAACATGAGGCAAGAATTTGGGATGGGTTACAATTTACTGGAAGTAGGTTTGAGGGAAGAAGAGCTTCGAGAGAGTATGTGGAGGAGAAACAAATTGATAAGAAACTAGAAACTGATTCAAATTTGGGAGGGGGACGTTTGACGGAGTTTCGTCTGATGGGCTGGGGAAGGGATGGCAGTGGCAGATTCACTGAATATCAGCGACAAGGAAGTCCACAAATTCCACATACATATGTGTAAGGGTGGAAGAAGGAGGGGTTTCACAAGATTGTGTGGAAGAACAAAGAAGTTGTGGTTTATCTTTGCACTCTGCAATCGATGATGGTGATTTATGAGGCCCAGCCAGATCTGGCAGTGAATGAATGTAATGAGAGAAAAACCTTTTGCGCACAATGAGTGGATCGGGACTGGAATACACTGCCTGGAATTGTGATGAAAACAGGTTCAGTTGAGCCATAATGGATCAATGTGAAAGGGTATAGGAAGGCACACTGTGCAAAGGCAGAAGAATGCACTAAGTCATGTTATTTGGAGAGCTGGTGCAGATATGATGGATTGAATGATCTCCTACTGTGCTATAACATTTATGATTCTGATTTTCGTTACTATAATGGCTAGCTCAAGTCAGAAAAATTCCTGTTTCATGGGTAAAAAGCCCCCTGAATATTGTAAACTGCACTTGGGAGAGGCAACATACTGTTGGTTATTGTGAGATGGAGAATGCAGGCAGTCGTTGAGGCGACTGAGTGAAACACACTGGGGGTATATCAGCCACATCAGTTCTGAGGTTTTGGTCCAGTGGTGTTATCTAACTTCAAGCTGTTCAGCCCGGATTCCTAGCACCTCCTTACCCTTTTGGCCCCATAGTCATTCCTATGACCCCTTATAACCCCCACAACACTTTATTGCCAATTTAGGCTATTCAATCCACCCACTCGACATGACAATGTATGCCCTCCTTTCAGCTTGTATCCGATCTTTTCCCCCCAAGACCCCTTAAATGTCACGCTGATATATGGCAACTCACTCAGAAACCACCATATGCAAACTTCAAGCCATGTAGCAGTGAAATAAAATAAAATTCTAAAATTCGAATACAGATATCGTGACAGGCAATGTGTTGAAAAAAAAAGAAATGCCATTAAAAATATTTTATACATTTTAAGTGCTTCATCTCTAGCATAAATAAACTTCTATTCATAACCCATGTCAAAGATGGCTAATCGTTTAATATGTTCATTAGCTTGTCAATGAAATTGTGAACTCAAACTCCCTGATAGATCATCATAGTTCTTGGAAAATGGCCATGCATTCGTAAAAGGATTTTATGGAAATGTTAATAAACAGCTATTGAAACTGGTAGAAGAGGTGTTATACAAACTAGCCCCTGAAACAACATTATTCAGCAGATTTGTTTTTAATAATTACTGATACCTTCAGCCTGTTTTTTAATTTGTTATTTTCCAAAGTTTGGGAATTTAAACAATTTCAGGTCATGATAGTTAAATTGACCCCCCTCATTATCCACACTTAAAGAGTGTTTTGACCTTTGCAGCAGATAAAATAGGATTTCTCTGAGCTCCACATTGAGTCCAAATCCCAATGCTAATTTCACGTTTCTCTTCTGTGTGAATCATGCCCCAAACCCTCTCCCTACAGGCAAAAATTGGATCTCTTAGAAATTGGGATGGGATTTGTGTTTGGACCTTGCCCATCATTTTCATGGCCTGCACAGTCTGCCCAATATACACTTCACTTCAGCTCTGATGAAGAGTCATCTAGACTTGAAATGTTAGCTTGCTTTTTCACGATGGATGCTGCCTAACCCCAAGTGACCTTGAGCATTTGTTGTTTTCAGTATACATTCCAGCATCTGCAGTAATTTGCTCCTCCATGAAAATCTGGGCCTTTGCCTGTTTTCCTAGAGGTCATTTTCTCAACTTATCCTGCCATCTTTAAATACTTGTATATATACATAACCGTTCTTTATTCCCTTCAAAATTGTCCCATTTATTTAAAATTCAGCAATAATAATAGCACAGAAGAATTAATAAAGATGACTTAAATCCTTTAGAGTCCCCTCAATCAACAATACAGTGTAAAAACATGTGTGCCATTTCCAATTGATTGAAAATATTGAAGGTGACTCTTCATTAAAAAATAGTTTTATGTTTCAATCTCAGCCTATGAACAGTACAATGCAAGACAAGTCCTGCACTGTACATTTTCCTTTGGTCATGCAGAGGTACATATACTACTTAGATCTGTATAAAAGCATGATCAGGAGCTGATCAGAATGCGGGATTTTGCATACTTATAATTGTATGTTTAATAATAAAAGCCCAGTTATGCAGATTAATTTTACATTGCACAAGTGAATTTTTTTAACCAGTCAGTTTGAATTAAATTGTATCGTGAACAATAAGTATTTAAGTGAATGTTATCAGATTTTTAAGTGGTGTTTTTGCTGTATGGTATAATGTATACAAAAGCTAATGACTATCATTCCATGAATCTTGCTGTTGTTCAGAATCTTACTCAGTTAATCGCCTTAAGGACAGTCTCTCATAACCATTCTTGACCTCATTTGAGCAGACCTGCAGGATATCTCTTCATCTATACTAATTAATCTCAAGTGACACCACTCCAACAATGATGCCTCCTGTTAAGCTTAGTAATAAGAGATCCAAATATCTGAGCCTGTTGTTATTCTTATCATTAGCTATACATTTATGCACCTTTTTTGATGAAGCTCCTAGACGTTATTCATCAGTTATTGACATGAGTTATACCAGTTGACAGAATTTGTAAACATTATGAATCTTGCCCTTTAGTTCTGTTTTGAGACTTGTGTATTCTGAAAATTTGTCCCCTGGTTTTGGCTCACAGTCCAGATCAAATAGTTCATCAACAGTGTCAAATCCCATTGAAGACATAAAATGCTAGAGAATATACCTCACATACCTAGAACGGGTAGTCAGCTATCTAGGAGATTCAGGATATTTGCTTGTTTACTGATAGCTTCCTGCTTTTTCCCATTTGATTTTTTAAAATCTAACACATTAGTCTTGTATCATTTTGAGATATAGTAAACATTTCAGATGAACATATTTAAATATATAGTTGCTGTAAATCTTGGATTATTCAGTAAAGGTCAGTTGTAATTTATAAACTTAGCCATGGACTGGAAAATTATCTAATCTTCTGTTACTGAAGACAGGTCAATTGCATATGTGGTGAGATCAAATATCCAATAAGTACAATCGTGAGGGTTTAGAGTTCAGCTCAAGAGATCACTACGTTTATAGGGCAGATGGAGTATGAAACTTGTTTATGGAGATTTCAGTGGCACCCAATGCTAACGTCCTAAAATAGAACACCAATGACCTGCACAAGGTTTTTATTTAATCAAATTCTGTTAAAATGCAACCTTACATTTGATTTACTATGTTAATAGCAATTTTATGCTATTATAAAGATGCTTTATATTTAATACGACTTGGAAGAATTATGTTTTTCAAGATTGTGAGAAAATGAATTTATTTCAACTTTCACTGGACAGGAGAGGAGAGATCTTCAGCATAAATACCAGTTTTTCCTAGCTGCTATCGTTTCAGCTGAAGAGTCACACGTTCAAAACATTAACTGTTTTCTCCCTGCAGATGCTGTCAGGTCTGCTGAATTTCTCCAGCAATTTCCATTTTTGTTTCAGACTCTAGAACATTCTTTATCCAAAGTGTTTTTTCTTCAGGAAGCCAGTCTCTGCAGATAAATGTTTATTTTCTCTGCCTCTTTTTCCTTGAGTGAATGTACATGTGGGAATTTTTAGAGGGATAAGCAATTATACTTCTTTATTACAATGTGTTAACCAATTAATGCATCTTCACTGAATACGTTTTATTTTGATAAACTGATAATTGTGTTTATTAAGAAACTTGGTTGTCAGATCTTGCTGATTAAAGCCTGATACAAGAAATTTAATTGGTCATTTTAGTAACAGCGGGAAAAAACATTTTTACGTTGTGACCTGAGTAATGGGATTAGAACAACAGAGCAATTTCCAGGCTCAGTTGTACAATATGAACTAGAGAATTTTAGCGAATAAATAACATACACTGTTATTACTCATTAGAGAACTCTCATTCAGTGTGTTCGCTGCTTCATATTTTTCAGGGATGTATTCCCTTGTTTATTGTTCATCTGTGTCACAGCTGCATTTTCTTAATGCACAAATAACACAAAGGTAGCCAACTATTCCTTTGCATAGTTATTTTAATCAAACATGATTTGATGTACATTTATAACACACTGTCGGGTAGGTGGATCTTCAACCCAAGCCTTCTAACTATACCCTTTATATTTATGCTTCATATCAGTCTTCCCAAGGTTATTTTCCTTTTTAGTAAGACCTTGTCAGCAATATTCAAAAAACAAGAAAGTGCATTGCTTAACAAAACATTAAGCATGTGGACTACTGAAGCTTTTGCCAGAAATCATTTTTATGGGCTTGTAATGCTGAGGATGACCGCCATGGGAACAACGAGTTCTTCAAGGCTCTGAATACTTCGTAAAGTATGCTAAGCAGCATAGAATTAAATATGGTAAATATTTCCAAGACCTCTGTGTTTCGGAGAACAAATTTTAACATTTAAGTATTAAAATATTGAATTGTAATTCTTCAAACTTGTTAACAAAAAGACCAAAACTTAAAAGTGGGTCGATTTGAGTATGATGATGTAACAATGAACTATATGAAGAATCAATCTGAAGTAATGTTGTTAATTTAGGTTGTCTAAGGTAAAGTTTTAAAGGGGGATGTGGTGGAAAATTGAGGAAAATTTAATGGCAAGAAAGAAATATAGAATCATAGAGTACAGAAGAGTCCCTTCGACCTGTCAAGTTTGTACTGTCAAAAATATACTATTACCTACACTAGGCCCATTACCTTGAATGTTATGAGATTGCAAGTGCTCATCTAAGTATGTTTTAAAGATTTGAGGTTTCCCACCTTAACTAACCTCCCAGGCAGTGCATTACAGACCCCCACCACCCTCCTTGAAGGATTTGACAGTGATGATTTGTGATCGTGCGCTTTAGGTCAACCATTCGCATGGTTCTTTGGTATTTTTGGTGCATGAGTTTTTGATTTTAATTATTTTCACATTCTTTCTTTGGCCATTATAGTTAGCCTGTGGTCTTCTGTGAAAGACAGTAGTTGAAAACTACTTTTTGTATACCTCTTGCTGGTATAATTACCAAACGAAGAAACTTATGGATTCGCTGAGCTATTGCACAAACAATTAGGCTTGTGATAATTGTACAGTTTTACCTCTGTTCTGTGTCCCATGCTGTCACAACTATATAATTATATTCATTAGAATAAGTAATTTCTTCACCTATTGATTGCAGCAAAATTAGCTGTTATCCATTGGAATGACAGTTTCATTATTGTAGATGCCTGACCCCCCCCCCCCGGTCAATGGAGAAGTAAATTAAAACAGTTATCCTGCTCCAGATTTTGTTATGAGTGTTTCTGCTTGATAACGCATTAAGTGTAGTTAATGTCATATTAAAATGAATTTATTAAATACGTTCATTTCAGTGTTTCTGTCATTGTACTTGTCATAGTTTAGAAATAAAACAATGTTGCAGTTGGAAACGTGTTGTCTATTATCGTGTTTTTAAAAAAATACACTGATCACCATTCTTTGAATATTAACAGTGATTTTTGCCAAGTTCGTGGGTACACGCTTGTAAATATTTAGGGGTTTTGAAACCTAACTTGTCTGATTATTGACTGGAGGTTTTTTGATTATTTTAATAATCAAACAAAAATTTGACAACAATATTCAAGCTGTTAACATCAAAACGGGAAGTGTGAAAGCTGGCATTGGCAATCAGTGCAAGTTATAGTAAATACATTGTTTGCCAGTAATTAAAACTTGTTAATCACTAAATCTCACAAGTGTTTTGGCCTAGAAGCAGGCCATTCAGCCTAGCATGCCGTTCTGGCTTGTGAAATGAGCTTCATTATCGAGTGCCAATTTCCTGCTTTCTCCCCAAATCCTTGTGCATTACTTGTATCCAAACAGTCGTCTAATGCAGTTTAGAATAACTCAGTTGAGTCTACCCAACCATACTTCCAGGCAGTGCATTCAATAAGCTGTCAAGTTGCTGAGTGAAAAAATATTTTTCTTACTTCACTGTTGCTTCTTCTGTGGGTTGTTTTAAATCTGTGCCCTCTTGTTGTACCTTTTACGAGCGGGAGCAATTTCTCCCTATCTGTAATTTGGAAAACCTCCATCAGATCTCCTCTTAACACTCTGTCCAAGGAAATCAGCCCCAACTTTTCAATCTATCTACATAACTGAAATTCCTCATCTCTGGAACCATTCTTGTAAACCACTTTACATTCTCTCTAATGTGTTCACAACCTTTCTGTAACATGCAGAACTGTACACAGTTTTCTAGCTGAGGTCTAGCAGGTGTTTTATAGTGTAACAAGTTCAACATCACCTCCTTACACCTGTATTCTGTCTCTGTTAATAGAGTTGATATTATATACTTTATTTGCTTTCTACCTGTCTAGCCACTTCCAATGATCTGTACACATATACGCATGCCCCTCTGCTTCTGTATTCCCCTTAGACTTGTACTCACTATTTTATATTGTCTTTCAATGTTGTTCGTACCGTAACGTTTGATTGGATAAGGTGTCACATCAGAGATTATCGCAGAAAGTAAAATCTCATGGTTTATCAGTAACATTGGCATGGATAAAAGTTAGGCTAGCTAACAGGAAGCAGGCAGTAGGAATAAATAGGTTTTTTTCAGGATGGCAGAATGATGCCAGAGGTGTAGATGCTAAGGCTTTAACTTTTACAATTTATATGAATGATTTTGATGAAGGGATCAAAGGTATGGTAGCTTAAATTAGTTTGACTCAAAGATGGGAAAGTGAGTAGTGAAGGCATAATGAGCCTACAAAGGAATATAGATAGGTTTAGCGAGTGGCAAAGATCTGGCAAATGGGTCATAATGTTGGAAAGCATACAATTTTCCATTTTGGCAGAAAGAATAAAAATCTTGTTATCTAAATGCTGAGAGGTTGCAGGGCGATTTGGGTGCCCTAGTGCATGAATTACAGGAAGTTAGTATGCAGGGACGGCAATAAATCAGGAAAGGTAATAAAAATGTAATGCAAGTGGAACTGAATGCGAGTAAAGGGGTTATGCTTCAGCCCTACAGGGCCTTGGTGAGATTGCATCTGAAGTACCCTGTATAATACAAGTCACCATTCTTACAGAAGGATGTTAGTGCATCGGAATTAGGTCAGAGAAAGTTTACTAAACCAATACCTGGAATGAATGGATTGCCTTACGAAGAAAGGATAGACCTGTATCTCTCTGGTGTTTAGAGGAGTCAGAGATTACGTTATTGAAACATACAAGATCTTGAAGCTACTGGACTGAGTAAATGTTGAAAAAATGTTTCAAAGGGAGAGTCTCGGACTAGGGGCTAAAGCTAAGTGAGAGCAGCCATTTATAATGGAGGAGAAACATTTTCTGAGGATTGAGCTTTTGAAATACCCATCCACAAAAGGTAGTGGATGCAGAATCTTTAAGTATTTTTAAGGCAGATGTGGATAGAGTCTTGACTACCAAGGGGATGAAAGATTATTGGGGGTATGCAGGAATGTAGAGTTGAGGTTAAAACCAGATCAGCCATGACTTTATTGAATGGCAAAGCAGGCTTGAAGGGCTGAGTGACCTACTTTTGTTTCTTGTTGTGTTCCTACCATCACACCATTAAAAATATACCTAAGACTGAAATTGAACTGCCTCAACTTTTTCTATTATGTTTAATGGATAGTTACCACACAACATCATCATATTTACATCTTTCCATGTGTTTCAGTGCCTGTCTGTTTTCTGGATAACAGTGCAGCAAACCTTGTGGAGCAGCAGGGTAACTCAGACAACTATTGTACTTCCATCTGTTAATTATGACTCAGAGGTGATACTGCTGATTTCAAATGCAATTTTTGCAACAAATAAAATATCAAAAATCTAATTTTTCTAGATGCTGAAGGTGATTGATGTCTTCATTCGATCTCTAATCTGTAATTTCTACATTCACCTCAATGGTAACTGGACTTGTGTATGTTCTGTGCACCTACACTTGAAGTGCCAGATCATTGTCCACTACTTTATGAAACTTTATCTTTATGTGTCAGTCTGTATTTGGGACTTGTTTTTGAAGAATCACTTTCCTTTGAGGCTGTTGATCAGCTTTTGTAATTTTTAGAATAATACTGTAATTAAAACTTATTTATTTGCAATAAGGTTAATTTCATGAGAGTTTATTGGAAATATAAAATGGACTGCAGAACTTTTTAATAAGGTGATTTTATTTCCCATGATACTGATGAATTTGAAGAAAGTGTCATTTTTATGTTTGAAATGCACCGCAATTGGTACTTAAGTTTAGCTGTTTCCTTTGATCCAAGGCTAAACATTGATTCCTTTTAGAGTCCAAATCAGCACATTTCCTTTCTTGAGTTCTTGAGCAGTTGTGGAGCCAGAGTTCCTCTGCCTGTGGAAATCATTTTGTATTTCCTTACCTCAGTCTATGATTAACTTCAAATTGGAGATATTCGGCTGTGATCTACATGAATTTAATTTTGTTGCATTTTGTCCAATTTCTGAGTTGGTGTAATAATTGCACAATATGCTGTTTATTTGCTACATTGCTCACTGCATAAGGGAAACCAGGAGATGTGACTTCTACTCAACTTGGTAAAGGCAAGTAATCTGGAAAGCAGGGTGTGAGTAGTTTGTAGATGGCACCAGCTAACACTGGTAGTACTGCAAACTTTGTAACAAATTTAATGCAGGAAACTACAACCTTAATAGTTTTTCTGAAATAACAAGCAAAATAATTGAGTAAATTATCTGCAGTAATGAGGATTACTTTACATTGTCTTGTAATCAGCAATCAGCCGAAGTTCAAAAAGGCTAAGTCTTACCTGACAAATCGCACTGTATTTACCCAGTGCAATGACATGCCTAAGAAAACTTTACAATGTGTACCAAAACTTCCAGAAGGCCTTTGACAAAGTTCCTTGTAGAAGGCTGCAAATTGTCAACAATTCAAGGTAAAACTTAAAAATGGACATCCTGGATGAAGAAAACTGCTATGATGTTACAGCTGGGTGTAAGACCAAGAGGTGTGACATTTGAATCGCCACGTGTGTGTAGTGGCAAGGAGTGCCTTTCGGTGCTGTCCCATAGAATAAGAAAATCTTGCATTAAATATCACTGAGCAAAGCGGTAATAGGAAAGTTGGTAAATATTCAATATGGTACCGTACCAACAGATTTCCTTGAGATGTGATTTGTGTGCAGTCCTGACAAATACATGGTTTCATTATTTATGCATCTAAAAATAGCAATGAATTCAACATAGAAATAAGACAACCTGTCTAGGATCATTTGTTGCATTCAAACCATAATTTTTTATACAAGCTGAACTATCAGTTGGAATCAATAGTTTATTTAAGCGCAAAAATTAAATCCTAGTGAGATGCATCTGTAGCTGGTAAATATTACAGGATATTCTTAGCACAAAACAATGTAATTAACTCACATTTGTATTTACAAATGTTTGGAATTGAAATCAGATAATAAGTTGCATGTTATGAGAAAAATGAAATTCCAGAGCGATGGATAACATTTATTTTAATACAAGGCTGCCTATAATTATTTGATGTTGTAAATTATAATTTGAATATTAATATCACCTTTTAAATTTGTTCAATGACCACTACATTTGTCAGTTTTTTTGTACAAGATCTTACAATTTACAGGAAGAATTCTAATTTATTTCAGTAGAATAATTTGAATAACAGGTGGCTTTGTTAGTTTGGTGGTATTAGCATAATAGAAAGAGAAGACCCAAATTCAGGAAACCAAGATGTAGAAGAGTTTGAGTAGAGAGAAAAAAAATTTGGTAGTAACAAGAAGTTACATGTAGGAGTGGTATACCGTCCACCCCTAATAGTAGGATGGAGTCTGAAGGAAATAATAATGCAAGCTTGGCAGAAAGGCACAGCAGTAATCATGCAGAATTTTAATCAGTGCCCTGATGAGATAGATGAGCAAACTAGATGAGGCGTTCAAAGAACAAAGAACAAAGAAAATTACAGCACAGGAACAGGCCCTTCAGCCCTCCAAGCCTGCGCCCAACCAGATCCTCTATCTAAACCTGTTGCCTATTTTCTAAGATAACAGGGTGTAGAGCTGGATGAACACAGCAGGCCAAGCAGCATCAGAGGAGCAGGAAGGCTGA
>JAHRHZ010000021.1:19552261-19632415 GCA_024137785.1 Ginglymostoma cirratum
GCCTGCTGTGTTCATCCAGCTCTACACCTCTATTTCAGGTGCTGTACGTTTGGATGAAATCAAATGGCCATGGGACTGTGAGTTATTTGGATTTACAGTCACTGAAAACAAAGGCGTTTAACAAAGGAGTTTGTCTTGCTTTAAATATTAACACATCATGAATGACTTTGTTACAGATTACGCAATTCTTAATGGACTCTGATCACTTTCTTCACAATTCTCAAAACTTGGTTGCCCAGGTGTGAAATAAAACTACACTTTGAACTTTTAATTACGAAGTGATTTTGAGTGACTCCATGCTATTTAAATCTACATTATATTGTATTAAGGTCAAGATATTATTTGTTATTCAGGAAGAGGATTTTTAAAATTTTAAATAAGGGTTATTGTCTAATCTGTTATCCTACATAGAAATTCGAGTCATCTTTTATTTATTGCATATTTCTCTTCTCAGATGTGGCTCGAGCTATTGAATTGCTAGAGAAGCTTCAGGAAAGTGGAGCAGTGCCAATCCACAAACTGCAGTCCTTACAGAGAGTACTACAGAGTGAATTTTGCACTGCTGTCAGAGAGGTATGGAAGTCATTATCCTAGTGCCAATAGAAAAAGACTTGAAATTATGTGGCACCTTTCATGATCACGCAATGTTGTAAAATACTGTGTAACCATCAACACTACTTTTAAACTGGTAATAGGAGCAGCCAGTCTGTGCACAGCAAACTAGTAGTAATATAAATGACGAGATCATCAATTTTTTTGGTTATTGGCCGAGGCATAACTAATGGCCAAGGCACTGGAAGAACTTCTGTAATGTTCTTTTGAATAATGAAGGATAGATTACATAGTTTGGAAGGAACTTCTTTCATGAAGAGATGGAAGGGAATTTTGCAATTTAAGGCTGAGGCAGTTGAAGACAAGATTGCCAGTGATTTTTGTGATTTAAGTTTTAGCATGAGATAAAATTGCAGTAACCCAGCAATTGAAGGGGGTTCTTGGGCTGGAAGTGATTGTAGAAATGGGAATTTGAGGCTATGAGAAGGCTTGAAAGGAAGAATGGGAACTTAAAAGACTTATCTCACTGGATGCTAATGCAAGTAAATGATGGGCGCTTGTGACTTTCCTATCCATATTGGACAACGTTTAGAATGATCATATTTATGTTGATGAAAAGTGGGAAGTCATCTGTTAGAATAATCAAGTCTAGCGATAACCAAGGCGTAGATGATGATTTCAGCAGCAGGCAAGCTTAGGTAGGGGCGAAGTCAGCCACTTTTATGGAGGTGAATGTAAGTGGTTTTTCTGAGGGTATGGATAAGAACATCAGAGCAATAGCAGTATAGCGGGGGCAGTCATAGAACATAGAACATAACCATGCAGTACGGGCCCTTCGGCCCTCGATGTTGCGCCGACCTGTGAAACCAATCTGAAGCCCATCTAACCTACACTATTCCATTATCATCCATATGTTTATCCAATGACCATTTAAATGCCCTTAAAGTTGGTGAGTCTACTACTGTTGCAGGCTGATTCACAAACTTGACTGTGTTTTTTAAGAGAAGTGATAAAGATGATTGAAGAGGGCAGGCTGGTGGATATTGTCTACATGGGCTTTAGCAAGGCCTTTAAGGTCCCTCATGGGAGGCTGATACAGACAATGAAATCACATGAGATTCAATGTGAGCTGGTAAGATGTATAGGCTCACAATGATGCCGCCCGCAAACTGGAAGAGCAGTACCCCATATTCCACCTCAGGAGCCTCAAGCCCGATGGCCTAAATGTGGATTTTACCAGTTTCAAAATCTCCCACCCCGGCCTCATCGCCTTACCAACCGTCTCTCTCAATCCCCACCTCCTTGACCTGACACAACCTATCCATTTTCTCTCCCACCTATCCAGTCCCCCCACCTCACTGACCAATCCCCACCACTCCCTGCATGCACTCACCTATCACCGTCCTACCTACCTTCCCCAGCCACACCCCTCCTCTCTCTATTTGTTTCTGACCTTGGCCCCCCACCTCCCCATTTCTGACCTGAAACGTCAGCTTTCCTGTTCCTCTGATGCTGTCTGGCCTGCTGTGTTTCTCCAGCTCCACACTGTGTTATCTCTTACTCCAGCAACTGCAGTTTTTGCTGTCTGAGCAGCAGAAGGGTGTTTTCTGACTACAGATCTGTGGCCAGTGGTGTTCCCTAAAGGACATTGGTGAACCAGATGGGTTTTTTTCCACAATTGAAAATAGTTTCATGGTCATCATTAGGCATTTACTTTCAGATCCTGTGATTTCCCCTCAAATACACTTAAAAAAAAACTGTTTCAGTGCTTCAAGAATGGTGCTTGTAAGTAATCCAGGTAACATATTAATGATTCAAAGAGTTTAAAATTCTTGAAAGGGTACTTTTAATTCCCAAAGGAGACAAACAGTATGAGCTAACAATAGCATTGGTGTCCAAGTGCAATCCAAGTGCTTATGTTTGTTAATGCTACAAGTCATCCACTGTTATTCAGTAGATGCAGTAACAATGAGCTCAGTGGGAGAGCCCCTGAAGCACAATTGAAATTGCATTTTCAAAGCAATAAACCTTCTAAAACACTTCTAATACTTGATTAACATTTAAAATCCATCAACACATTTCATCTTCATTTGGATTCTGTTATGTAGAAATGATTTTGTATGCTCTTGAATTCTGAAAACCAATCTTATCTTTTATTTAAAGTCTCAATTTGAATATAATCTGG
The DNA here is from genome assembly GCA_024137785.1 of Ginglymostoma cirratum. Taxonomy (NCBI): domain Eukaryota; kingdom Metazoa; phylum Chordata; class Chondrichthyes; order Orectolobiformes; family Ginglymostomatidae; genus Ginglymostoma; species Ginglymostoma cirratum. The sequence goes on from JAHRHZ010000021.1 coordinate 19,554,999, forward strand.
ATACCTTATTTAGGACAGGGACAAAATTTTTTTTAAAAGGCTCTCCAGTGATCTGTCTGAGTGTCATATTTGTCTACTGCATAAATGGACATTTTACTAAAATTGACATTTGTACTGTATGTGGTCAATGCCTCATAGATAATCTAAAAATGATCTGCAGCATTGTGGTGTCTTAAATATACAAATTCTGTACTTAATGCACTCAGTTGTAGATTGGAAAATAGCTTTTGATCCAGATTATGTGGGGAAAAACAGGGCATGTTTAAATAGAAGCAGTACTCAGTCTCATGTCCATGAAGTTAATATATAATCTAGAATGCTGATTGGTGAAATTCTTGGTAAATTTGGGGTAAACAAGAGAAGTATAGCTGGAGCAAAGAGAGAGGCAAAGGCCAAGGTCTCCTTGGACATACTACTGTACATAAATTCCTGTTTACCAATAACTGTGCGCCAATGCTCAATGTGTAATGTAGTGCAGACAGTTCTTCAATACATCTGGCAATTTCATCTTTATGACCAGCACAAAGAAAACTGAAGCAATGCACCAGTCTGCTTGAGAAAAGTCCTATCTCAAGCCTGAGTTTTCAGTCCATAACCAGCACGTGTTAGCAATGGCGAACTTCACTAATCTCAGCAACACACTCACTTTTGTACTGTCTGTGTTGACCACAAGACACATGTAACAATTGCCAAAGCCTATGGCAGACGTTGAACAGCAGTCTGTGAATGAAGAGAAGTAAGTTTGCCTCCCAAGCTGCAGGCCTGTTGACAGAAGCAGTGTGAGACTTGGATTGTCTACCAATGTGTGCCAAGATGTTCAGCTCTTATTTGAACTACCTTCAGAGGCTTCTGAAGATCAGGTGGACATAGTGCCAAACACAGTTGTTCTTCCAAATTGACATCCCAAGCATCAACACCAAATTGAGACAGTCAGAATTGAAATGGGCTGGTCATGTAGCCAGGATGCCTGACACTCGTTTAACAAAGTGAATCTTGTATGGAGAGTGTGAGTCTAGGGTGCACACTCAAGGCTGTTAAAGGAAGCACTACTTCGACGCTCCTAGAATATAGAATAGAATATCCTTTTATTGTCATGTGTATTCCATTGTAGGAGTACAGTGAAAAGCTTTTATAATGTCTGCTGCCTTTTGGCAAGTACCTAGGTACAATTTTTGGATACAGCAGAGGAATAAAAGTAATTGCGGTACTTTACAGAGTTGAAAAATAAGTTAAAATAAGACATCAGCAAGGGGTTGACATTAAAGTAAGGGAGGAAATTTCAGATGGACATTACATTGTAGCAGCTCAGCGCAGGACCTTTGCATGACCACCCGCACCAGACCCCAACAGCCGTTCCTGCTCCACAGTGACACTCAGTTGCTCCAAGGTAAGTTCTAGGACTGCCTCCCCAGCTCTGGTCTCTGCCCAGGACTTGCTGCCTGCGTGCTGCTCCAGAATTCACCTCTGGTGCTAATGGGGAGAGAAGAAGAGAAAAAGAGAAGGGTGGGAGGGAGAGAAACCGGAAAAAAAAAAAAAACAGGTGGAGCAGAGGAGCTCCAGCAGGAGCATCCCACTCTGCCACCATCTTGCGGAGTCCTAAGGCTTCACCTGGAACTTTTGATATTGACTTTGTACCCTGAGAGAAGCTTGCCCAAGATTTCTGCTCCTGGCATAACCAAATAAAAAGTGTTATGGCCTCCTTTTGAAAGAAAATGCATTTCAGAGGCAGAAAGAAAATGCAAACAGAGGAAATTGAGCCAACAGCTCCAAAGCTCAACTGCTTGTGGAATTCTGATTTTTTGCAGTCGAACATTCTGGGTGTAAACCAACCTTAGCAGTCATTCAGGTACCCTGTCAAATACTCCAGATGATGAATATGTTTGCCTTAGCCTCTGAGTTATCAGTGATATGAATAGGAAAGGATTAGAGAGATATGGGCCAAATGCTGGCAAACATGTCTAGATTAATTTAAGATATCTTGTCGGCATGGACGAGTTGGACTGACATGTCTGTTTCCATGCTGTACAGCTTTATGTGAATTTCTACTGTAGTCGTATTCATTTCCAGCAGATGAGATGACCGTACTGCCTATTAAATCCCAGTTGGCTCCTATTGGGTTAAACCAGTTGGCCACACTTTGCCCTGTTCAATCCCTGTAACCCTGCAGTTTATTTCTTTCAACTACCATTCAGTTTCCCTTTTGAAATCATGGCTGCTGTTTTCACCATCCTCTCAGGCAGCAAGATCCAAGATATTATCATTCCCTGTGTGAAAATGCACTTCTCACTTACCCTTCTGCATCTCTTGTCCACAATAGTCCACATGACCTCTCACTTTAATCATTTATTCCACCCTGCCCCTGTTTTATCATGTAATTTGAGTGACTATGTTATGTGAATAAAGAGTTGGAATCACACATAAACTGTTTGCATTTATATTGCACATGAGTGGCCCCAAAATGCTTTACGAAGGGTAGTCATGGCCCGAAGAGAGAAATACAGCAGTTTGCGTGCAGGAATTTCCAACCATCAGAAGTGCATTACCAACTGGATAAATTGCTTCTGTGAAACTGGGTAAGAAGTTAGTGTTGGGCAGAACCCAAGAGATTGCATGCTCTTTTCAAATTGACCAGATTGTTTCGGTTCGTCTGCAAAGATGGACAAGTCATAGGTTACAGGGCACAGGCACAGTAGGTGACATACATGGGTTAGACACAGCAGGAGAATACAGGGGTAGTGGGGAATAAATGATTAGAGACAGAGGTTGTGTGGAATATTAGTACTGGTGTGGACTAATTGGGCCAACCAGTTTTGGGGCTGTGAATTCATTGTATTTTTTTGTAGATGATTTGCTATGATGGTAAAAATTACAATTTATTGTCACTAATTTATCACCTAATGCAGATCTTCTTTTAAACATTAATTATTAGCTTAAGTTCAAATCACCGATCATCGTGTGAATTGTAATTATTATGAATGCTTTTAACTGGCATTTACTTTTTAGGGATAAACAAATAAGAGATTCATAATCTGACACCTTACCACAAATAGTATTACAGAATCACAGTGATGACTTGATATGAATCAGAGTCCAGAACTGCAATTTTGATTTAATTGCAATTCATTCAAAATGGGTTAGGTCAGGATTTAGTATCGTTGTCAATAGTACTTCATGTAGGATTTTGTGTCTCGACAGGTCTGAACTCAGTGGAAACATTAGAATGCTCGCTCTGGTGACATGCCCCATGATCATTTAACAATTGGAGTGACATTAATTGGCCTAGGATAAGATTTCCAGACCCCTTCCAAAAAGGCTTGTCTGTTTTATCTGCCAGCCAATCATATGGCCAATAATTTGTGCTCCCAGCAATAACACCAAGACTGGTAGCCACCAGATTGGGTCTGAACCCAATCTCAATGAAGATCACCAATGAATCTGGGTGGAGAGATAACTAAAGGACTGTGGCAAGGGCTGGTTAAGAATGATTGGCAGAGAGATTGGAGTGCAAAGACCAAAGGGTTTGGAGGGGAGGGTAACGTTAGGATGGGTCAGATGCTGGAGCTGGAGGAGGCCTATCCAGGAGATGTCTGAATTCCTTTCCCATGCACATCCTGCAGTGTGACACCTGCTGGACTTCAAAATTTGTGACTCCACTTCTGTGGCCAACTAAGCAACCCAATTGGCCCAAGGATAGGTGGGCTGCCTGATGCCCTTAATATTGGAATTTCATTGGAACAAGTGAGTAGGCACTGGGAAAGGTACCTGTGCCTAAATTTACATCATTTGGGTGGATGCCTGTCAACCTACCCTCAGTGGATTGTGAAATCCTGACCCATATAAATTAATATGTTCCATTATGGCATAACAAAATACATCCAGTGTTTTAGAATAGATTGATTTATCAAGCAGGCAATTATCTTTATCTGAGCATTCAGTAATTGTTAAAATGAGGCAATTAACTCGAATAAATGTAATTACTTGGATGGTTAGGTGTAAATGATAATTTATAATGCGAACGTTACTTTGGTGATAGCTTGAATAATTTTACTTGAGTTAAATTATTGCATTTATTCTCTGCTGTTATAATATTCGTACTGAAATATTCATCTTGTTGAGAGTTCATAAAACCTTCCTGAAATGTATTACAGTAACTACAAATAGTAACTTTTTAATGACATATCACTTTTGGATTGTATATTTGTTGTATGCTCTCAGTAGAGTGAAGGATTTCATTTACCAAAACAAAATCTAACATAGACAAGTTTCAATAAGTGACCTAAGAGCTAAGTGATCCATGATCAACAGATCCAATCAAAGCTCTGCAGTCATGTAGCAGACAGTTAAGTAAAACTGCGGAGGAGAAGGCTCCACAAATATCCCCATCCTGAATGATGCAGGAGACCAGGCAGAAGCATTTACAACCACCTTCAGTGAAATGCATAGTGGATGATCCACCCTGGCCTTCTGAAGTCCTCAACGTGACAGTTACCATTTTTGAGCCACATCAATTTGCTTCTTGTGACAATAATGAACACCTGAAACACCAAGCCATGACAATATTCTGCCAACAGTAACAAACACTTGCACTCCAGAATTTGCTGTGCCTCATGCCAAGCTATTTCAGTACAACTACAATGCAGGCATCTACCCAAAAGAAGTAGAAAATTGGTCAGCTAGATCTTATCTACAAAAAGTAGATCAAGTCTAATCACTGCTCCACCATTCTTCTCCCAGTTGTGCTAATAAGCAACACTTCCACAGAAATAATAAACTGCTCATTGATGCTCAATTTGGGTTCTTCCAGGTTCCTTGTCTCTTTACAGCCTTTGTCCAAATATGGAAAAATAAGGCAAATGCAATTAGAGGCCAGAGTGACTGACCTGGACATCAAGTTAGATTTTGAGAGCTATGACATGGAGAATCCCTGACAAATTTGAAGCCCTTGGGAACTAAGAGAGAAAACTCTTCATCAGTTGGAGTCATACCTCACAACAGGTTCGAAATAAAAACTAATCGCTGGATAAACTCAGCAAGCAAATCTGACACCATCTTTAGAGAGAGAAAAAGAGGAATGTTATGCGTCAATATGACTCTTCAGACCTGAAAGGGGCTGGAAAGTGGTCATCTTTATTGCTGGAAACTGAGGGGTGTCCCAGGATATTGCTGCAGGAGTTCCTCAGGGTAGTGTCCTGAGCCCAACCATCTTCAAAAGATCAGAAGATTGTTAAGGTGAGGGAGCAACTATTACTTAGAATGGCAGAGTAGACTTGAGGGACTGCTGATCCTATGTTCCATGTGATGTTAATACACTCCCATTGCTATGAGGAAGAAAGTTCCAAGATTTTTGTCCAATTATAGTGAAAGAAGGGCTATGTAGTTCTAAGTCATGAGGGTATGTGACTTGGATAAAACTTGAAAGTTGTGGTGCTGCCATTCACCTGTTGCCCTTGTCCTTCTAGTTGGTAAACCTCACAAATTTAGAAGGAGCTATTGAAGGAGGAAGTCTTGGTGAGTTATTACAGAGCATCTTGTTTATTGTGTACACTGCTGCCACTGTTTTGGTGATAGAGGGAGTGAATATTTAAGTTGGTGAATGGGGTACTGATCATGCAAGTTGCTTTGTCCTGTTGTTAGAACTGTATTCATTCAGGCAAGTGGAGATTATTCTCTCACACTCCTGACATCTGTTTTATTCATAGTTCCTGACTTCCCAAAATTTGTGCGCTGTTAATTCCTAAGACTACCTAGCCTCTAACTTGCTGTTGGATCCACAGTACTTGTGTCACTGGTCCAGTTAAGTTTCTGATGACTGCTAACCCGCAGGATGTTGATGGTAAGGAAATTAGCAATTGTAACGCCATTAAATATCACAAGAAAATGGTTAGATTCTCTCATTGGAAATGTTCATTGCTGGTTTTTGTGTCACGTGAATATCAATTGCACTTTATGAGCTCAGACTTCAATGTTGTCCAGGTCTTGCTCGATGTAGATAAGGACCCCTTCAGCATCTGATGAATTGCAAATGGAACTGAACAATGTTTAATATATATATAGCAAAATTTTGACCTATTGATGGATGGAAGGTCCTCAATGAAGCAGATGAAGATGGTTGAACCTTGGACATTATCCTGAAGACCTCCTGCAGTGAGGTTCTAGGATTGAGAGGATTGACCTTCAACAGCCACACCCACCTTCCTTCGTGTTGGCGATGACTCCAGCCACTGCATAGTATTCCCCCGTTTCCCATTGACTATAATTTGGCCAGAATTCCTCGATGTCACACTTGGTCAAATGCTCCCTTGATATCAAGGATCATTATCTAAGTCTCCTTACTAGAGGTGGATATCTAACTATAACCTTAATCTTGGTTTAAGAATCTGGTTCTTAAATAATATTTCCTCAGTTGGGGAAAGGCTGATCTGGCAGTTGGAGGAAATGGTGAATTGTTTGGTCAGTGTTCGCCTTCCAAGATGAAGTTCCCAAGATATGGAAAATGGCCTATCTTTTCCAGGGATTGATCTCAATCAATGGGGTGAGCTGCAGAACACAACATAATTAAAATATGGCTAGATAAATGTTAAACAAAATTAAATAGAGATGAGTTTTATTCGGTAACAGATATTAAGAAATCCATTTTTTTTATTTCAAGCTACCAGATGTAACACCATGTCAGCATCTGGTTAGTAAGTTTGTGGATGACACCAAAATTGGTGGTGTAGTGGACAGCAAAGAAGGTTAACTCAGAGTACAATGGGACCTTGATCAGATGGGCTGATGGGCTGAGGAGTGGCACATGGAATTTAGTATAGATAAATGTGAGGTGCTACATTTTGACAGGGCAATCCAGGGCAGGAGTATTGCACTTAATGGTAAGGTCCGGGGGAGTGTTGCCAAACAAAGAGAGCTTGGAGTGCAGGTTCATAGTTCCTTGAAAGTTGAGTTGCAGGTAGACAGGGTGGTGGAGAAGACATTTGGTTTGCTTGCCTTTGTTGGTCAGTGCATTGAGTATAAGAGTTGGGAGGTCATGATATGGCTGTACAGGACATTGGTTAGGCCGCTTTTGGAAGACTGCATTCAGTTCTGTCTCTCTGTTACAGGATAGATGTCGTGAAACTTGAAAGGATTCGGAAAAGATTTACAAGAATGTTGCCAGGGTTGGAGGGTTTGAGCGATAGGGAGAGGCTGAATAGGCTGGGGCTATTTTCCCTGGAGCGTTGCAGGCTGCAGGCTGTAGGGGTTTATAAAATTGAGGGACATGGATAGGGTGAATAGCCAAGGCCTTTTTCGCGAGAGTGAGGGCGTGCAAGTCTAAATGGTATAGGTTTGAGGTGAGAGGGGAAACATTTTAAAAGGGACTAAGGGGTAGCTTTTTAACGTAGAGGGTGGTGTTATGTATGGAATGAGCTGCCAGAGGAGCTGGTGGAGACTGATATAATTACAACATTTAAAAAGCATCTGGATGGGAACATGAATACGAAGCGTTTGGAGGGATATAGGCCAAATTCTGGCAAATGAAACTGGATTAATTTAGGATATCTTGTTGGCATGGATGAGTAGGACTGACGAGTCTGTTTCTATGCTGTACATCTCTGTTACTCAATGACTAAATAGATATGTTAGAGACAAATGTTGGCCAGAGCACTGGGATAACTCCTGTTCATTACTGAATACTGCAATAGAATTAGTTTGGCTGTCTGAGGATGCACAAAGATCCTTGGTTTGAAGTCTTACCTCTGAGGTGACGTCTTTGACAGCAGAACTCCATTAGTGTTTCACTCTGGGGTAATTTTTGAATACATTTTCAGATCTTTGTACTATTCTATTTTTCTCAAGCATATTGCTTTAAGTGGATTGTAAAATAAAAATAAAATAGTGTAAAGGAACACAATCCTTTTTAAGGAATATCCTGGCATCAGCAGAAGGAGATCAAATCTGTGTCCCTTGCTGCTATTCTGCCACATGCAGATGTAATAATACATTGCAGTATTACAAGTCAGGCAGTGAGAGAGCTCATATACTTGCATGTTTTTATTTACAAATTTCATGTTGTGCCCTCCAATCCCATCAACTTGCTCCGTTTTGCGCTCTTTTCAAGTTCTTAAACGAAATTAACAAGTGACAGCTCCGAGGTGACTTCCTGTTAATGCTCATCACCCGAATGTAATTAAACATTTAATTAATATACAATTAACATACAATACTATGGTGTGAAATGGGCTGTGTTCGCACCACTGCAGGAAGACAAAAATGCCCTCCAGGAAAAACTGAACCCCATAGAGCTTTGATTGCAAGATGCTCGTTTATGAGCCGTAGTTTGGTTTGCAAATCTGTGCTTCTAACTACTGTTGTGTTCTCTACCAAGCAAAAGCGAAATGCCTCTGTCTCTTTACAAAATGAATCATTGGCCATAAAAGGCACATTGAAATGAAAATTGTACACAGCTCCCAGTAATGATGTCAGCAGAGCACATCTGCTCTCACTAAATGGCGGTTTGCTGACAGCTGCAGAGTGGGCCGTTCAATATGGTTTTGTTCTTCGTAACTAAGGTTTGGAAAAGGCCAAGAGGTTGTGAAATGTAAGAGGTTAAATATGTTACAATTAAAGCACCTGCACAGTATGTACCAACAGTGCTGCTCTCTTAACATTTTGAAAGTCTTGAATAGGAAGTGTTTGTACATGTGTCTGTAAGAGTTGAACTTCCCACTTTGTGACATTTAGGTCTGAAAGTATCAATAGATTCATGTACAATAACAAATCCTATCTGACTATTTTATGATATTTATCAATGTAAAGCAACCAATGTTGTATTCTTCAAAGCAACATTCCTGACAGAGAAGCAACATTACAGGGCTGACTGTTGCTGAACAGGAAGTTCCATGCATCAGGAGGCTGTTATCCTTGGGGTTGGAATTGGTGCTTAATTGTAATATATGACTTCATTGTCGGTACACTTTTAGTGTGCATGAAGGCTCACTATTGAATCTATAGCAAGTGTGGTGAGGAAGTACAAAAAGAGATTGACTTGGAAAGGCTACCAAGAGCATTGAGGAGGCAGGTATAATTAAAATACCTATGCCAGGAATGCATAAATGATAACTGATTGATATTGCAGTTAGGCACTTGAGCTTTGTGATGCATTATATCAACTTGAAACGTAACACTGACAGTCCCTCCCATTCTCAGTCAGATTAAGGTGCTTGCCTAGTGTAATTACCTGTTGTTCTGTGGCTGGAGAAGCAACATTTAAATCAGAAGCCTGGTTACCCTTGAAGTCTGCCTTGGAGAGAGCTAGTAAGAGTGGTTCTGTGGCAGATGTCAAGTAATGAATAGTTGAGGGACAGAGGAACAATAGATGTGAGATTGCTGGTTTAGAAATAGGAGGATATTAGTTTGACAGCGAAACTTCTATGTATTCCAGGTAGAATGGAGTGTTATCAAGCATGGTCTGGCGGGAATGCCTGAGACCATCTCATCACCACCAAGGGCAGCTAGCGACGGACCATCTCATCACCACCAAGGCCAGCTAGCGACGGACAGTACAAAAAATTGCTAGCCAGCCAGCAATGTTTACATACCACAAGTGAATTTTTCTTCAAATGGAACTAGGCAACAGTACTGTTTTTATATGTCCTTATATTATAAACTGTGGTATAATTAGGTGAGCACTTGACTGGATTTATATACACGGTGAGCAAGTAATCAGTATGTTGGAGATAGTAAGAACTACCGATGCTGGAATCAGAGATGACCGTGTGGAGCTAGAGGTACACAGCAGGCCAGGCAGCATTAGAGGAGCAGGAAAGCTGACGTTTCAGGTTAATTGAAGCAGGGTCCCGACTCGAAACGTCAACTTTGCTACTCGTCTGATGCAGCCTGACCTACTGTGTTCCTTCAGCTCCACACTGTGTAATCGGTATGTTGGATCTTTTGAGATGTGTAGCTTGAAATAAAACTGACTAGAAAAGAATATCTGGACAACCTTTAACCTCTGGTGTTTAACATGGAGGAAATTTTTTTTTGTGGAGGATAGAATCCTGCTCTCTTGGTAGCTCTGGAGCCACCCAGTGAATCTCTTGAGCAGCTGCTGTTAGCTTATCTTGATTCAAGTATGCCATATTGCAAGCAGGGATGATCAATCAGGTTAACATATCCTCCATCAGTATAATGGGAAAAATTCAAACTTCATTCTCCTATGTACTAAAACAACAAAGTAATATTAATACAAGAAAGTAAAACAATGAAGCCCTGGTAATTTGTATAATCTCAAGTTTCTACATGTGATTTGAACTGTTATGGGGCTTGAATCTTTATCACACATCTCAATCATAATTGTGGGCTAATCTGGTGAAATCAGATCAAGCTATTCCCTTTGAGAGAGAATAGAAATAGGAAAATGATTCAATGTGAGCTGACATTCTCAGTCGTCAGTAATGGAATACATTGGGTAAAGTTCCAGTGGTATGATGCACTTAAAATAGAATTATGAAACACTCATGATCGTAAGAATTTTTGGGAAAAAAGAGAATTTTGTCTGTCAATCAATTATTGTTAATACCTTTAGAAATGCATTTATTAAGATATGGTGTTATCTGTCAAGCTGAAATGCATTTCTGGTCTCACTGCTATAGGAAGGATGTTGTGAAACTTGAAAGTCTTCAGAAAAGATTTAGAAGGATGTTGCTAGGGTTGGAGGGTGTGAACCATAGGGAGATGCCAAATAGGCTGGGGCTATTTTCCCTGGAGCTTCGGAGGCTGAGGGGTGACCTTGTAGAGATTTGTAAAATCATGAGAGTCATGGACAGGGTGAAGAATCAAGGTCTTTTTCCCAGGTGGAGGAGTCCAAAACTAGAGGGCATAGGTTTAGGGTTAGAGGGGAAAGATATAAAAGGTACCTCAGAGGCAACTTTTTCATACAGTGGGTGATGCATGTATAGAAAGAACTGCCAGAGAAAGTGGTGGAGTTTGTTGCAATTACAACATTTTAAAGGCATCTGAATGGATATATGAATAGGAAAGGTTTAGAGGGGTATGGGCTAATTGCTGGCAAATGGGACTAGATTAATTTAGGATATCTGGTCAGCATGGACGAGTTGGTCGGAAGGGTCTGTTTCTGTGCTATGTAGTTCTATGACTGTATGTTCCTTGTTCTTAAAATATTTACTAAATCTTGTGAATTGCCTTATAATTCATTATATAAATGCAGTTTTCTTTGAAAGTCTTGTTCACAAACTCTGCCGTCAAAGCATTTCATTCATCCGTGCTGAATTAGGTGTTCATTCATGTGAGCCAGATAAATCTATGTGCCAGCATGATGAAGACCTAAAGGAAACATACACCAGCGATTTAATTTCCTTGAAATTAGTATATTTCACAACGAATCACAGACAAGCGCCATAAGGAATAATTCCGAAATTTCATTTATCATACTTCACATTCTGGCAAGCAACCAGTCTTTATTCTCTTTAATCCAAATTAGAAGAACAAAAATTAACTTTAGAAGCTTAAATTGAAGTAGGGATTATAATAATATCCATTCTGATTTAGGAGATAGTAGGAACTGCAGATGCTGGAGAATCTGAGATAACAAGGTGTAGAGCTGGATGAACACAGCAGGCCAAGCAGCATCATAGGAGCAGGAAGGCTGACGTTTCGGGCCTAGACCCTTCTTTAGAAATGGGGGAGGGGAAGGGGGTTCTGAAATAAATAGGGAGAGAAGGGGAGGCAGATAGAAGATGGATAGAGGAGAGGATAGGTGGAGAGGAGACAGACCGGTCAAAGAGGCGGGGATGGAGCCAGTACAGGTGAGTGTAGGTGGGGAGGTAGGGAGGAGATAGATCAGTCCAGGGAGGATGGACAGGTCAATGGGGCGGGATGAGGTTAGTAAGTAGGAGATGGGGGTGGGGATTGAGGTGGGAGGAGGGGATAGGTGGGAGGAAGGACAGGTTAGGGCGGTGGGGATGAGCAGGGCTGGTTTTGGGATGCGGTAGGGGGAGGGGAGATTTTGAAGCTTGTGAAGTCCACATTGATACCATTGGGCTGCAGGGCTCCTAAGCGGAATATGAGTTGCTGTTCCTGCAACCTTCGGGTAGCATCATTGTGGCACTGCAGGAGGCCCAGGATGGACATGTCATCTGAGGAATGGGAGGGGAGTTGAAATGGTTCGCGACTGGGAGGTGCAGTTGTTTAGTGCGAACCAAGCGTAGGTGCTCTGCAAAGCAGTCCCCAAGCCTCCGCTTGGTTTCCCCAGTGTAGAGGAGGCCACAACGGGAACAGTGGATGCAGTATACCACATTAGCAGATGTGCAGGTGAACATCTGCTTGATGTGGAAAGTCTTCTTGGGGCCTGGGATGGGGGTGAGGGGGGAGGTGTAGGTGTAGGTGTAGCACTTCCTGCGGTTTCAGGGAAAAGTGCCGGGTGTGGTGGGGTTGGAGGGGAGTGTGGAGAGGACAAGGTAGTCACGGAGAGAGTGGTCGCTCTGGAAAGTAAATAAGGGTGAGGAGGGAAAAATGTCTTTGGTGGTGGGGTCAGATTGCAGATGGCAGAAGTGTCGGAGGATGATGCGTTGGATCCGAAGGTTGATGGGGTGGTACGTGAGGACGAGGGGGATTCTGTTTTGGTTTTTATTGCGGGGAGCGGGTGCGAGGGATGAGTTGCGGGAAATGTGAGAGACACGGTCAAGGCCGTTCTCGACCACTGAGTGGGGGGAGTTTCGGTCCTTGAAAAACGAGGACATCTGAGATGCACAGGAGTGGAATGCCTCATCCTGGGAGCCAATGCAGCGGAGGTGAAGGAATTGGGAATAAGGGATGGCATGTTTGCAGGAAGGTGGGTGGGGGGAGGTGTATTCTAGGTAACTGTGGGAGTGGGAGGGCTTGAAATGGATAGCGGTTTCTAGGTGGTTGCCAGAGATGGATTTCAGATATCACAACCCCATTTCTGAAGAAGGGTCTAGGCCCGAAACGTCAAGCTTTCCTGCTCTTATGATGCTGCTTGGCCTGCTGTGTTCACCCAGCTCTACACCTTGTTATCTCCATTCTGATTTATTTAGTTTTGCTAGTTCTGGATCTTTCCCTTTCTGCTTCACAGGATAGAATCATAGAATTTTACAGTGCAGTAAGAGGCCATTTGACCCATCATGTCTGTACTGGCTCCTGAAAGCGCTACCTAGCTAGTCCCATTCTCAAGCCCTATCCCTGTAGCCCTCTAAATTCATCATTTTCAAATATCCATCTCACTTTTGAAACCTCCTTTGGAATCCACCTCCACCACTCTCCCAGGCAATACGTTCCAAATCCTAATAACTCTGAGTAGCTTCTCCTCATCTCGCTTCTAAATCTCTTGCTGACAATCTTGAAATTGTGACCCCCCCAGTAACTGACATACAAACTAGTGGACACAGCATATCCTTCTTTCCCTGTTAATCGTTTATAATTTTCAAAACCTCAATAGGTCACCTTTTAATCTTCTCTGTTTCAAAGAGAATAAGCACAGTTTCTCTCATCTTTCTATGTATCTAAAATCTGTCATTCCTGGTATCATTCTAGTGTTATGGACCAGACCAAACCCCACAAAATATATTAAGGAGGTAGCCTAGACCCTAACTTCTGCTTATGTTAAAAGTAAGTGTAAGGCATTGTGTTCCAGATGCAATTTGATTGGTCAAACTACTTGACTTTAAGCAAAACACACTGTAGTATGAAAAGAAAGGCAAAATAAAAATAAGAATTAGCCTAGCTAACTCTATTCAAATGCTTAACAAAATAATATATATATATACATATATATATATATTAACTACTATAAGTTATCTTTTCCAATATAGTAACATCCCATAAACACACTCTTGGCAAAGGCAGATTCAGTAAAATAGATTATCTCACATGCAGTGCTGGCAGCAGGAAGAGAACCCCAGCCTTTAGCTGCAACAGAGAGGATTCCACATCCATCTTCAAGACCATAGCAACTGCTGAAAGCTAAAAACAAAAATCCTGGTTCTATGGGAGCTTGACCCCACCCATTCAGGCTGCTTCTATTGTTCCAAGTTTAAAAAAAAACAAGGCCTCACAAGCTGTTCACTGTATTGGCTTTGAGCAGGTGCCCAGCACCTCTGTCTCAATCTTTCTTCAGTTTAAAAATAAACAGGGCAAATACACCTCTTAAAGCCATATTGTCATCACAGTCTCCTTTGAACTCTCTCCAGAGCTTTAACAACCTTCATCAAATAAGATACCCAGAACTGAACACAATAATCCATATGTGGTCTGATCAGTGATTTGTAGCGATCACTTCCCTGCTTTTATACTCAATGCCTTTTTTTATGAACCCAAGGATCCTATTCTTAACAACTGATTCAACTTGCCTGGCCACTTTCAGAGGATTATGTACTTGAACCCTCAGTTTCCTCTGCTCCTGTACTCTGTTCAAAGTTGTACCATTAAGCCTGTATTGTCCCCCCGTGCTGCCTCTCGCAAAATACATTACTTGCATTTCTCTGTAGTTAGCTTCATCTGCCAGGTGTCTGCCCATTGGGCAAACTTGTCAAACGGCTCTCAGAAGTCGGTCAGAATTATCCTCACAATTCAGTATTCTCTTTAGCTTAGTATCAATGCAAATTTAGAGATTTTGCCTTCATCACCCATCTCTGAATTGTTTGTTTATCAAAATCTGTAAAAGCATGGATCCCAACACCGATCCTAGGGAACACCACTTAAAGGAAAAACTGAAAGTCATGGAACATAACCCCAAAAGAATATATACAACAGAAGCCTGTACATTTTGGTATTTATTTTGTCGTAAGGCATTATATGCTGAAACAGATTCTTCCTTGCAGACTTCCACAAGTACCATTCCCTCTGTGTCACCAGGGCCCACTCCTCCTTCATTCCCAACATTCTACCACCCTCCCACCCCGGCCCCCACAAGCCCATGGCACCTTCCCCTGCAACTGCAGAAGGTGCAACACCTGCCCATTTACTTCCTCCCTCCTCAGTATCCAAGGGCCCAAACACACCTTCCAGGTAAAGCGGCATCTTATCTGCGCTTCACTCAGTCTAGCCCACTGTATTCATTGCTCACTGGGACACACTTGGCAGCATGGCATGGCCTGGGAAGCCGAGAGTGGGACTCTGGCGGCAGCAAGCTGTAGTAGCAGAGAAGGAAAGGATAGAATCTCTTCAAGTTATCATTATTTTATATTATTCTAAATTAATATGAACGGAGTCTATGTACGGTGACAGTACACACTTTTCACTGTATTTCATATTGAATACATAGGGATACATAAGGGATATTCTATTCTATTCAATGTGGTCTCTCCTACATAGGGGAGACGAAGCATAGACTGGGTGACTGCTTTGCAGAACACCAATTTTCTGCCTGCAAAAAAGACCCTCGCTTCTAGTTGCCTGCCACTTCAACACACCACCCTGTTCCCTGTCTAACATCTCTGTCTCACGCTTGCTGCACTGCTCCAGTGCAGCTCAGCGCAAGCTGGAAGAACAGCAACTTATTTTCCACTGGACTCAGTATCGAGTTCAACAATTTTAGGGTTTGAGGCATCTTCTCCCATGCTGAACCCCCACACACCATGCTTTGTTATCACATGGTGTGCTATTACACACAACCTATTGTTAGGCACTAATTGCCCCATTAGTAGCAATTAATTCTCCTAGGCTGACAGTTATCCACTCCTTTGTCCAACTGTTCTTCTCTCTCTGAGCTATCTCCACCCATTGTTTGTTCCTACCCCTGCCCCCCTACCTTTTTTTGCATAAAAATGTTTTCCTAGCTACCACCAGTTCTGAGGAAGGGTCATGGGCCCGACATGTTAACTCTGATTTCTCTCCACAGATGCTGCCAGACCTGCTGAGCTTTTCCAGCAGTTTCTGTGTTTGGCTGCAGACTGGTGCCAGTATTACTATTTTTTTCTCAAATAGTGTTTTGGTAGTTCTAAATCACTGTCTGATAATATCATAACACACTGATTTGAAATTCATGAGATGATTATTGATATAAATATCAACTTGCCAAAGTATAATATCTGAATCACCTGTCTCCGCTGGAAAACTTTAGATTTTCCTTTTGTTGTGGGCTATTCAATATGACTACCTCTTTGTATGGGTAGCTATTTAGGTTCATGCTTTTCTTGCACTGTCCTTGTGGTGATGAAATCCCACTTTCACATCGAGAATACCCTGTATCATGTTGTGTGGCACTATCACCATGCTAAATGGTAGACATTTCAAATATATCTAACAGCTCAAGACTCAGTATCATGAGGCGCTATGGGCCAACATGCAGCAGAAGAATTGTACTCGAACACAAACTCCAACTTTATGACTCAGCATATCCCCACTTCTCCATTATTATCAAACCAGGGATCAACCCAAGATCAATGAAGAATCTAGGAAGCCTAGCCAGGAACAGCATTAGGCATACCTAAAAATACCATCAACCTGATCAAGCTAGTGCACAGGTCTACTACCACGTCAGACAGTATATGCAGCAAGTGATAGAGAGGAGAGATACACAATTGCACAGCTATCGGATCTGATCTAAGCCATGCAATTCTGCCACATTGAAAGGCGGTGGATAATTAAACAACTCAATGGAGGAGAAGGCTGCATAAATATCCCCATCCTCAATGATTGGGTAACCTAGCACATCAGTGCAAAACATAAAGGCAAAGCATTTGTAAATATCTTCAGCCAGAAGTGCCGAGTGGCTAAAACATCTTTATTTCTTCCAGACGATTGCAGTGTAAATACCAGTCTTCAGCGAATTCAGTTCACACCATGGGAATGTTCACTGATGACCACACAATGTTCAACACCATTCAAAACTACTCACACTGAAGTAGTAAATGTCCAACTATAGCAAGCAATGTCCAGGTTTAGTCTGACAAATGGATAGTAACATTCACAATACAAGATCCAAGCATTGATCATTTTCAGCAAAAGAGAATCCAAACATTGCCTCTCAATATTCAGTGGCATTACCACTGCTGAATTCCCACTATTAACATCCAGGGGCTCACCATTGACTAGAAACTGAACTATACCAACCGATCCATAGTAGGGCTACAAGAGCAGGTTAAATGTTAGGAATCCTTCAGCAATAACTCACCTCCAGACTCCGTAAAGCCAATCTATCATCTACTAGATTCAAGTCAGTAGTGTTACGTAATTCTCAGCACTGCCTGCTGCTTCAACAAATCTCAAAATGTTTGTTACCCTTCAGAAACAAAACAGACTATTTGATTAGCACCATATCCACAAACTTTTGGTCTCTTGACAACGGTTCAATAACAGCAGTACTGTCTACAGTTTCAAAGCTTCTTAAACAGCAATTCCCGATATTACCATCTAGAACGACAAGGACAACAGATATTTGAGAATACCGCTATCTGCAAATTCCCCTCCAAGCCACTCACCATTCTTACTTCCAAATATATTAGTTTCTTCCAGTGTCCCTGCATCAAAATCCTAACACTGCCTTCCTCACAGTAATGTACTTACACCAAATACAGGGTAGTAAGAGATGAGCAATAATTGAGGTTGTTGACTTGCTCGCCGAGCTGGCTTGTTTTCGTTCAGATGTTTCATCACCATGCTAGGTAACATCATCAGTGAGGCCTCTGATGAAGCGATGTTATTCTGCTCTGCTTGGAATTTATACTGTTTGGTCCTTATGGTGAGTAGTGTCATTTCCGGTTTTATTCTGTCTAGGTTTGTATGTGGGGTCCAATCCTGTATGTTTGTTGATTGAATTATGGGTCGAAAACCATGCCTCCACGAATTCCAATGCATGTCTATGTTTGGTTTAGGCTACTATGGTTACTTGTCCCAGTTAAACTGATGGCCTTCATTGTCCGGGTGTGCTGAGATGAAGGAAAGTTCGTTGTGTCGTTTTGCTGCTAGCTGATGTTCATGTATTCTGGTGGCTAATTTCTTCCTGTCTGTCCAATGTAATCTTTGTGGTAGTCGTTGCGTGGTACTTTGTAGACCATATTGGTTCTGCATGTTGTGTGAATGGGGTCTTTAATCCTTGTGAGTGTTTTTCGTAGAGTGGCTGTGGACTTATGTGCTACCATGATTCCTAGTGGTCATTGGAGCCTCGTTGTCAGCTTTGGTATGTTCTTGATGTAGGGCAATGTGCCCAGTGTGTTAAGGTGTACTGTGTCCTCTTGTTGTCTGTTTAGTAGGCACCTGAGGATGAAGTTGTGGGGATATCCGTTCATAGCAAAGATTTTGTACAGGTGCTCTTCCTCTTTCCTGTGTAGCTCTGGCGTGTTGCAGTGAGTGCTGGTCCATTTAAATAGTGCCCTAATACAGCTTTGTTTCTGGATGTTGGGGTAGTGGATGTGGAAGTTGAGGATGTGGTCAGTGTAGGTTGCTTTCCTGTGAACAGAGGTTTGGAACTCCCTGTTGGTCATAAGTTCAACTCTGACGTCCAGAAATGGAAGCTGATTGTTTTCTTCTTTTCTTGTGAATTTAATCCCAGTGAAATGTTGTTGACGAGGTGGCGGGTCTCTTCTAGTTTGGTGCTTTTAATAATGACAAATGTGTTGTTCACGTACCAGATCCACAGTTTAGGTTGAATGAGGGGGATGGTGGTATGTTCTAGTCTTTGTATGACTGCCTCTGCGATGAGTCATGAGATGGGTGACCCCATGGATGTGCCTTTGATCTGTTTGTGTACTTGACCATTGAAGACGAAGTGTGCGGTAAGGCACAAGTCAACAATCTCACCCACAACCCGAACTACAAACCTTTGCTAAAACCTTAAATGAGCAATAAATGCTGGCCCAGCCACTGAAGCAACTAGCCGAAATAAATAAAAAAAGTGACCTGTAACATTCAGACCTCTAAAGTGCTATACAGTGTCCATTTCCAACATGAAAGAATCGAACCATGTTCCCTTGGTGGGCTGCAGTAAGCACTGGATAACAAATCCTCAGACATTTCCTTCATCTTCTGTGTGATGCCACTGCAAAAAACGTTCTCCCCTTTTCACACTGAAGTGTCAGCTACCTCTGCAACACCATGATCCATCCCTTAATCACCCCAACAACCCATCTACTTCCCGCTACACCTTTTCTTACCGGAGACATAATAACATTTTCATTTTACCTGTCCCTTCTTAAAATACAAGAAGCAAAACATTCCTACCAAGTGAAACTGTTTATTTATTTGTACTGCTTTCAATTTAGTGTACTGTATTCACTGCTCATGATGTATTCTCCTCTACACAATGGGACTGGATGGCCACTTTGTGGAACACTTCCATTCAGTCTGTGAGCATGACCTTCAGTTTCTGGTCATTCTCTACCTAGCATTCTCTCTGACCTTTTTCTATTTGACCTGCTACAGTGTTCTAATGGAGCTGAACACAAGATCATAGAGCAGCACTTGGGCATTTTTCAGCA
Source organism: Ginglymostoma cirratum (assembly GCA_024137785.1). NCBI lineage: Eukaryota > Metazoa > Chordata > Chondrichthyes > Orectolobiformes > Ginglymostomatidae > Ginglymostoma > Ginglymostoma cirratum. The sequence goes on from JAHRHZ010000021.1 coordinate 19,574,426, forward strand.
TTCTTGACTCAACATTGAGTTCAACAATTTTCAATGATAATAATAATGTCCCTTTATTCTTGTTTTCTTTGCAGATTGTTTTTCCTCACTCATTTTTCTCATCTCCTTTACTTTCAGTTATTGGCAGCTATTCAGGATCCTACTATTCATACATCCTGTAGACGAGACCCAGGCTAGGACAGTAAAATAGCGCCCAATAACCAGGCTTAAGACAGCCCAATGTGCGCTGGTCATAACAGCCACTGTGTTCACATTGGGGTCAGAGATTTAGCTGGGGTGGCATAGGCCAGGAGGAGCAACAGCAATTGTGATTTCCCTTCTTTAGGTCTGAGGCATTTGATAATCTTAACACAATTTGTCACTCCCTTGCACAGTGAAACCTTTCGCCATTTAATCTCTCCCACTATCCACCTTAACTCATACTTTCCCTTTTGTTCTTTACAACATTCCATCTTTCATTTACTCGAATTTTTTCTCGTTCTGATGAATGGTCACAGATGTAAAATGTTAACTCTACTTTTCTCTTCCCAGATGATGCCAGACTTGATGAGTATTTGTTTTTGTTTTAGACTTTCAACACTTGCTGTATTTTGTCTTTGACAACAAAGTGTTCTATCAGGCAAATACCCAAATACAGTTACATGTATAGAACCATGTCTATTTATCATCAGCAACGAAAAGAGCTTCACCATCCTCCAGTTTCTCTCTACATTGTTTGCTTTTTATTATATCTTTTTAGTTTCTGTCTTTTTCATACTTTATTTTCTTTTCTTTCACTCTATTTTTTATACTGTCACTTTGTTTGCAGTTTCTGTTGATTATTCTTTATCTCTCAAACTAACCCTGTTCCAGAGTGCCTGTTCTGTACCTGAGATGGGAAGAGGCACTACCACACTTTAAAAACAATGTAATTGGAGAAATTGTTTTACATTCAAGAGAAAATAACATCTGTTATTATAGAAATTATTTCCACGTTAAGGCTATCTGGTGCTGAACATCTTAATTTCCCAATTATTTGCGTCTGATATCTAAACTTCTGTAATGTAAATTGAAATAAACGACAATATAAAACCAAAACTGCTCTTTGAAAATATTTTCAAGATCTAAGCTCGATCTGTACTGCATTAAACTGTGAGTAATTAATTCTTTTCTGATTTGCAAATAATTTTTCAGGTTTATCAATACATGCATGAGACAATAACCATCAGTGGCTGTCCAGAATTCAGAGCTCGCGCAACTGCAAAGGTATGCTGTGTGGAGGTACCAGATAATGTGTTGTAATTGTGTTTTTTAATTTTGTGTACATGTGTGTATTTCAGGTGTTCGAGAGTATATATGAGAATTTAGACATCAATGGCAGCCCAGAAGGTAGAGCCAGTGCTACTACCCAGGTAATATCTTTAATAGGACCCAGTATTCACTGATTTTTCTAATTAGATTAACAAATTCCTTTCATGGTCCATTGTACTAACTTCCTTGCAAAACAGCAGACAGTGCTGGATCAAAACTAAAATTAGTGTGTGATGACTTGCTGTCATAACAAGACAGTGAAGTTAATTTCACACCTTTTATATAGACACACCAAATTTGATCTGGTCACTTCTGGGCTTTCCAGACATTTCTTTCATACTTTACTGTAGCTTCATTTTGCTTTTATGTTACTGATTGTATAACTTACTTACAAATTAAACAATTGCTGAGAGAAAGGCTACCTAAATATGTACCAATGTATTTATGAGACTCGTAATTATTTTCGTAGTCAAGACAGTATGATTTGTGCAATTTTCCACCGTGATGTTCAACTTAGAAAGTCAGAGAATTTGAATACCCAGTCTATATCGGAAGATGCAGATAGAACTTTAATTTTATTGAATGAAATTTTGGGGAAAGTTGTCAATCAAACACAATTGAGAACGTTAATAAGTATGGAAATCACAGTGCAAACCTCTTTTTATAATGTTGTGTGTATTGTATCAGTGCAACATTTTATTGTGCTGAAGGTGTTGCATTGACAGCCAGATATTCTGCTTCCTTCTGGGTCTGTACCTGATACTGCTTGTTGTCCTAGTGTTGAGCAAAGAGTTGTTGACATTGGTTTTTTTTAGGAACATGTGATTCTGCCAGCTGTTACGTTGGTTTGTTTGCCTTGTGAACGTGTTGAGGGGCTGAGCAGAGAATTGATAAGTTGCCAGTGAGGCCAAGTTCAATGGTTTGTTTGACTCCTGATGTAGTGATGGCAGGGGTGGTGGCCAGTGCTTGTGACGTGCAGTATCGCATGTGTTCTCTGGCTGTTGTAATAGTTTTGCTTGCTGTTTCTTTTCCAGTAGCAGATTATTTACTATTTTGAGTGTTGAATCTGCTTAATAGCTTTTTGTTTGTAGAACTCGGGAACAAAATACACAATCCCACCTATCGATTGTGTTATTTATTTTTTGTGTCCTACCTTGAGCATTCGTTATTCTGTTATTGTTTTTTTATTCACTCACGGTGTCACTGGCTGGCCAGTATTTGTTGCCCATCCCTAGTTGCCCTTAAGAGGGTGGTGGAAAGCTGCTACCTTAAGCCACTGCAGTCCAGGTTCTTTAGGTGGATCCACAATGCCATTCTTGCCATTCTGTTTGGAATTCCAGAATTTTGACCCAAAGATAATGAAGGAGCGACGATATATTTCCAAGTCAGGATGGTGACTGGTATGCAGGAGAAGTAGCAGGTGGTGGCGCTCCCATGTATATGCTACCATTGTCTTTCTAGCTAGAAGTGGGTTTGAAAGGTGCTGTCTCAGGAGCTTTGGTGAATTTCTCCAGTGCATCTTATAGATGGTACACACTGCTGCTGCGTGTCAGTGGTGGAGGGAGTGGATGTTTGTGAATGTGGTGCCAGTCAAGAGGATGCTTTGTCCTGGATGGTGTTAAGTTTCTAGGGTGTTGTTGGACTTGCACTGATCCAGGCAAGTGTGGAGTATTCCATCACACTCTTGAGCTGTGCCTTGTAGGTAGTGGATGACTCTGGGGATTCAGGAAATGAGTTGCTCACTGCAGGATTCCTAGCTTCTGTAGCTACTGTATTTATATGGTGAGTCCAATTGAGTTTCTGGTCGCTGGTAACTCCCAGGATGTTGATAGTGGGCGATTCAGTGATTGTAACATAATTGACTCTCAAGCGCAGTGTGGTCAGATTCTCTCTTGTTGGAGATGGTCATTGCATTACTTGCCACTTTTTATCCCAAGCCTAGATATTTTCCAGGTCTTGTTGCATTTGGACATGGGGCTCCTTCAGTGTCTGAGGAGTCACGAGTGGTACTCAACATTGTGCAATCATTGGTGAACATCCCTACTTCTGACCTTATGATGGCTAGACAGGGTAAATGCTGGAAATGTTCCCCGTTATGGTAGATTCTTGGACCAGACGGCATAGTCTCAGAATAAAGGGGTGCCAATTTAAAACTGAAATGAGGAGAATTTCTTCTGAGGTTTGAGAGTCTTTGGAACTCCCTGCCACAGAGAGCTGTGTGGGCAGAGGTCTTCTGCATATGTAAGGCTGAGATACCTTCATGATCAGCAGGGGAATCAGGGTAACGGAGAAAATGCAGGAATGTCGGATCAGCCATAATCCCTCTTTTAATTCATTCACCAGATATGGACATCGCTGGCTAGGCCAGCATTTGTTGCCCTTGCTTCATTTGCCCAGAGGGTAGCTAAGAGTCATATTGCTGTAGATCTGGAGTCACATGTAGGCCAGCCCAGGTGAAGACGGGAGTTTTCTTCTCTAAAGGACATTGGTAAACCAGACGGATTTTTCTGATAATCAACAATGGTTTCATGGTCATCATTAGATTGTTAATTACACATTTTTATTAAATTCAAACTTTGTCATCTATCATGTTAGGATTTGAACCCAAATCCCCAGAACATTCCCTGTGTCGTTGGATTAATAGTCGCTTAATAATATCACTAGGCCATTGCCTCCCCCTTAATTGAATGGTACAGCAGGCTTGAGGGACAAAACAGCCCACTCCTGTTCCTATTTCTTATGGTCTTCTGGTTGAGGGAAGGTCATTAATGAAGCAGCTAACGATGATTCAGCCTAAGACTCTATTCTGAGGAACTTCTGCAGACGTGTCCAAGAGTTAAGATGACTGACCTCCAACAGCCACAGTCATCTTCCTACATGCTTGGTATGACTCCAATCAGTGGACCATTTGCTCCTGATTCCTATTGATTTCAGTTTTGTGAGGGGCCTTGATGCCACACTCAGTCAACTGCCGCCTTGCTGTGAAGGGCTGTCACTCTTACTTCTGCACTGAGACATGTCTCTGTACTAGATCTAATCCACCTAAAAGATGATCTCTCCATTGTTCTCCATTGATGCCAATGTCAGTTATCAGGAGACATTGCTTTTCATTTAGCCATGTCACGTGGTGAAATCAGTGCAAAGCAGGGAACTGAAAAATAAGGCTCAGTTCTGAATTTGTGAGCATTATCTGATGGAAAGACAGGGCCCATGCTATTAACACCTCCTGGCCTTTGAAATTGTATCTTGTTTCACTCTTCCATTTCTGCCATATCTATCAATGCATTGCAGGAATGTAGATAATGAAGTTCTCTTAGATTTTCTCTTAGAGTTCAAGACTAGAGGGCATATTATTAAAGTGAGAGGAGAAAGATTTAAAACAGACATGGGACAGTTTTTTTACACAGTGGTTTGTGTGTGGAATGAACTTCCAGTGGAAGTGGTGGATGTGGGTACAGTTACAGTGTTCAGACAACATTTAGATACGGGTGTGAATAAGAAATGTTTAGAGGGATATGGACAAGTGCAGGCAGGTGAGACTAGTTTAGTTTGGGAATATGGTCAGCATGGGCTGGTTGGATTGAAGGGTTTGTTTTGATGCTGTATGACTCTAAAAGAAAGGCCTTTCTGACTCAGTCATTTATGGCATAATTAATTTATTTGTAAACTTAGACATTTACCAGCAATTGAAGGCACATTGTTTGACTGAACAGCAGTTAGAGTCAATATAGTTCAAAGTGCTGTGGTAATGCAGTGGTAGTGTCTCTGTGTCTGGACTGGGTAGGCTTGGGTTCAAGTCTCACCTGCTCTAGAAGTGTGTCATAGCATCTCTAAACAAGTTTATGAGTAAATATCTACCCACTGTCCCAAAACCAACAGTATTTTCCCTGTTAGAGATAAAAGGTACTGCTGGATGCTGGAGATGCTGGAGAATCTGAGATAACAAGCATGGGGCTGGATGAACACAGCAGGTCAAGCAGCATCATAGGAGCAGGAAAACTTGACGTTTCGGGCCTAAACCCTTCATCAGAAATGCTCAGTTCGCAACAAACAACTGCACCTCCCAGTCGCGAACCATTTCAACTCCCCCTCCCATTCCTCAGATGACATGTCCATCCTGGGCCTCCAACAATGCCACAGTGATGCCACCCGAAGGCTGCAGGAACAGCAAATCATATTCAGCCTGGGAACCCTGCAGCCCAATGGCATCAGTGTGGATTTCACAAGCTTCAAAATCTCCCCTCCCCCAACGGCATCCCAAAACCAGCCCAGCTCATCTCCACCTCCCTAACCTGTTTTTCCTCTCACCTCAAGCCACACCCCCATCTCCTATCTACTAACATCATCCCGCCCCCTTGACCTGTCCGTCCTCCCTGGACTGACCTATCTCCTCCCCACCCCCCTACCTACACTCACCTTTACTGGCTCCATCCCCGCCTCTTCGACTTGTCTGCCTCCTCTCCACCTATCCTCTCCTCTATCCATCCTCTATCCACCTCCCCCTCTCTCCCTATTTATTTCAGAACCCTCTTCCCCTCCCCCATTTCTGATGAAGGGTTTAGGCCCGAAACATCAAGTTTTCCTGCTCCTATGATGCTGCTTGACCTGCTGTGTTCATCCAGCCCCATGCTTGTTATCTAGTATTTTCCCTGTATAGCTTTATACATTTGCAACCTGAATAATCAGATGAATGAAAAAGCCTGAGTCTCACATAACTCAGGTGAGGTCTTCAGTCAGTTTTATGGCCTATTAAAGTTGACACACATTTTGATTTCGACTGTTTCCGAACTTTCTAGTGAAAAATACGGAAATATTTTATCCTCATTTCAAGTCAAAAATATTGAACTTGTCACAGACCGAGTTTAAAAGTACTAACCATTGTTTCAAAATGTTAAATGATGGCAATATACAGAGGTGAAAATATGGATGTAGGTTGTGTATTACAGCAAAATTCAATATTTGATTTTCTTTCTGTGAACCTGAGTTTAAAATATTTTTTTGTTAGGCCACTGTTGCTGCTTTTGCTGCAAGTGAAGGTCATTCCCATCCCCGCGTTGTGGAGTTACCAAAAACTGAAGAAGGCCTTGGTTTTAATGTGATGGGTGGTAAGGAGCAAAATTCACCAATCTACATCTCTCGTATTATCCCTGGAGGTGTTGCCGATAGACATGGGGGCTTAAAGCGTGGTGATCAATTATTGTCTGTCAATGGAGTGGTAAGTCAATGACCAAAGTCAGTTAAAGTGGACCTTTACACTTGAGTCATGAGTTTTTTTGGAATAATTTCAAATGTAAAAAACCTCTCTTGTACCACTTACATTGTACATATTCCATTTAATTCGTCAGCAAATTTTACATTACCAGAAATATCCATAATTTTGGAGTAGTGCGAAAGAAGCGCTGAACATCGTCATCTGTGGAGTTCTATTTATCAGTTGTCCTCCAACAAGGATTTTCATTCTGTTTAGTGTTATCCACTGTTTTTGGTGCTAATGCTTAAGATTTGTTAATTTAAAATTAAGAAAGACAAACATAGGGCTGAATATATCACTGAGCAACTTGCTGATTTAACTAGAAATTCAGTATCATTAATTGGAGCAAAAACAACAAATGTATTTAAAATAAAGCAAATTGTTTTCAAGGTGTTACACGAAAGTGACCAAATCGATATTGAAGTTGAAAGTTGTGAATATTATCAAACCCCAAAGGTCACCCTGCAATCCAAGGGCTAGTAGCTTGCTTTAAAATTCCAAATGTAGAGTGCACAATCCTTTTCCGTGGCTGTTGTATTAAAGTGTAACAAAACCAGAATGAAGACCATGTAAATCCTGCATAGAACAATTCTTCAAAAATGATTAATGGTAGGAATGTGGTCCAGAATTTAGTCATGGTAACTTTTTTCTAGTCCGCTGGTTCTTGTTGAATGCATTGTATCGTGTCATGCTTTTTTTTTTGAAACCTTTGTTTTTAACCAGTTTTCAAAAATAAGTGAAAGCAAAAAGATATTTTTTTCTTTTTGTGCATTCACAATAATATTCTGAGTTGATTTGCTGGCATTCCTATTCTCAAAGCTCAAGAGTTTTGTCAAGGATTTGCTTTTCATTACGGTAATGCAATTTTCTTCAGCTTCATACTGGCTTCACATTAAACATCAATACAGTGCTAAATGATCGAAATGAAAGTAATTTTTACAAGGGACTGCCAACATATTTGAAATTTATATATTTTCCAGTGGGAACAAATGTGTTTGCTTCAGGCCATCCTTGAAATTAAATTACTTTTTCCTCCTTGCTCCTCTGCCTACTCTATGCCATTGTCAAGGCGTGAAACAGCGAATGCCAAGGATATAGCTGTAAAATTTCCCTACTTCGGGCCAGAAGATTTGTGTTCAAGCCCCATCTGTGACAGATATGTACAATAACATCTCCAAACAGGTTGATTAAAATAATCATAGCCATGAATTTACAGTAATTCACAAAGGCGCAGAGCAGATTTTTTTGGAGATAATAGGAACTGCAGATGCTGGAGAATCCAAGATAACAAGGTGTGGAGCTGGATGAACACAGCAGGCCAAGCAGCATCAGAGGAGCAGGAAAGCTTGACATTTCGGGCCTTGAGTCTAGGCCTGGGCTTGGCCTGCTGTGTTCATCTAGCTGTACACCAGATCTTTTTGGACATTGTTTTGCAGTGTAGGGAGTAAAATGTATTGATCATTTCAGAGTGTTGAAGGGGAACACCATGAGAAAGCAGTTGAATTACTGAAGGCTGCTCAGAACAGTGTTAAACTGGTCGTTCGATACACGCCAAAGGTATTGGAGGAAATGGAAGCAAGGTTTGAGAAGCTGCGAACTGCCCGACGCAGACAACAACAACAACTTCTGCTCCAACAGCAACAGCAGCAAGTCCAACAAAATCATATGTCATAGGTGAGAACATTTATCTTTATTTCACGAGACTGCTTAACTTGGGACTTTAGACGTATTGACATTCACCACAGCATCTGACCATGTTGATGTAGTAACCGTGCACGTACTTTCAAGAAAACAAGTCTATTTCTCCAAAGCGTAGAGTCCAGTACACCGGAAGTACACACATTGATTCAATTGCACCTTGTTTATACTCTTAGCATGGATCAAAAACCATTAAGTTACTAAATCTATCACTAATTTCCAGCATTGTCAATTTACATAGCCTCACATGCAACATTAATGCATGCTCAGACTTCGATAGATAGTTTTTCAATATCTATTTTGGTCAAGGGATCAGTTATCAAATGCAGTTGTGAGACACAGTGCGTGTTTCTACGTTGGAAATATATGGATACTTAATATTTAATTGTGCAATGCCCATTATCCCAGACTTCAGTAGAGATTCAAGTCCTCGATCTTGCATACAATTCTTATTACAAGAAGAGTTGAACATAAATGTAAGGCTGTTGTGCTTCACTTATACAGTGCATCAGTGAGATAACATTTTGAATACTGTGCAGTTTTGGTCTCCTTATTTAAGAAGGGTGGAAGTGCATTTGACAGGGTAGAGAAGAGGTTTACTAAATTGATACATGGAATATATAGGTTGTCTTATGGGGAGAGGTTGGATAGGCTGAACTCATTTCCCTTGGAATTTAGAAGTGGAGTGACTTGATTGAAGTTTCAAAGATCCTTCATGGTCTTGACAGAATGGATATAGAAAAAGTGTCTCTCATGGGTTAGTTCAAAACTAGGAGGCACTATTTTAAAATGAGGTCTTGCTCTTTTAGAACAGGGATGATTTTCTTTTCTTGTCAGAGGGTTGTGTGACTTTGGAAATCTCTTCTTCAGAATGCAATTGACATGGGTTGTAGAATATTTTGAAGGTAGAGGTAAGTAGATTCTTGTTAGGCAAGGGAATCAAAGGTAATTGGGGTAGATGGAAACATGGAATTTGCAACACAAATCAGCCAAGATCTTATTGAATGGTGGAGCAGACTTAACGGGCAAAATGGTTGTCTTCTGCTTCTATTATTTGTTTATATATGTTTTACAATCTTCAAGCAAAGTCATTGCTCACATGATTCCCATATTCAGTTAGCTCTGTTCTGTGCCATATTCTCACATCTAGCATCCATCTTTCACTAACAAGGATGCAGAAATTAGGGAAAATATTGGGAAAGTTAAGATTGGATTCCTTAAGGAGAATGTACCACTGTGCCACACCACGTTAACACTGCTGCCTCACAGCACCAGGGTCCCTGGTCCGATTCCAGCCTCGGGTGATTCACTGTGTGGAGTTTACACACTCTCCTCGTGTCTGCTTGAGTTTGCTCTGGTTTCCTCCCACCGTCTGTAGATGGGCAGGTTAGGTGAATTGGCCATGCTAAACTGCCCATCATGTCCAGGGATGTGCAGGCTGGGTGAGTTAGCCATTGGAAATGCAGGGTTACAGGAATAGGATGGCAGATGCTGGTCAGGGTGGGCTGCTCTTCGGAGAGTTGGTTTGGACCTGATTGTCCAAATGGCCTTCTTCCACACTGTAGGGATTCTATGAGAATGTATGGTTCTTGAAAGAGGTGATGGCTTCGGGAGAAATCAAAAACCAAATTAATTTGCTTAGGTCTAAGAAACAATAGAAATGTCATTATACCACTGGATGTATTGTGTAGGATGCCAATTCATGGAGAAGAACAAAAGGTGCAAATTTACAAGGAAAATAGAGAGGCAAAAACTTTAAAGCCACGGTAATGGTGGAGTTCAGTTATCCTAATAGACACTGGAATAGTGTTACTGACAAGACCAGAGGTGAAGAGCTTCTGAAATGTGTTCAGGAATATTTTCTTAACTAATACATTCAGGTCCAACAAAGGAAGCATTGCTCAATCTGGTCCTGAGTATGTAATGGACTAAGGACAGCAAGTGCCAGCAGGGTAAGAAAAAATCAAAGCTAATAAGTCGAGTGGGATCTAAGCTAGAGTAAAGTATTGAATTGGAAGGGAGGCAATTTTAGCACGTTGAAAAAAAAACTTCTGAGTAAATTGGAATGTAAGATTGGCAGGAAAATGTGTAACAGCACTGTCAGGCTGCATTCTCAAAAGGGGAAGGTTGGACATGTAAAATCAAAAGAGCCCTAAATAACAAAAAAGTGCTGGAGAGTAAGATAAAGTAATAAAAGGGTACTTTTGCTAGACGTCAGAATCTGATAACAAGTCAAAATGGGAAATTCAGAAAGCCAATGCAAAAGCAAGGAACCCAAAAATTTGCGAAGATAATGGGAGTTAACAAAAAAGGAAATCCAAAACATATTGATTGAAATATAACAAAAATAAAGGGGTTGTAAGGGGAGAAAGAAAATTAGTTCTGTATCAAAAAAGAGGCTCTAAGCATTGAGGTACAGGTCATACTGACATACCTAATGAGTATTTTACTTTGGTTTTGTGTTTACCAAGAAAGAAGATGTTGCTGGAGTCATTATGAAAGACAACTTAGTTGAGATACCAAATGAGTTAAAAATTAATGAAGAGAAAGTGGTAGAAAAGTTGGCTGTGATTAAAATTGATAAGTCACCAAGATCAAATGGAATGCATATCTCAGAATACCAAGGGAAGCAAGGGTGAAAATTGTAGAGGTCCTGGATATAATCTTTTAAATCCTCCTTTGGTACATAGGTGGTGTCAGAGCACTGGAAAATTGCAAGTATTACACCTTGATTAAAAAAAGGGTATAAAGATAAATGCAGTGTCCATCGTTTAGTCAATTTAACCTTGGGAGTGGGAAAACATTTGGAAATGATAAATCAAGATAAAGTTAGTGTCTCTCAAGTTATATATAACCAATCATCTCTCTGTTTAAAGCAGATAATTGCCTATAGTTCATTGTTGATTATGGCTAACCATCCTAACATTGTTGAGTCAAATTCCAGAAATTCTTCTTCAAAGCACTGTGGGTATACTAACAACATGTGGAACACAGCAGATCAAAATAGTGGCTGACCACCATCCTCTCATGGACAATTAATGATAGACAATAAATACTGACCCTGTCAGTGATGCTCACCTAACGTGAGCAGTTTTTTTACAAAATGAAATTCACTTAGATCCCTTTATTCCGAATCACTACCTACGCTGTTAAAACAGGCCGTTATATAGAGCATTTCTAAGTATAGTACTAGAATACATACTCTGCAGTGCCTTAGAACTCAATCAAATGTGTTGTTCTCAGTAGTTTTGCTTGAGTTCAAATGAATCACGCACATAGAGATTATCTCAATATAAATCCTGCAAACAATAATCATTCCCAGTACCAGTCACAGCTGGTCAAGTTGGATACTGAGAACGAATTTAGTACAGTGTTATGTGCATTTTAAATATGTCAGGTTTGTTAAACAGAATTGTTATGCTATCTATATTAAAACTGTGCCCTAATTGAATAATTTTGCATCACATTGTTAAATGTACATGTAGATTAATAATAATTTGAATCTAAATCTTGCCAGGGTTGACAGCATTTATTTTCTGGCCTACATAAGCCATCACTATTCCACCATGTAAATTATTTTATATTTAATGTTTAATTCTTAATCCAGCTAGTGCTAATTATTTGCAATTATCATTGCAGAAGATTTACATTTTGTGACTTTGAAATGTATTTTCCTGTTAATGTTTTCTGTAGAATAACTGGAAAAATTAGGAATTAAAACCTTCACTTAAGTTGGATCTTTGAACTGTTTTGTAAAGCCTGGTGAAATTATGCTTTCAGTAACTTTTTTCAAAATAAACTCAAAATATATGTTAATGAGGTACATCAAAACCATTTGAAATGGACTAGCAAGGTGTAATGTCAAATTTAGTGATGGTTTTAAATAGATTCTATGATATGCAGACAGAGATTATGGAGAAATAAGGAATTTTAATGACATAATATCTTACTGAACAGGAAGTTGTAACATATAATTACATCACTTTTTTGTGTTGGGAGGACTTAGCCCTATTCAATGTCTCTGTGCATTGGGTGACCCATGAACAAATCATAGAAATGTAATGTGATACTGTAAGCTGATAGGAAGGTAGCTAATACAGATGCTTTATTGCAAGAGTGCTGGAGTACAAGAGAAAGTAAGCCTTGTTGTAACTGTAATTAAAAACAAAAAATGCTGTCGAAACTCAACAGGTTTGATAGCATCTATTGAGAGAGAAATAGAGCTAACATTTCATGTCCAGTATGACTTCTTTAGAGCCCTGTTGCTGTAATTGTGAATGTCTGTGGTGAGAACTTAGTTAGTGTGTACTGTGTTAGTCTCCTTACCCAAGGAAGGATGTGTTTTTCTTAAAGGCAATACAAAGGAGTTTCACTAGATGAATTCCTGGCTTGCAAGGGCTTTTCTATTAAAAGAGATGAATTGAATGAATCTCTACCTTGTGAAATTTAGAAGAGGAAGGAGCGATTGCAGATGTTTGGTAGGGTAGAAACAGAGAAACTGTGTTCCATGGCTAGGGGTCATAGTTTCAGTACAATGGGTTGAGCATTTAGAACTGACATGAGTTTTTTTGGGGGGTAACACAGTGTAGAGCTGGATGAACACAGCAGGCCAAGCAGCGTCAGAGGAGCAGGAAAGCTGACATTTCGGGATGAGACCCTTCTTCAGAAAAGTTTTTTTTTCACTTGTTGATTAGCCTTTGGAATTGCTCACGTCAGAAGACTGCAAATGATCTGATTGAGTGCATGCAAAACTAAAATTGGAATATTTATTGGATACTGAGGTGTTGAAAGAACAGGAAAGTGGACCTGATGTAGAAATTCAGCTATGATCTATTGAGACTAGGCCCAAGGGACTATAAAGCCTTCTCCTTTTACCCCTTCTCCAGTTGGATGTTTAAGATGTCGGTTCCAATCTGGCTCAAATACAGAAAGGTGACTATCTCCACTTTTGAGACCTGCATTTTTCTGCTATTTGGGAACTTAACAGTTGCAGAGCTGTCCGTTTCTGTCAGGGGTCACCAGCTTGCCCAATTAGGAGGGCAGCCCTTTGAATGTGGAAGATGGGCATCAGGGTTCACCAGGTTCTCGCTCATGTGAAAATGGTCTCACCTACCCCGAGTGAAAAAGTAGCAACAGCGGGGAAGTGATCATTCATTGGCTGCTTATGTGGTTCATTTTCCTTCTGAGCAGAAGTGTTAGCCTCCCCCAGTCACTGTTAAATCGTCGTGGTAGCACATAAGTGTTGGGCACTTCACATACCAAAACTCCCTTCCACTCCCAGTAATTTACTAGCACTTTTGTGTGTCCAAACTGAAACCTAGTGGGCTGGTAAAATTCAGTCTGATATGTTGACCTTTACTCTGTAATGACACTTTCACCTCAGTCAGATGGTTGTAGATTCAAGTCCCACTGTAGGAACTTGAACATATTATCCAACCTGGTACCTCAGTGCAGTACTGAGGAAAAATTGCATTGTCACAGGTGCTGTCTTTTGAATGAGGCATTAAAGTGAGAATGAGGCAGTTCTGAGGAAGGGTCACTGGATCCGAAACGTTAACTCTGATCTTTTCTTACAGATGCTGCCAGACCTGCTGACCTTTTTCAGCAATTTCTGTTCTTGTCCCTCCTACTGCCTCAGATGGATTTAAAAGAGCCTGTGGCAGAGCATCAATGGAGTAGTTCCAGTGTTGTGGCCAATACTTCTCCCTCAACTAACACAAAATAAATTATGATCATGAATTTCTTTGATTCTATGCAGATTGACTGCTACATTATTCTACATCACATGAGAAATTAAACTTCAAAATAAAATGTGGAATGTTTCCGGGCATCCTGAGAGGATGAACAGGACTGCATAAATTTGAATGCTTTTTTTCTCTTTCTTTAAGCTTTGCGATGCTTTCAGCTACCTTGGGAGGGATGGGAAATCAGCCAGAACGTCCACTTCTGCTCAGTACACCATCCTTGAGAGTAAACCGTGTTTAAAATTTGTTATAAATGTAAGCATTATTAGATTACTTTAGAGACAAATTACACCGATGTGGATTATCCAATCTAGGAGGGTGGCATGGTGGCTCAGTGGTTAGCACTGCTGCCTGTCAGTGCTAAGGGACTTGGGTTCAATTCCCACCTCCATCTGTGTGCCAGGTGCATATTTTCCCCATGTCTGTGTGGGTACTCTGTTTTTTTTCCCCCACAGTCTAAAGATATGAGGTTAGGTGTATTGGCCACTCTAAATTGCCCATTGTGTGCAGGCTAGGTGGATTAGCCATGGGAAATGCAGGGTTACAGGGATTGGCTGAGATGCTCTTCAGAGGGTCAGTGCGAACCCGATGGGCCGAATGGCCTGCTTCCACACTGTAGTGATTCTCTGAGTATTGTTGAAACCTGGAAAATAACATTTAACTTGATGACAAATTCAGCCAATTGAAATCCTTTTGGAAAAATCAGTGCTGCTTTCAGATTTTGTCCTTTTGTTTTTCTATTCTCAGATTTGTCAAGATAAATCTTCTAGGCACCAAGTTCGAATGAAACTTTGTCCACTTAGAGCTGTTTGCCATCCAAGAAGACTGTTACAAATTGTTGATATTGCCGTGGAGATGCAAAATGTTAAGATAGAACATTTGTGATAATTGTAGATAAATCAAATGCCAGATACTGTGTACATCATGTTGTAAATGATTGTGAAGCTTTAGCTAAGCTTATTGCAGCTTAGATCAAAATGGCACAAGGTTTTTTGAAAAGTAATAGAACACAAGTATTAAGAGTCATAGTAAGTGTTACAATTTTTTTTCAATAACATTCTATTTCATTGCACCCTAATATACAGAGTTTGCATAGAGCTGTTCAGGATTTTAAAGTCATTCATATTGGTTCACAATTTTTATCTACAAGAAGATTGCATTCTTATAAAAATAACCTTAAGCAAATGGTATTTCTCAAAGCAGCATTAAAGAGATATCATATTTTAAAATTATTCTTCTTTTTCTAATGCACAATAGAAGATTTTATTTTTCCAATTAATTATTTTAAATTAAAACCTTGTGCCTAATCATAAAAGCCAAGTTGTAGTTAGCTTTGTGGAAAGTGTTTAGATACTTAGTTAAATGCTGTTTGAAGGAAGAAGAGATTATCATATTGAATAACTGGATAAAGTGAGGCCATCCTGTTTCTGGTTATGCAGCCTGCTGTATTGCAATATTACCAACCTCTTCTTCTGCTGATTGAAAGATATGGAGTCCAAGTGATAGAAAGCTCATCAAGGAGATTCCTTGCACTTGTCATTCATATCACTATCTTCAATTTCATTTGAATCCTGACCATATTTCCTTCTATCTCGCCTCACTTCAACTGAATTGCAGTGGCTACCAGTGATATGTGTTGTGAAGGTTGAATTGCAGCAAAATAAAACATCTGTAGGCTAAGGACATGACCACTGGTGCAACTCTGTATCATTGATAGATAGGTAATGGAAACTGTACTTGGTGGTTATAGGTGGAAAGCTGATCCAAAAAATCATCCGTATGCTCAGAACTATCTATCAGTGGTTCTTAAAGTAAGAGAAAAGTGTTCACAAAGAGTATTTAGAAGTAGTGATGAAGAAATGCACTAACCAATTTGCTGTCTTCCATAAAATGGCAGCTGTGGAGGTTTAGCTGATTTTGCATTCCTCTGCTTCATTACCCTTTTTTTTATTTTTCTACCTGTAGAGTACGAATTGAGAACTAACTAGATACTTATGTCAAGAAATTATATTTTTGTTCAACTTGACATCTATGACTGTTTCACAATAATGTGCACCTGACAGCTGCTCTGGTGATTTTTACCAAGCAATTTTATTTGATAATTCCATAACTACATCTAAATTGAGAGAGATTGTTTGACGAGGAAAGAAAAGGAGATAGAAGGTGAGAAGTGAGAGAGAGAGAGAGAGACAGACAGACAGAGGGATGGCAAGGGGAGTAAGGGTAAGGAAAGGGAGAGAGGAGGTGAAGAAGGAGAGGGTGAGAAAGGAAGGACAGGAGGGAGAGAGAGGGCGATTAGTGATAGAGAGGAAGACGAGAAGAGAGTGGGCCAAGAGTGAAATGGTGAGGAGAGAGAGTGGTAGGAGTTGGGGCGAGGGCGGTGTGTGAGGAGAGAGGGAGATGAGAAGGGCCAGGTTGGTGGGGTAAGGGGTGGGGGGTAGGGTGCAGTGTGGGGGAAGGCAAGGCAAGGAAGAAGAGAGTGAAGGCATGGTGCCAGAGAGAGGAGAAGAGGAGGAAAAGAGCAGACAGAGAGACAGGGATGCTTGGGAGAAGAGAGAGAGAGAGAAAAGGCCAGGTAGTGTGAGAGTGAGGAGACAAGAGGGAGAAAGAACATGGGATGGTGAGGGTCAAGAGCCAGAGGGTTAGGGAGGAATGAGATGGCAATGAGATAATTTCTTGTCCCTTCTGCAGCCCTTTTCTCTATCTCCTCCTGCCCACTCCCAACCTCTCTCTCACATGCCCATGCCTATCAAAAACATCACTGTCACACCCCTCCCAAGTCTTCAGCTCACCTCCCTTCACCCCACATGGTCTCCCTACTCCCATCTACTACCAACACAATCAAGTTTCTGTGATCACTACTTTCATGCTTATTAGGTTAACTTTTTTTTTCTGTTGTAAGGGCATTTGACTAAAAGCACATGCGCAAGTTTGGGAAAAGAAGGATAATGCACATACATCAAGGTATCAGCAAGTGTGGACTTTGCAAAGCTATATTTCTAAAGTATTTGCAGAGGCTAGAAAAATTTACATGTTTTAATTTCTGATTTTACGCATCATTTTAAATGTAACTATAAATAGAAATTTTCTGTTTGATGTTATAAAGATAAAAGATTTTTGTCCCAGTCGTTTTGATTGACCTTTCCTTTACTAAAGTATGATTAATCAGCAATTCATGTTTTTGGTCTGAAGGAACAATCAGTCTTTCAATAGTTATGGAAAAGATTATTATCTTATTACTGTTGCATGTGATTTGTGAAACTTTTAATGCAAACCTACTCTTAAATATCTCAATTTGAGGTAAAATTTTGTAGTGTTTTTGGTATATTGATTTCATGTTATGATAAAACTTTGGACAGTTATTACAAATAATGTTTTTATTTCCTAAAAGTGTTAGACTCTGTTGTAGCCCTGCTTATGTGTTTGTATCTGTATTCTTTCATTTCTGTTCGGGTAAGCATCCTACCTCTTTAGCTATCCTGTGTGTCAGGAATTTCATTGCACTAAATACATTGTATTTTATATGCATGCCAATAACACATAAATAGCAGTGGACTTAATTTCTAAATCATCTTAAAACTCCATTAGTAATGCTGATTCATCAAATAGGCAAAACTAATGGAGCAGATGAATGCCCTGTTGAACTGCCACAGCCAGGAATAAATCACCTAGAATTGTGCAATATCTGGAGACCAATTTCTGGAGCAAGTCTCTATCAAAATCTGCAGCATGTGAATGAGGAATGTCTCTCCAGTGTTTGGGGATCTCATTTTTAATATTTTATGAAACTCTGCTACATTAATATTGTATGAAGCAGTGCTAAGCCAGTGTTATTTTATTAACAAAATTGTGCACCTTTAAAATGAGCAAAAATAGCTCACTGTGCTCAGCATCTCAATTCTGAGAAGAACTGCTACTCACTACCTGTCTCATAGTTAGTGCAAGACCTTTGAATGAGATTCTCAGAATTCTAGGATTATTTGTGCTGGAGAAGGAAAACCTCATTGGAGCTATTTAATTATTCAAGTGTCTTAGATAACCAATAACTGATTCATAATATGACCAAGACTACCACAAATTTTGGAGCCTAGGGTCATTTGCTCAAGCTTAGATAATGACAGTGTCCTAGAAATTGGATTCGACTACTTTCTATGGTGTGTGTTGAAAAGATGAAACTCACTATTCAGAGGAGCAGTGGTAAATTGACAGAGAATCAGACAGGTAGATAAGGTTCGGGCGATTGGCAGTGGTAGAAAATGGATTGCAATTGTTTTTTAGTGTCCTTAGTATATACTTCCTATTTCTCTTTCAGCTGACAATAAGGTGTTAATTTTCAAATCAAAGGTAACCATTAACAGGCTGTTGTTAATAATGATAAATGAATGTGCTGACACCAATTTATTAATTCCCATATATTTTACATTTGGATGCATAACTGGTTCTCTGAATTTCTATTCAGTTGATTGCGTGACCTGTTATCAGAGGTTTTGCATGCAGTAATCTGCATGCATATCGTACCATGAATAATTTATGTGCAGGTAAATTGTACAGTGTTTGAAATATGAAGCAATTAAAACTACATGTGAATAGAGAATAGAAATCTGACGTTACATGACACCATTCAGAATCAGACTCGGAGTTTAGATTTCGACAGTTACAATGGAGAAAGTGGTTATGGGAAGGAGAATTTGGATTTTTTTAAAGCTGTTAATGGAGAAATTCTAATGCAGCTGTGTGATAGGGTTGCCAATTCCTGCTCCTGGTTTGATTGTGTGCCATTACTTACAGTTTACAATTATTTCACTCTTCAATGTATTTTAGCGCCTTTGCATGGAG
Organism: Ginglymostoma cirratum; assembly: GCA_024137785.1. NCBI lineage: Eukaryota > Metazoa > Chordata > Chondrichthyes > Orectolobiformes > Ginglymostomatidae > Ginglymostoma > Ginglymostoma cirratum. The sequence continues at coordinate 19,593,245 of JAHRHZ010000021.1, forward strand.
TGTAACTCAATAAGAGTTAAGCTGTCAAGCAGGGCTAAAAGAGAGTAGGAAAAATAAGTACACAAAATAGAGTCTTCAAACCTTGAGTCTATGAACAGAATCAAGTGGCTATCTTAAGTTGAAACTGTCTGTTACACCTTCAGGCAGAATTCTTGGACTGCTGATAAGCACCACCTGTCCAAAGACAGAATTTCTTTTTAATTTGTTTTTGTGTTCAGTGATTCCTGTTTCTTCTGCCATAATTCTTATGCTAATTTACATATTTAGATTTGATTCTTTGTTACTTTTGGGATCTTTTGCCCATTTATTTGGTAGAACATAGGAACTAAGAGCAGGAGTAGGCAATTCTGGCCCTTCAGCTTTCACCACAATTTAATACGATATGGCTGATCTCATCTTGGCCTTAACTCCATCTTCCTGCCTGCTCCCCATAACCTTTTAACCCATTACTAATTAAAAATCTGTCTATCACCACCTCAAATTTATTCAGTCTCCCAATGTCCACCCCATCTATGGTGATGAATTTTAATGAACTTTTGAGAGAATCATTCGTCCTCTTGTCTATTTTAAGTCTTTTGCCCTTTAGCCTAAGACTATGACTTTTCATTTTCTAGATTGCCCCACAATGGGAAGTAGTTGACTTTGTGAAAACATTTCAGACCTCAGTGGCTTAGGAGGTGTAAGATTGTACTTTTGGTGGGAGCACAGGATGTTATGCGTTCCCCCATGGAAGGAGATTGGAGTCTATACATTATGGTCCTGCTCATGTTCAGGCTGAGTAAGCTCCAGCCATTGGGCTGGAACAGACAGCCATGGTGCAAAACTGGCTGGAACTCATGGAATCCCTCCAGTGTGGAAAGAGGCCATTCAGCCCATAGATTCTGCGCCGACTCTCCAAAGAGCATGCCACCCCGACTGTCTCCCCGTAATTCTGCATTTACCACAGCTAACCACCTAGCCTGCACATTCACGGACACTACAGACAATTTAGCATGGCCAATCCACCTGATACGCACATCGTTGGACTGTGGGAGGAGAACGGATCATCTGGCAGAAACCCACGTAGACACAGGGAGAATTTGCAGACTCCAACAGGTAGTCACCCAAGTCTGGAATCAAACCCAGATTCCTGGAGAAGAACAGCAGCAGTGCTAACCACTGAGTCACTGGGTTTCCCCATTTTGCTTCATTGAGTGCAGTCAAGACCTATTAAAATGTCCAGCAACACAGTTTTTAGTACCCTGCCACTATGGCCATGAAATTCCATATGCTGGCTTAAACCAAGAGAGGAGTAGTTATATAATACTTCCAAAACTCAGACTGACTGAAAAACACTTACGACCAAATAATTGTTTTTTTAAAGCATGGTCACAGTTGTAATTTGTAAATCAATAAAACCTACTTAACATTATCCTGTGTCATAGTTAGAATTTAACAGTGACTGAGAGTTTCAGCCTCAAACTAATTTATTTACCCTCTGCACTCTGACAACCTTGCCCCACAAACCTTTCTGCTCAGACTTTGGTAAGAACATGTTTGGGCAAAAGAACAATGGAGTTTGGAGTCAAACTATGCTACAAAAATTAATCTTTAGAAAAGTTACAATTGCCAGAAAGTTGAGAAAAAGTTGGATTGGATTTGGAAAAGTGGCTGTGCTGCAGCAATGAGATATGTCTCCTTTTCAACTTAAATTAACTGGAGAAAGCCAAATAGTTACTGATAAATTCAAAGATGGATGCATTTATTTTAATATTGTGTTCATTGTGTTTTGTTGACTATAAAAACAATGCCAATTTAGCCATCATTTGCTTGTTTAGCTCTGCTCAGACCCTAGTTTTTACATTAAGCTATGATCTGTTTTGTTCCATATGTACATTTGGCCAATTAAGTCTTGAAACAGTAAAAAATACTTGCAGGGCAGTGACGCAACAAACAGGAAGAAAATCAGTTTCAGTTTGCAGACCCATTATCGTTGCTAAAGTGTGAACTGTACATCCAGGATTGAATTCCCTCTGCCATCGTAGTCTAGAAGTTGCAGTCAAAATAATGCTTATTTGTGTGTCCTTTTAATCTAATTACACTCCATTTTCTATCAAACTTATTAGTATATACCAAATTGTAAAATTGGACAATATCTAAAGTAAACCACTAAAATAGTTGGAAACTTAACACAAAGTAAAGAAGAAAAATTCAGGAATGTCAGTCCTGTTCACTTTCTAATCAACATCATGTTAATGGCATTCATTGAAATGTTGTCACTCTCTACTATGTTCTCTCATTGAAAGTCCAAGAAAAGATGTAATGGGTCATAAATAAATAGAATGTTGTAAGTGTGATAAATTTCAAGTATTTGTTTGTTGATGGTAATAAGCCATTTAGGATTGCTACAATGAAATAGTGTCAGTTCAATTTATGAAAGAATTATTGGAGCTTTGCCAATCTGGCAGAGGTAATATTTATGTCTTTGTGATCATAAATGAAAACAATTCAAAATGGCATAACCTTTATAGTTGCACACTTTACTTTCATGGGTTTAACTGTCCCTGTCAATTGACACTAACAGTCATATGACTGAAAGTAAGTTGCTGCCGATCTTGTTTGGTTAGCATAGGTGCAAATTACTAATGATGGACCCTACAGTGCAAACCAATAAATAAATGTGAAAACACAATTTCACAGAAAAGCCTGAAGGCTGGTGGGTGCAGAGAAAGGAAATATTCATATTGGTGCAGTCGATTGAGGAAGAGAGGATTTTGCACCTGGTGGTGGCTCAATGGTGAAACCTGGTCATTAAGTTAGGAATTTCTGTTCACCGGTACTGATGTTTCTTGAGCCGCAAACCAAAATTTATGTAGAGTAATGGATTCTGTTGTGGAAATGTTCAGAATGTTTGGTATTGCTTCCTCTAAGTCTCTTCCACAGTTTTGATATTAACTACAGTCTCAGTAGTTTTAACATAACTGTGGCAGCACGTTGTATTTATATTGGTAGGAGAGGGAACCACCCATATAAAACACCCATATATATGTAAAATGTAATGTTTTGACATTACATTGATGTTTTAGATTTTATGAAGCAATGTCTTGCCGAGTAGAATGTATAAACACTGCAACTTATTGAATCTTACCTGAATTATTTCAAAGTGAATGTAAATTGACGTGTGTTACGAGATGATGTTGGCATTGCAATAATGTTTTACAAATCCAGCACAAATTGCAAACGTGCATATACCAGCATTTTCTGTTTTTAATCATACAATATCAGCTTTCCTTGTCCCATCCAATCATCTTGCAATTCCTCAACTCCCTTAAAGAGGCAATTTTGTGAAAAGGATTAATTCATAACTCGTGAGTAAAACAAGGTGTTCTTGTTTTTTATCAGCATTTACTGCCTGTCCCTCTTTGGTCTGAGATCTTGATCACAACTGAGTTGTTTGCAAGGTTACTTGAGAGGACAGTTAAGACTAATTCACTCCAATGGTACTACAGTCTCATAATAATCACAGACTTTCTTCTCTAAAATACTGTGGTGAACCTGTTGGGTTTTTACTAATAGTTAAGCAGTTTTCTGGTCATTTCCACTGATAATAGATATGTTGGAAATTAATTCAAGTTCTCAAATTGCAATGTCAAGATTAGAATGGGTGGCCAGCCTGTTGAGGCTTTTGAATTGGGCAATAATTCCATTTAAAAGTTTCACCACCAGGACTTAACAAATGAAAGAAGATACTTATGTAAAGTACACAGCCTGGCTGGTTACATTGTGCAGGTTGATGATAGACAGGAAACTCTCTCCTTAATGCCTCCCAAGGGGTGTTGCTGCCCAGGTTTCTTTCCCAATACATTAGTCCCTTCAGCACCTTCCCATGATAGAACTTCTCCAGCCATCTTGGTAAAAACAAGGCCTTCAAACATTTATCCAAATCCAGATCCAATGCCACACATCACAATCCCAAAGTGCTGAAGAGTTGCTGGACTTTAGAATAAAACAAAGAACTGTTTCATTTTGTGTGGATGCTGAAAAACAGAAATATCTGGAGAAACACAGTAGCTCTGGCAACATCTGCAGAGAGAAACTACACTAGCTAGCAGAGCTGTTGAGTTTCTCCAGTTTCTGTTTTTGTTGCGACTGCTGGACTTTGCTTGAGGAGCAAAAATCCCAGCTCCTGTCGATTAAATCAGTTGGCCTTTAAATGGCTGTATCATAACCAGTGTTCCCCTTGACTGGCTTCCCCACACATTGTCATCAGTTCTTTGGCTGAGAGGGATTAATGGTTGGGAATCTAGCACGTTATATAATTAAACACATTGGTCCAGTAGTTATTCAGCCACTGTACCCATAACATTTCTGCTAACATGTGAGTTCTTGGTTAGAGATTGTGGCACCAGTTTTAAATGTTGCATCACTCCAAATACTGTATACTAACTAAAAGTTTTGACTCAAGAAATTGCAGTTATAGAGCACCTTTTTATAGCATCAATTTGTCACAAAGTACTTTGCAGCTAGTGAATCACTAACCGCTTATTTTTGTCATGTTGGTAAAAGGGATAGTGAATTTGCATAGAGCAATATGCCATAGCTAAGTAAATATCTAACTAGTTACTCTTCTTGATATTGGTTAAAGAAGAAATATTTGTGGAGGAGAATTCTGCTCTGCAAAAGATAACCCAGGATGGTTAAATGATCAGATGAATTGGTTGAACATCTGAAAATCTGCATGTCCAATAATGATTGATTTGCCTGCTTCAGTTATTTGTTTGAATCCTACATTGGAGTTTAAACCCCACAGCTTTCTGTTTCAGGGACAAGAGCTGCTGATTGTGCAAATTTACAATGAAGCTATACTATTGGAGGCAAAACAGTTGTAAGAAAATTTCATAGGAGTTTGGCTTTTTTTTAAAGAAAACATCTTAGGGAGTAACGCAATGTTCACAATTGACATTGCAGTTATCCTCACACCTGAAAATGCCTGGGTCGGTATAAGTAAAATGGCTATTAAAATGTAAATCTGGTACAGATTTCAAACTTAGAATGTTTCGGGGGATATGTTTTCGTACTATATTCTTGAATTTGTCTGAAAACCTTTTTGCATTTATTTAACATGTTGCACAATATCAAGATGTGATATTCTCATTAAAGGTTGTTACTCTTCCCCCATTCACAAGATACAATATTCATAAAATGATTTTTGATTCTTATTTGGTTATAATATATAGTAGTTGCTACTTCCACCCACACACTGAAGAAACTATCGCTCTAAACAATATTTGCCTGTGTTTGACTAGCAAGTATACTTTTTTTGGGCTGGAGAGTTAACCTGACCAAATAAGGTGTTCCATTCAGTTGCAAGTATGACCATGATTGAGCCATTCTTTCTAAACTTCAGCTAAGGCATTATGCTTTCCATTACACCAATACACGCTATTTTAATTTAATACTATTTTAGTTTTCCTTGTTTTGACATTTTAATTAATAACTATTACATGCTTCTCTTTATGGATGAAGTAGAAAATCTCTTGAGCTATTGGATAATACACAGGTTGATCCAATGTAAATTACTGAGGACCAGCCTTGACGCTTTTGTAATATAATTACATTTAACTGATGAATAAATATTGTTTCAAAGTGCTCTCCTGTGTCTCTGCTATTTTTTGTAGATTTCTGTCAAGGTTCAAATTACAACCCGGATAATTTATTTGCAAAGTGGAGTACAAAATGTGTGAAAGGTTTTACAATTAATTCTGAATCTTCAAGCTCATTGTGACAAGAAGCTGAGTGAAATATTATTTCTGCATGGAGAAACAAGATGTAATACACAAGTAATGTCTTGAAGGTTATGAGAATATATTTGTTGGAAGTGTAATTAACCTCATTTTTTCCTACCTGGTTTTTGAGGCAATTGTGTGACTCAATAAAACCTGATTGAATCAGGCTTTAACATAATCAGGTGTGATGCAGCAATAAACTACTGCAAAAATACAGCAGAACATTTTTTCCCCAGACCAGTTATTGTGTATTGTGGATCTAGTTGCTACGGGAACATTTAACTGAAATTACAACACTCTGCTAAGATAATCACCTAAGTGAATTCATATCTTAATCTGAGTATCATATCAAAGTTTGATCATTTTTAAACAAGTGCTCGATTGGTGAACAAATAGCTTTTATTTAAATGTGAATCCTGTCAACATCTGATTCTATTTTGTGCAGCAATAACACTGAAGTGAAAGCTGCAGTAACCACAAAGCCAAGATTGAAGTCAGACTGGATGTCAATTTGAAATTAAATTAATTCTAGACTTGATCTTAGCCTTTAAACCACTGATGTTTTGTTTTCAGTTGATAGTTCATTTTATTGAATTTTGGTATTGAATTAAATTTAATTAGACAATTTAACCACATGATAGATTTCAATAATAAATACAGAAATTGCTGGAAAAACACAGCAAGTCTGGCAGCATCTGTGGAGAGAATGTAGAATTAATGTTTCAGATTCAGTGACCCTTCTTCAGATCTCAAAATTGCAGGTTCTTTTGGATAGATTTCAGTATCCCTTTGATTAGATTTGTTTATCCAAATGATCGAAACTAGATCTGAAGGAAGATTTTAAAAATAGCGACTGGCACTGTACAATTCATCTCAACATCATATTCTGAGACTATATTTCAATTTAATGAAGTTCTGGTGACTAAAATTGTTGACAAAGGTATCTTGTTGGTTACTGCACGTGATATGGTAATGTTTACTACTTGTGGCACAATGGTAGAACATAGAACATTACAGCGCAGTACAGGCCCTTCGGCCCTCGATGTTGCGCCGACCTGTGAAACCAATCTGAAGCCCATCTAACCTACACTATTCCATTATCATCCATATGTTTATCCAACGACCATTTAAATGCCCTTAAAGTTGGTGAGTCTACAACTGCTGCAGGCAAGGCATTCCATGCCCTTACTCCTCTCTGAGTAAAGAATCTACTTCTGACATCTGTCCTATATCTACCACCCCTCAATTTAAAGCTATGTCCCCTCATGCTAGCCGTCACCATCCGAGGAAAAAGGCTCTCACAGTCCACCCTATCTAATCCTCTGATCATCTTGTATGTCTCTATTAAGTCACCTCTTAAACCTTCTCTCTAACGAAAACAGCCTCAAGTCCCTCAGCCTTTCCTCATAAGACCTTCCCTCCATACCAGGCAGCATCCTGATAAATCTCCTCTGCACCCTTTCCAATGCTTCCACATCCTTCTTATAATGCTGTGACCAGAACTGTACGCAATACTCCAAGTGCGGCCGCACCAGAGTTTTGTACAGCTGCAACATGATCTCACAGCTCCGAAACTCAATCCCTCTACCAATAAAACCTAACACACCGTACGCCTTCTTAACAACCCTATCAACCTGGGTGGCAACTTTCAGGGATCAATGCGCATGGACACCGAGATCTCTCTGCTAGTCCACACTACCAAGAATCTTACCATTAGCCCTGTACTCTGTATTCCTGTTACTCCTTCCAAAGTGAATCACCTCACACTGTTCCGCATTAAACTCCATTTGCCACCTCTCAGCCCAGCTCTGCAGCTTATCTATGTCCCTCTGTAACCTGCAACATCCTTCCACATTATCCACAACTCCACCGACTTTAGTGTCATCCGCAAATTTACTAACCCTAACTTCTATGCCCTCATCCAGGTCATTTATAAAAATGACAACAGCAGTGGGCCCAAAATAGATCCTTGCGGTACACCACTAGTAACTGAAATCCAGGATGAACATTTCCCATTGACCACCACCCTCTGTCTTCTTCCAGCTAGCCAATTTCTGATCCAAACCGCTAAATCACCCTCACTCCCATGCCTCAGAATTTTCTGCAATAGCCTACAGTGGGGAACCTTATCAAACGCTTTACTGAAATCCATATACACCACATCAACCGCTTAACCCTCATACACCTGTTTAGTCACCTTCTCAAAGAACTCAATAAGGTTTGTGAGGCACGACCTACCCTTCACAAAACCGTGTTGACTATCTCTAATCAAATTATTCCTTTCTAGATGATTATAAATCCTCTCTCTTATAATCCTTTCCAACGCTTTACCCACAACCGAAGTAAGGCTCACTGGTCTATAATTACCAGGGTTGTCTCTACTCCCCCTCTTGAACAAGGGGACAACATTTGCTATCCTCCAGTCTTCTGGCACTATTCCTGTAGACAATGACGACATAAAGATCAAAGCCAAAGGCTCTGCAATCTCCTCCCTAGCTTCCCAGAGAATCCTAGGATAGATCCCATCCGGCCCAGGGGACTTATCTATTCTCAGACTTTCCAGGATTGCTAACACCTCCCCCTTATGAAGTTCAATCCCGTCTAGTCTAATAGCCTGTATCTCAGTATTCTCCTTGACAACATTGTCTTTTTCATGTGTGAATACTGATGAAAAATACTCATTTAGCGCCTCTCCTATCTCTTCGGACACCACGCACAACTTCCCACTACTGTCCTTGACTGGCCCTAATCTTACTCTAGTCATTCTTTTATTCCTGTCATACCTGTAGAAAGCTTTAGGGTTTTCCTTGATCCTACCTGCCAAAGACTTCTCATGTCTCCTCCCGGCTCATCTTAGCTCTCTCTTTAGGTCCTTCCTGGCTAACTTGTAACTCTCAAGCGTCCTAACTGAGCCTTCGCTCCTCATCTTTACATAAGCCTCCTTCTTCCTCTTGACAAGAGATTCAACTTCTTTAGTAAACCACGGTTCCCTCGCTCGACCACTTCCTCCCTACCTGACAGGTACATACTTATCAAGGACACGCAGTAGCTGTTCCTTGAACAAGCTCCACATTCCAATTGTGCCCAGCCCCTGCAGTTTCCTTCCCCATCCTATGCATCCTAAGTCTTGCCTAATCGCCTCATAATTGCCTTTCCCCCAGCTATAACTCTTGCCCTGCAGTATATACCTATCCCTTTCCATCACTAAAGTAAACGTAACCGAATTGTGGTCACTATCACCAAAGTGCTCACCTACCTCCAAATCTAACACCTGGCCTGGTTCATTACCCAGTACCAAATCCAATGTGGCATCGCCTCTTGTTGGCCTATCTACACACTGTCAGGAAACCCTCCTGCACACATTGAACAAAAACTGACCCATCTAAAGTACTTGAACTATAGCGTTTCCAGTCAATATTTGGAAAGTTAAAATCCCCCATAACAACTACCCTGTTCCTACCGTTCCTATCCGGAATCATCTTTGCTATCCTTTCCTCTACATCTCTGGAACTATTCGGAGGCCTATAGAAAACTCCCAACAGGGTGACCTCTCCTTTCCTGTTTCTAACCTCAGCCCATACTACCTCAGTAGACGAGTCCTCATCAAACGTCCTTTCTACCACCGTAATACTGTCCTTGACTAGCAATGCCACACCTCCCCCTCTTTTACCACCTTCCCTGATCTTACTGAAACATCTAAACCCTGGAATCTGCAACAACCATTCCTGTCCCTGCTCTATCCATGTCTCCGAAATGGCCACAACATCAAAGTCCCAGATACCAACCCATGCTGCAAGTTCACCCACCTTATTCCGGATGCTCCTGGTGTTGAAGGAGACACACTTCTAACCAACTTCCTGCCTGCCGGTACACTCCAGTGACCTTGAAACCTTATTCATGACCTCACTACTCTCAACTTCCTGTACACTGGAGCTACAAGTCAGGTTCCCATCCCCCAGCTGAATTAGTTTAAACCCTCCCAGAAGAGCATTAGCAAATTTCACCCCCAGGATATTGGTACCCCTCTGGTTTAGGTGCAGACCATCCCGTTTGTAGAGGTCCCACCTACCCCAGAATGAGCTCCAATTATCCAGGTATCTGAATCCCTCCCTCCTGCACCATCCCTGTAGACACGTGTTCAACTGCTCTCTCTCCCGATTCCTCATCTCGCTAGCATGTGGCACGGGTAACAAACCAGAGATAACAACTCTGTTTGTTCTGGCTCTAAGCTTCCACCCTAGCTCCTTGAATTTCTGCCTTACATCCCCGTCCCTTTTCCTACCTATGTCATTGGTGCCCATATGGACCACGACTTGGGGCTGCTCCCCCTCTCCCTCAAGGATCCCGAAAACACGATCCGAGACATCATGGACCTTGGCACTTGGGAGGCAACGCACCAACCGTGAGTCTCTCTCATTCCCGCAGAATCTCCTATCTGACCCCCTAACTATGGAGTCCCCAATGACTAATGCTCTCCTTCTCTCCCCACTTCCTTTCTGAGCAACAGGGACAGATTCTGCGCTAGAGACCTGTACCCCATGGCTTACCCCTCGTAAGTCGTCCCCCTCAACAGTATCCAAAATGGTATACTTGTTATTGAGGGGAACAGCCACAGGGGATCCCTGCACTGTATGCCTGTTCCCTTTTGGTCCCCTGACTGTAACCCATCTACCTTTTTCCTGTACCTGAGGTGTGACTACCTCCCTGTAACTCCTCTCAATCACCCCCTTAGCCTCCCGAATGATCCGAAGTTCATCCAGCTCCAGGTCCAGTTCCCTAACGCGGTTTCCAAGGAGCTGGAGTTGGGTGCACTTCCCGCAGATGAAGTCAGCAGGGACACTAGTGGTGACTCTTACCTCCCACATCCTACAGGAGGAGCATGCAACTGCCCTAACATCCATTCCCATTGTTCTGAATTCTAAAACACAGACTATTGGAAAAAAGACTAGTAACTTACCAAATCGGCGCTCAGAGCCTTTTTGGTTAGAGGAGGAGGATGGGTGGGAGACACTACCTTAGTAGTGTTTCGGGTAGAGCAACCGCCCAAATATATTACCTCACTTACTCAACTGTTCCGTGTCTGCTCCTGCTCAACACACACTCCGCCTATTCACAAGGTAAGTTTTTAAAGGAGAAGCTTACCTTCCCAAGCTGCCCTCGCACCTCCTTCTGGACTCCCGCCGCTGAAACGACTGAAAGTAGTGTCCCTGCTTTAGCCTGAAGGTCTGAGTTCAAGTCCCATTTCGTTTGGCGGTGTGTCATGATCAATTTGAACAGGTTGATTTCAAAACATATAACATTTACTGCTCCTGGAACTTGCAACTGAAATAAGGCCATTGTATTAATGGAAAATTACCTTTTCCCACTTGCTTGGCCCTTAGCTGCAACTCCATTGATTGTGGCTAGGGGGTAGCACTGTCTGACAACATATACGCTTGATATCAAATTATATAATTGTCTCTGTAACAATATACTTGTCAGATCTGCAACAACTGTCCCAGTGATTAGATCAGTGATTTTTTTTCATCATTGTTTGTGAAATGTGGGTATTTTTGTAATTGTTTGTATTGATTCTAACCTTTGGTTTAACATTGAAGTTTCTTTTGCAACCATTGGTTCAATGGGTGTCTTGTGGAGCAGCAGTAGTGTCTCTGTCTCTGGGTGAGGAAAGACCAGGTTCAAATCCCACTTTGGAATGTGATAGCTGGGGCAACGTTTCATTGTACATTCAAGCCAGTTGATTCTGGAATCAAAAACCCTGCTACTACTTTTTCAGTAAATAAGGATGCTGTCTGCAACATAGAACTAATTTAGGAACTGAACATCTGTACTAGATCAAAGACAAAATACCATAGATGTTGGATATCTGGATGGGAAATGCTGTACAGGTCAGGTGAGATATGAGGAGAGTTAATATTTCAAGTAAATTACCTTGCAACAGAACTAGATCTCAAATCTTTTACCTGAAAGAGGTGTGGAAGCAGATTGATTAAAAGCATTTAATGGTTTAATTACACTTGGGTGCAGTTTGTATCCAATAATACATGTCTTTTCGCCCTAGTGCAACCACTTAGTGGCTGTATTTACCTAACCTAGTGCTCCTATGCAGTACAGCTGGTGGAAACTGCAGATAGCTTTGCAGGATGTCCTTGAGAAGCTCAGGACCAAGACCTTAGCCTTGGACTGGGTTTGTAGTGGGTAATGATCAATCCAATAAATTCCATAAAACCAGTGAAAATATAATTGTATTTGGATTGAGCCTTGCAGCTAATCGGGACTGATAAACTTTAGAGGCTCTCACAACCTCAGTCTATAGCCATAATTAATTTATATTTTACTGGGTGTAACCCAAAATCTTACAATGGGAGCACAAACTTTCTCATCCTGAGATGGGACAGTAGACTCATGTACCATTAGGCCCCAGCAATCCCTAATAGTCTTGCAGGGCAGATTGCTGGATTTCTCTGAAAGCCTCGATGTCACTGGGAGCAATGACGTTCACAGACCTAAATCCATGTGAATTTCCACTGCAGCACGGAGATATCGAATAGCTTTTGCTTGTGTTGTGACAGAAATTTAAGACCTTGAGACACCGCATCATGTGTGAGTCTATATGTGTAATCATGGAATTGACCATCATGTCCACAGTCGAATGAATGAATAGGCACTAATTGCTATGTGAAGTCATGCAAGGTTGACAACAGGTTGCACCATCTAAGTCATCCTCCACATCCTTTGCAGCAGAATCCATCTCTGATCCTGTCCTCATGGAGCCTGACACATTAATACTCCCTTATAGTGGCCTGGTTGCTGCTCACTTGTGCCTGGTGCCTCATTACATGCGGGTCCCTCTCCTCATTGTTTCAAAATACTACCTTATCTCCAACCTCCCTTTCCTTAAATATGTTGTCACTTCCGAAATCCATGCTCATCTTTCCCAGAACCCGTGCATGAATTCATCCGATTGTGTTTCAGTCCTGAGCATAGTATCGAAATGACTCATTAGCAAAGTTACAAATTACACTCTGTGTGATTGTGGCAAAGCCAAACCCACCATCTCATCCCTCTGTGTTTAACTTCAGCCTTTAACATGGTTAATCGCATCATCTTTCTCCAATGCGTCACCACTGTCAGCAATTTTGGGGACTTGCACCTGCCTGATTCCATCCTTAGGAATCTGTTTTTGGCCAAAAATATCACCTACCAGTGGTTCCTCCTTCTTCCACGCCAAAACATCTGTCTTTGGCACATTTTCCCTGCCTATATATTGCATCCAATGATATTATTTAGATGCACAGAATCAATTTTTTGTGGAGTAAAAGGCACCCTGGACATTAGTAAGTGATGGGCAGGATCCAGATGAGAAGAATCCCATCAACACTTGGAACACATCAATTTTTGTTCGCACACAATGGAAAGGGGACAGAAATGAAACACAGGAGGAAAATTCAAAATTAACAGGCAATTAGAAATTTATGCTAAGTTCAAACAAATCCCAATTTAGCTTCTGCAAAGGCCTTACCTATCATGTGGGAGTCATGACTTGATGGAGTAGACTGAAATGCTATTAAAAGGCAGATAAGGTCTGTTTAAATACCACGATCTGAAGTATTTTCAGTCTCTTGCTCTTTAAGTATGAGGAAAGAAAAAGGGAACTGACCAGAAAATTGAAGATTCTGTTGAGCAATTCTGCTGCACCTTGAACCCTCTGGTAGTGTCTATTCAAATTTACAAATACAGAGGATTCTGCTGCAAAGTAAATAATTACTTAGAAAAAGTTAACTCCTGAGTAACTGTTAGACATTTCGATTATATCTCATCAGGGCTTAAGTATATATGAAAATATAAATATTTTGTTGAAGATATTTGTCTTGCACTTATCAGGATATTCACAAGAATGCTATTGTAAAGGGAAATGATGTTTTTATGTTGAATGAAGTTATGCATGTTAATTGGCAGGCAAGTTGACTTTGATAGAGGTGTTGCCATGTAGAATCAGCAGATAATTGATGACTGACAGTTAACTGCCAACCTTTGTTTAATTTTAAACCAAGAAGATTGATTGTGATTGATCAAAGAATTGCCCTGAGGATTGAACTAGAGAATAGTTGTCACCCATTTTGTTGAGTTAAAAAGGTGCAAACTGTGTCCCTGTTATTTCTGTCTGCAAAGGACAGAACTCTATGTATTGACATATGTAGATTTCAGTTCATGCATATTTAGCTTCTGATACATGCAAGTGCCTTAAATTCATTGTCAGTGTTTTTCTTAACACATTCAGGATTATTTAATCAGTGCTATCTAATCCCGGAATCACATCTAATTTGGCACTATGTTTAAAGTTTTGCAAACACTGGGTGTTTGGGGGTGATCAGTACTTTTCCTATTGTGAAATACCAAAAGGGTATACTATTTGATATGATTGCCCAGTGTATAGGATGTTTGCCCATATAACTATCAGATAAGGACATGATGACGTGAGGTAGGTGATTAAATTTTACATAAGGATTGGGGTGGGGGGGGGGAGCACACCCAATTTGAGAATGTAAAATTCATCCTCCAGCACTTTGTCTGCACAAGTCAGAGGGATGAGGGACTTTGTCGTTGAGACAGTTGCCTGCTTAGTTTGTCTGGTTGTTGTGCCTCATTTCATATTTCACACATTTAAAGCACTCACATGAAAAAATATAGCGGGCCAAAGGCTGGCAGTGTGATTATACTTTGCAATGACAAATATTCTCTATGCTGTTTCACACTCGTATGAGAACAGATGGTGATGGTGGGCGAAAGATGTTTATTTAAGTGCACACAATGCTGAACTGGAACTGTTCTGTTCGATTTCTGTTCCACTTCAACATTGTAAACAATGTAAATTATGAACCAAAAAAAACACTTCTTTGCTGGCAACTTTTATTTTCCTTATTTCCTGTTTGAATTCATAAACATTCCCAGACATTTCAAATGTGGCAAAGAATCTCTATTGCTTAAAAATTTCTGATCTGATAGTGAACAGCTTTTGTATTGTTATTCTTTTCCTTTCCCACTCTGTTTCCTGCTGCTCTGTATGTTACTTGTATAATTTATCCCCACTGCATGCTCATGTGTGACATGGATTCTATGGCATAATCTGAAGTGAAATCTGCTGATTGCTACTGAAATGTTATGCATTTTTTATGATTGTGCGCTAAAACTTTAGTCTTCCTTTGACGATGAGCAAGACATCTCAGGCCAACAATGAAATTGTTACTAGTGCATTGCTGTTACATGTCAGGATTAGTGCTGCTAATATAGGAAAATAAGAAATAGGGGCAAGAAAAGTCATGGAGAGATGAACAGAGTTAACATTTCGAATCTAATATGGCATCTTCAGAACTTCAAGTGGACTTGAAATGTTAACTCTGTTTGTTTATCTCTCCACAGATGTTGCCAGACCTACTGAGACGTTCTCTGTTTGTTGCAGGATTTCTATAGTGGCAATAGAATAATGTAGAATCACTGCACACACTGAAATAAAAATCAATCTTACAGGTGCTTGATATGGGCTATGGTGTGATTTGCAGCAGAATCAGACAAAGTCTGACGAGGCCGATCTCAACATCAGGAGCTAGTACCATCTTTTATGCTTTTCACAAACAGTGAGGTAATTATCTCCCTAGGCAGTGGCAAACTGCCAAATAAGGGGCTTATTGCTTAGTAAACACTTTGTTGATAGCCTTACTCATCTCATTAATATTCAGCTTTCTATTGTGCCAAGTGCACCGATAAAGCTAGACACCATGAAAACCCGACATGGAAACCTGATGAATTTAACTTGCCACCTGCTCCAAACAATGTCTGTCATGAGCACTGGGCACCAACATCTCAGGTTATGCTATGTGGACACCAGCCACATGCATTCTTCATCCTTCGACATTGGCATTCGATGGATGCCAGCCTCTGAGAACCCCATGGTACATCTCTGATCCACTTACCAGATACTTCTGCACTTCAATGCTGCATCTGGGGCTACTTTGGCAACTGTCATTGCAATACTATAACAAGGACACTGTACACTTCGGGATAAATACACAGTACATGCACTGGACCAGCCTGCTTCTTTACTCACAACCAATGTGCTCACTCACTCTGAGCATATGTGAATGCATGCAGCAATTATAAAACTTTAAATATATTTCAAAATTATTGATTGCTGCTGATTAGTCACAACTTCATAAATAAGTTGGATCTCAGGTGTACCTGCCTTGCCTTCACTTCTTGCAATTTTCCCCTTCAGCCAGCGATACCAGGCTCTTATTGCTTCTGCCTTATCTTGTCATTTTGTGGAGATGCAAAGGAAGGAAGCTTATCTTAGTTGTCAACAGACCTCAGTCAAGTCAAGGATTTGGCCTTCGATTGGGAGTCCAGCACAGTCATTCAAGAGTAGCCTCCAATACCAGTCCAGGATTTCTAACACAGTCAGTCAGCCCCTTCAGGACAGGCACAGTCAGGATCCACTCCACACAAAGGGTGAGGGGATAAATGCCTGAAAGCCTATTACCCATCTTCACTCTTTCTACCCTTTAGTGAGCTGTTTCCCTCCTGGAATTAGAGAAATTCAGTTACTATGAGCGATAAAATTGGGTGGCTAGCTGTTGCTCTTGGTGCAAATTGGGCAGTGTCCCGAGCGGGTGAGTGGGCATGCAGGTTCCTGATGTCAAAATTTGGGGTGGGTGACAGTGAGTGAAGGGAGATGTTGCATGCAATAGTGAGAGTGGTAGAGTATGAGACTTGGTGGGGGTAGGTGCAGTGGCAGAGAAAGAGTGAGTTTGAGGTACCAGTGAGAAGATGGTGGCACTTATGTTGGCAAATGGAAAATACCTTTTTCCTGAATTATTAAGTATTGCCACAGATGGCTGATAGTTCTTTAACATGAGTGGCAACCTTGGACCAGGCTAGCATGGTCTGGTGTCCAGGCCTCCACTGCTGGTCCTGGGGCAAGAGGAGGTCCAGACACTGCATCTGCAACACCTGACAAGCAGCACCTCCAGGTCCCTGCCTGCAAAACAGGACCTCAATTTCCCCACATCTGCCATGTCCAGGGCATCTCTGGACTGACAGTGCTTGTCTAAGTGCCCAAAAAGTTTTTAAAGATGCTTATTCGCAAGAACTGTCCATTGAATTCTGGGATATTCATTGAGTGATGAGTTATATTTGGAATAAAACATGGTACTATGGAATTTGAGTCAGATGAGAGGGACACCATAAAGGCAGGGTGTGTAGTTAATGAGGTGCGTTTGGCATAATTCTGCAAGAAAATGCATTAGGTCTCATGGCAGAAATGCCCCCAGAAAACTCAATCTAACTTGGATTTAGCCAGAAAAATGTAAGATATGGTCCACTGTTTTACTAAGAAGGATTTTTCAAGTGTAATTGTTAAAGAAATACTGTAAGATTCAATGATGTCCTACCTCAAGAACATCATATTCTCTGAGATCCAATTTATTTATGAAGATGTGACTAATCAGCCGCAATCAATAATTTTGAAATCTATTTTTAAAGTTTAATAATTGCTGCATGGTAAAGATTAAGCTTTTTTTAGGTTGGGACACACAAACACTGACATTCAGTTGTATGCAACTTTCAAAGTTTTTGCTTCACTTTCTTTTATTGTTGAAAATAAATAATACAGTATTTTCCAATAGTTCAGGTCAAATATTGTGAGAATCTACTGCCACCTGCAGGTGAAAAGCTTACATTGTTTTGAATATCTCTCATTTCTGAATCAGTCTCAGTCCACAACCTGAATAGTAATCTAGGCTTAGAGATAGTAGGAACTGCAGATGCTGGAGAATCTGAGATAACAAGGTGTAGAGCTGGATGAACACAGCAGGCCAGGCAGCATCAGAAGAGCAGGAAGAAGGGTCTAGGCCCGAAATGTCAGCTTTCCCGCTCCTCTGATGCTGCTTGGCCTGCTGTGTTCATCCAGCTCTACACTTTGTTATCCCTAGTAATCTAGGCTGCCACTTCAGTATGTACTGAATTGCCAAAGATGCTGTCTTCTAACTTGGATATTGATATCAGCAGCCCCATCCTTTAAGTAAGATATTAAACTTGAGGTCAAGTATCTGCCCCTTGGGTGACATAAGTGATTTCATGGTACTATCTGTCTTACCTAATTCCCTATTCGACAATTATTCAGGAGCACTGAAACTGACCATTAAGATATTTATTGCTGTTTGGGAGGCTTTTCTCTGTCAAAATTGGCTGCCGTATTTCATATTAGCATACTCAGTACACTATAAATCCACCTCATGGACCGCAAAGTGCTTTGGCATATCTTGACGACATGAAAAGATATGCAAAAGTCTGTTCTTTGTTGCTTAGCTCATTTTTAATTGTACATATTTTAACATGGAATGAATTGAAAAAATAATATTGTATTGCATGCACAAAGCCAAGGCACTGCTCCAGCACTGGTTTTCCACGTGATGGATCCAAATGCAGAAATGGGAGGGAATCCAGACAAGCAGTGATGAGGAAATTCAAACGGGAAGGAGAGAGAACTTCAGGGAAAGAGGGAGAGAAAAAGAGCTTGAGACTGGCAGAGGATATTGGAAGGATTTACAACTTAGTAATAAACACAAAAACACAGATTGGTAAAGAAATGCAAACACAAGGAGTCAAAGAGAAGCAAACCATATTCATAAAGGAATTTGTACCTATAATCAGAAGGTTAAATGTTTTAACTATGCAGATTAGTTTCAATCATTTATTTCACTGGCCGACTTATGCACTATTTGTGAACTTTTGCAAACACAGTATCCCCATTTGACTCCACAAAGGTCCTCCAAATCTTCTCCATTACCAAGATATCTAACTTGCAGTTTTATATCATCTTCCTCCTCCAACCACCATTCATGACCACCTGAAACCCTTAATCATGTCTTTGTTGTGTTCAGCCTTGATAAGCAAACTGCTTTCCTCATGCAATCCAGTCTAAACCTGAGCTCACCCAAAACTCTACTGCTCACATCATTACTCGCATCGTCTCTTGATGAACTCACTCCACTCTTACACTGTAACCTGTGATAGCCCTCTAGTTGCCTAAGATCTTGCTCTCCTCTGATTCTATCTTGTTTTCATCATTCCATTATTTGCAACCTTGCCTTCAACTGCTGACACTCTGAAATTATCTCTTGAAAGCTCTGCTTCTCAATATCATTCTCTCTTTCTTTAAGCCACTTCCTAAAACCTATCACTTTTAATCAAGATTTTGGCCTCCTGTCCCAATACCTCTTCATGTGGCTTGCCATCAGATTTTGTCAGATAACATTCCTGTGAGGCACTGTTAGACAGTTTTATTTTTCTGATGGGGCTGTACCAAGGCATTACTCAGCTAAAGATAACCCAAAAATGAACGTGGCTTTGGATCAGTTTCTGGAACACTTTTTTTTCTGTCCTTTTTTAAAAATTCATTCATGCAATGAGGACATCACTGGCTAGGCCAGCATTGATTGCACATCCCTGGAACAGCTGCAGTGTTTAGGGTAAAGGAATCCTAATTGAACACTACTGGCTAAATTAATTTTGAGACTACAAGAAAAGGTCAGAAGCTAGGAATCCTGTGGTGAGTAACTCGCAGGAACAACCACAGTGCTGTTAGGAAGAGAGTCCGGATTTTGACCCAGTGCCAATGAAAGAATGGTTCTATAATTCCATGTCAGGATGGGGAACTTGAGGGAACTTGCATGGGGTAGTTTTCCCATGCTTCTGCTGCTTTCTCTGTCTGGGTGGTAAAGGTCGGAAGTTTAGAAAATGCCGTTGAGGGAGACTTATGGAGTTACCACAGAGTATCTTGTAGATAGTATGCTTTGCTGTCAGTGTTAATTCATTGTGAAAGGAGAGAATGTTGAATTTAGTAGACGGTGTGTCAGTCAAGTGGGTTGCTTTGTCCTCGATGGTGTCAAACATCTTGAATGTTGTTGCAGCTTCATCCATCCAGGCAGGCGGAGAGTATTCCATCACACTTCTGACTTGCACCTTGCGAATGGTAGACAGGCATAGGGGAGACTGGAAGTGAGTTACTCACCACAGGATTCCTAGGCTCTGAATTTTTCTTGTAGTCACTGCATTAATTTGGCTGGTAGAATTAAATTTCTGGTCAATGCAGGATTCAATGATGGTGTTATCATTGAAAACTGAAGAGTACTAGTTAGTTAGTTAGTTCTTGTTATCAACTTTCATTGTCTGAATAGAGCCTTGGGAGGAGGCAAAAATCAGAGACAATGATTGCTTAATATGAAAAATATTAGAAAACATAATTTAACTTCATTATCATTTTACCACAACTTTTCCTTGCCACCAGTACAGTATTTGTCTTTTTAATATATTGTGAACTACTTGATCTATTTCTTCCCCCAGTTTAATGAATTAATTAATATGCAGTACACTTTGTTATTCTATAACAATGAACAGTACATTAAACCTAATGTATCACAGATATGTATCTTGTAATCATTTTTTTCTATTATCTCTGATTACTTGATAATTTGTCACAATCTTTTCAGATATCTGGCATTTTCTGCAAAATTTCCGTGAAACCCCACAATGGGAACTTAGTTATCCACATAAGTATTCAAAGTGGGCAGTAAGCCTAAGTCTTGATGCCTAATGAAACACCATTAAGGTGAAAGAGAAGCCCACCAAGGGAAATGTACAATGTGCCAGCAGTACAAGGTAGACATGAAAGAACACGAGCAAATGATGATGGTGTGACAGAACACCAAGATAACAATCAACGTACTGACAACATGTCTGCAAACCAAGAATAGCCAAGGATGGTATCCACAACTCCAGAAAGTTATACGGAAACAAGATGATAGATGAACTCTTAAACTTTTATCACTGTACAACTACTTTTGTTATACTCAATGTGTGTTGTAAAGACTTCTGTTTTCACCTTGTTTTTTTTTTAAGTGCTGTCTGGAATCAGAAAATAACTGTTTTAAGAATCAGGGAAGGCTGGAGGATTGTTGTATGTTTGAAATCAAGTAACCTGACACTTGCTGCAAGCATCATTTATACAGCTGCTGTGAACTAGTAATTGAGCGCAGTTTGTGGACAAGCTGGTGTCACGGGGTTGTGGAGAAATGGATGTTTGGTTGTTAACAAGAAGCTGATTGGTCTATGAACTAGTGACCAGTTATTGATGACAAAGACCTTCCTCCTGCTAGCAATCATGTGATTGGTTCTTAGGTAACTGAACACTTGGAGCTGTGAACAAGAGGCAACGCTCGTCAATTTGATTAATCCACTGTATATGCATGTTTATCCTTCCAAAACACAGAGTAACTTTCAATATTCCATTCTCAAACCTGGTTTCCATGTAACCATATCTCAATAACCATTGCCAAATCATACCCATTTGTCTCTATGTGCACTGTTAACTTGTTAATTTTATTCCAAATGCTTCACCCAACATTCACCCAAATGCTAGACACAACATTTCTCAGTTTATTTAAATTTTCCTCCACTTGTACAATTCTTTGGTGCAATATTGAGGTCCAGCTCACCCATGACCTAAAGAAATTGAATTTGGTTAAGTGGCTGAATGGCTTACTCCAGTTCCTGTAAAGGTTGTCTCAGTGCCATCACTGAACTCACATTGTCAGCAATTTGTTGCACTCTCGATTTGCAATCAGGAAAGTTACCGTGGAAGTTCATGATTATGATGGTATTGTATTACATTCAAACTGTGCTTGCCTCCACCATGAAAATACCCAAAATGAAAACTGTTTGATTTCCTGTTTCCAGAACTGACATTATCACTTCTACTGAGCAGAAAGCTTGACCAGAAAACAAAAAAGACAAAACAAATTTAAGTTTATTAAGTCAACAATCCTGAAGATATTTTTAAAGTCATGTTAACAATTCTATTCTTACAAATTTTAGGAAATTGCTGCTTTCATTTTTATAACCATGGTAATGAAAGTATCACCATAAATGCCTCAGGCTGCCATTAATTACACAAGCTGGAGAATTAAATTCCTATCTGAAAATTGTATCTTCTTTATGAACATGCATTTTTAAGAATCTGTGACAAATCCAGTCAGAGTGCTCAGCTTCAATGTACAACGGCACAATTTCAAATATGAATCAACCAAAATACTTGATAAAATATATAAAATATGCTTTTCTCATCTTCATTCTCATTGGATCTTTTGCTATTTACTAGTTAGTTGCTGTTCATACCTATTAAGCCTATCCTGTTTCGTTGCCTCACTTTCAGAATTGCTTTGCTCTTGAAGCATAATAGATATGCAAGAATGTGTGACTAACACAGCATGCAATCTTGCAGATTTTGAAAGCATTTTCTGAGCTAAATTAAAGTACCCTTTACACTGGACAGCTGTAAAATTTGTAAGGGACTGTAAACAGTCTGAACATGCAGAGTTTTTTTTTTCTGAAAATCTGCTCATTGTTTTTAATAGGAGTATTAATTAGGCTTAGTTTTGTTTTACTCTTTCCTTCTCAGTATAATAACCATTACTAAAAGCAATGAGGGCTGTATGTTACATTTAGTGGGGAAAGTTTCAGTCTTTACTGTTATGTGTTAATTATGGTCTCGGCAAAGAACAAACACAAAGGTTTGGTGGGAAGGACAGCACACAATAATACAGGCTGTCAGATTTCCTTCCATGATTAAAATAGGTGCGAAGCTGCTGAGGGGGAGTAGAATTATGTTCCAGCTATGTGCCCATCACTTTTCCCAAATCCATGGATTTTAGAGCTATGGTGAGAAAATAAGCCATGAGATTAGTTTTGGATTAAGAGTAGAGAGCAGCACAGAGTGATTTTTGACTTGCTGGAAAGCATAGATAATCATAGTTTACCTTGCTCCATCTGGTGAAAGCTGTGATATTTCATTTGTGGCGCTGCAAACTATAGGCTTTTTGATGGAGATCTACTGTGATTGTGCAAGCAGAAAGTAAGAAGCATGAATAAATTATGCATTGTTAAGCCGCTTGATGTTTTCCATTTGCTATATTTAAAAGGCAACATGCTCAACACTGAGTATAGATATTAGCTGTTAAAACATAATCATGCCTGTCAGTTCAGAAATATAAATGTTTAACTTCACTGTCATAGACAGAGTCATATAGCATAGAAAGAGGCCCTTCAGCCCACCATATCTATGTCAACTGACAAACACCAAATTACATTAATGCCATTAAACCTACTATGCTTTGGTATTTTAAATACTCATCCAGATGTTTCTTAAATTATGTGAGTATAGTTGCCTCCACCATTCTGTCAAGCAGCATATTCCATATTTCTACTACCCTCTGGGTGAAAGAAGTTTCCTCATATCTCCTTGCTCCTCACTTTAAATGTATACCCTCGGTTCTTAGAGATGTCTGCCTTTGGGAAGAAATTCTCATGATCTACTCTGTCCATGCTTCATAATTTTGTATGTCATAATTGTACCCTACTTCAGCCTCCTGTGCTCCAAAGGAAGCAAACCCTGCCTGTCTAGTCTCTCCTCACAACTGAGACATTTCATCCCAAGCAACATCCTGGTGAATCTCCTCTGCACCATCTCTAGTGCAATCATGTCCTTTCAATACTGTAGTGACCAGAATTGCCCACAGTATTCCATTGTTTTATAAAGGTGTTACAAGACTTCTTTTCTCCTACATTCTACACAACAGGAAATGAACACAAGCATCCCGTAAGCCTTTTCACCCCCCTGTCGACCTGTGCTGACATCTTCGGAGCCTATGGACTTGTACACCAAGGACCTTTTGTCCCTCAGTAATCCCTAGGGATCTGCCATCCTTCCCTCATTAGACTTCCCAAAATGCATCACTCACACTTACTGGGATTAAATTCCATCTGCCATTGCACTGCCCAATTACCAGCTGACTACAGCCTGAGACCATTCTCCTCATTATCAACAACACCACCAATTTTCGTGTCATCTGCAAATGTACTAATTATATTTTCTACATTCACATCCAAGTCGTTAATGTACATAACAAGCAGCAGAGGACCCAGCACTGAACCCAGGTCACAGGCTTCAGAGCACAAATCAACCCTCCACCATCACTCTTTGCTTCCTATTTGTAGGCCAATTTGGATCCAGCTTGCCGAATTGCTTGGATCCCATGGACTCTTACCCTTTGGACCAACCTTCCATCTGGGATCTTGTCAAAGGCCTTACTGAATTCCATGAAAACCACATCAACTGCCCTACCCTCATCAATATATTTATTCACTTTTTCAAAAAGCTCAACTAAATAGGTAAGACAGGATCTCCCTCGAACAAATCCATGCTGAATATCTCTGATCAATCCTTACCTTTCCAAGTACTGATTAATCCAATAATTTCCCAACCAATAATGCAGACTAACTAGTGTGTAATTACATGACTTACCCCCACTGCCCTTCATGAACAAAGGTACGACATAAACTATCCTTCAAAAAATCTGGAAATTCACCTGTGGCGAGCAGAGTAGTATATATCTCTGCCAGGGCCCTATCAAACTCCTCCTTTGTCATCCATAGCATCAGGATACATCTCATCAGGCCCTGGGGATTTATGCACTTGCATGCCAGTTCAAATATCTGTCAGGTGGCTTCAATGTTGTCTTTCTAGGTCAGTAATGTTTTGGTTTTGGTTTTCTTTGCCCTGGGGCATCCTCCTGATGTCCTCTGGCTGGAGGCTGGGGCCCCATGTACTTCCATTCCCGCTCCCATCAGTCAACTTGGACCCAGGACTCTGTTGTTTAATGTCCAGAAAAGGTGCAGGACCCAAACAGCTCGGAGGTAGCAGATACGGAAGCGATGGTGCTGGTGGTGGCAGGAAAGGAGCATGTTGCCAGGATCCTGGGGACAATGTCGAATGGTGGCGACTGGAAGAGCAGAGAGAGGGGAGTCTGTGGAAAGGGAATGATGAACTTTTGAAGCTGTTTCATCCTCAGTAATATCAAATTAATTTTAATTTATTCCATGTATTACCATTTGTACAATTTATTCAATAATTTATTCTGGAATCCAGGATGGTTCCAAACCTTGGCAACATTATACACATTTCACTGTACCCAGGCACAAGTGACAATCTAAATCTAAAAAAAACGAAATCTGTATCCTCCTTCTTAACCTTAATGTGTTCTAGAATTTCACCATCTCAATTGAAATTCCAGGCAACAATTTCTTTCTCTTCTGTGAATACAAGTGTGAAGTATTCATTTAAGACTTCGTCCACATGCATTGGCTCCACGCATAGGTTTCCCCTTTGGTCTCTAATAGGTCCTACTCTTTCCCTGGTAAACCTCTTACTCTTAATACACTTATAAAAAGCCTTGGGGTTTTCCTTGATCCATCTGCCAAAAATATTTTGTGACCCCTCTTTGTCTTCCTAATCCCCCTTTTATATAAACCCCGACACCCTATACTTTTGAAGGGCATCTCTTGTTGCTAATGCATTATACCTGACACAGGCTTCCTCCTTTTTCTTTATGAAACTCTTTTTCTTCATGTCAAGAATTCACTGGACTTGCTGCCCTCCCCCTTCATTCTTAGAGGAACATGCTGGCCCTATGCTACTTTTAAAATATTCTTATTTTCCAAATGTAGACTTACCTGCAAGTAGCTGCTCTTGGGCTATGTTTGCCAGATCCTAGAATCCCTACCGCATGGAAGCAGGCCATTCAGCCCATTCCAACCCTCCAAAGAGCATCCCACCTAGACCCAATCCCCTACCCTATAACCCTACATTTCCCATGGCTAATCCACCTAGCCTGCCCATTCCTGGATACTATGGGCAATTTAGCATTACCAATCGACCTATCCTGCACATCTTTGGACAGTGGAAGGAAACCTATGAAGACATGGAGAATATGCAACTCCACATACAGTCCACTGAGGCTGGAATCAAACCGTCCCTAGTGGTGTGAGACAGCAGTGCTAATCACTGAGCCACTGTGCTGTGTCTTTCTAATGATATTGAAATTTGCCTTCAATTTAGACTCATAAATTTTGCACTATTCTGATCCATTTCCATGACAACTTTGAAACTTCCAGAGTTATGGCACTATCCCTAAAATGCTCACCTACTGAAATTTCAACCACTTGACTGGTTTCATTTCTTAGAATTAGGTCTAGTACTGCCCCATGTGCTGTAGAACTATTTATACCGTGGCACAAAAGGCTCTCTTGGATTCACTCTAAAAGTTACCCCCCTTCTAATCCTTTCACATTCAGGCAATCCCAGTTAATCTTAGCAAAGTTGAAGTATCCTAGAACATAAACCTGCTCCTCTTAACACTCTCGGTGATTTGCCTAAATATCTGCTCTTTTGTCTCCATCTGACTGTTGGGAGGCCTGCAGTATAATCCCATCAAAGTAATCGCCCGTTTTTTATTTCTAAGTTCTACCCAGATGGCCTCATTTGAAGACCATTTCTGGACATCCTCTCTCATTACTGCGGTGATGGTTCCCTTTATCAATAATACAATTCTCCACCTCTCTTACATCTCCCCCTATCGCACCCAAAACGTCTATAAATCCTGGAATGTTGAGCTGTCCTGTCATTCCATTAAACACATCTCAATAATTCCAACAATATCATATTCCCACATGTTGATCAATGCTCTAAGTTCATTTGCTTTATCAGTCAAGCGCCTTACATTAAAATAGATGCAGTTTAGGTTTCTAAACCTTCTATGTGCCTTACTCTACCCATGTCTTCTCCAGCGACTAGACTGTCCAAGGATTCCTTTCGTATCTAATTTGTCCTTTCATATCTAATTTGCTCCTGACTTTACATCTATTCTGTGCCCCAGCATCCTCCCTCTCCTTCAGCACAAGCAAACGTCCCATCAAGATGTTGGATCCATTCTGGTTCAGGTGCAACCCATCAGCTTGTGTAGGTCCTACCAACTCCAGAAGCTGTCCCAATAATCCAAAAATCTAAAACCCTCCCTCCTAAACCATCACTTTAGCCACTCATTCATTTGATCCAAATTCCTATTCTGATATTCAGTATTGTGTGACATTGGAAGTAATCCTTCATGGTCTTCCTCTTTATCTACTAGCTAACTGTCTAAACACTTAAACACACATGCCAACAGATTCAAGAACAGCTTCTTCTTAGACTTCTGAATGGACTTCTGAAATATTAAATTTAATTTTGACCTCACTGTTTGTGCACCTTCCCTGGAGCCGTAACATTGTGTTCTTCACCTGTTATATTACCGTAATACACTTTAGACCATAAGACATAGGAGCAGAAATTAGGCCATTTGGCCCATCGAGTCTGCACTGCCATTCAATAAGTTCCTTGACCCCATTCTCCCGCTTTCTCCCCGTAACCTTTGATCCCCTTGATAATCGAGAACCTATCTATCTCAGTCTTAAATGTACTCAATGACCTGGCCTCCACAGCCTTCTGTGGCAGTGAATTCCATAGATTCACCACGCTCTGGCTGAAGAAGTTTCCCCTCATCTCCATTCTAATAGGTCTTCCCTTTAGTGTAAGGCTGTGCCCTCAGGTCCTAATCTCTCCTACAAATGAAAACATCTTCCCAACATCCACTCTGTCCAGGCCATTCAGTATTTTGTATGCTTCAATTAGATCACCCCTCATCCTTCTAAACTCCAATGAATATAATCCCAGAGTCCTCAAACATTCCTCACGTCATAAGCTTTTCATTCCTGGGTCCATTCTCGTGAACCTCCTCTGAACCCGCTCCAGGGTCAGTGCATCCTTTCTGAGATATGGGGCCCCAAACTGCACACAATACTCCAAAAGTGGCTGGACCAGAGCCTTATAAAGCCTCAGTAGTATATCCCTGATTTTATGTTCAAGTCCTCTCAAAATAAATGCCAACATTGCATTTGCCTTCCTGACTACTGACTCAACCTGCAAGTTTTCCTTGAGAGAATCCTGGACTAGAACTCCCAAGTCTCTTTGCATTTCAGACTTCTGAATTTTTTCCCCATTTAGAAAATGGTCAATGCTTTTATTCGTCTTATGAAAGTGCATGACCTCACACTTTCCCATGTTGTACTCCATCTGCCACTTCTTTGCCCACTCTCCTGACCTATCCAAACTTTGTATGGTATGATTTGCTTGTATTGCATGCAAAGCAAAACTTTTCACTGTACCTAGGTACATGTGATTATAATAAATCAAAATTCCTGCTGCAGGATATAATTTTTTTTAAACCCATGTCATTGGTACCAACATATACCATGGCAGCTGGCTTTTCACCCTCCCCGTTCAGAATGTTCTGCAGCTGTTCTGAGGCATTCTTGACCCTGGCACCAGGGAGGCACTGTATTATTTAAGAGATACTAGATAGCCCCCAGCCTCATCCCAAAACCAGCCCAGCTCGTCCCCGCCTCCCTGACTTGTCTGTCCTTTCTCCCACTTATCCGCTCCTCCCACCTCAACCCCCACCCCCACCTCCTACCTACCAGCCTCATCCCCGCCTCCATGACCTGTCCGTCTTCTGTTGACTGACCTACCCCCATCCTAACTCCCCACCTACACTCACCTTTACTGGGTCCATCCCCGCCTCCTCCACCCGTCCGTCTCCTTTTCACCTATCCACTCCTTTATCCACCTTCCATCTGCCTCCCCCTCTCTCCCTATTTATTTCAGAACCCCCTTCCTCTCCCCCATTTCTGAAGAAGGGTCTTGGCCCGAAACGTCAGCCTTGCTGCTCCTCTGATGCTGCTTGGCCTGCTGTGTTCATCCAGCTCTACACCTCGTTATCTCTTATTATTTAAGAGTCTTGTTTGCTGTAACAGAATGGCCTGTCAGTTCCACTTACAAGTGAATCTCTTATCACTAAAGCATTCCCAGACCATTGTGCAGCAGAACCAACTGTGGTGCCACAAATTTGGCTGTTGTTGCTTTCACCTGACAGCACCCCTCCCCCACCAAAAGTATCCAATACTGTGTATCTGTTTGAAAGGGGAATGGCCACAGGGGGCTTTTGCACTGCCTGCTCACATTTACCAGACTTCCTGCTGGTCACCCAACGTTTCTTGTGGTGCAACCAGCTCACTAAACGTGCTAACCACAACATTCCCAGTGTCACAGATGCTCCGTACTGACCACCTGTAGCTCCAGCTACACAATACGGTCAATCAGGGATTTTAGCTGAGTACACTCCCTGCATACATGGTCACCACAGACACTGGTCGTGTCCTCACTTCCCGCGTATTGCAGGAGGATTATTTTACAGGGCTAGATTCTCCTGCAATTGTGATCCTGATCAACTACAAACACAATCACGATCTTATCCAGCACTCACCAAAATCAAATTTCTCTGTCTTTCTCTCCCCCTCTGTCTATCTCTGTTCCGAGCAAAGTACAAATAAAAAAGTGAGGACATTACACTCTGTCACTGTCCCTGTATTATTCACTCAGTCTCTAAAGTTGGTTCCGACTGAGCTTCAGCTGCCCCTTTCCTGCTCCAACTGAGGTCGATCCACTCCCTATCCTTCTCCCACTCCCACTGAGTTCAATCCACTCCCTCTTCCTCTCCAGGTCCAATTGAGCTCGATCCGCTCCTCTCCCACTCTGACTGAGTTTGATCCGCTCCTCTCACACTGCTGCTCCAAGTGAGCTTCTATTGTGTTGTCCATCAGTAAGAGTGTCACCAGAAGAGCAATAAAGAAATGGGATAAACATTTTGTCATGTGTTTGCACAATTTTCTTGGCAAACTAATATCAGTTGTAAATTTTCTTCCTCACTATCCTCTCAGATTTGGGTTATGTGTTAGATTATTTTGAAAGATTTATTTGCACATATCCATGCTAGTTTTATAGTACTTTTAATTGCTGAGACACCATCTTCTCTAATTACAGCCATTCTGCAATAGAGAACCTCCTACAGTAATACCCATTGACTGATTACTAAATCAGACTGTTTTCCACCAAGCCATTTTTATGTAAAACAAATCTGCAACTCTGCATTAAAAGCTGCAAGAAATTCACCCCTTAATCCTAATCTAGGAGACTCAGGTTCCAGTCCTATTTGCTCCAGAGGTGGGTAATAACAGCTCTGAACAGGTTGATGAGAAAATATCTACTCTGACCATATCATGGTTAAACCCTAGGAGCAGCATCAAAATATTGTGTAACCTTCTGCAATTGTTCTAGTGCATTATCCTGCCTGTGGTCTAGGTCAGGTTCATATATGGTGAAGTTTAAACACAATAGAATTACTCTAAATAGCTGATTTTATTTTACCAGTGTTTATGATAAAGTGGTCATAGAAACTTAGAATATAGGAGCAGGAGTAAGCCATTTGGCTCCTAAAATCTGCTCTGCCATTCAAAAAGATCATCCAGTTCACTGATAAAAGGTACTGCAGATGCTGGAGAATCCGAGATAACAAGCATGGGGCTGGATGAACACAGCAGGTCAAGCAGCATCATAGGAGCAGGAAAACTTGACGTTTCGGGCCGAGACCCTTCATCAGAAATGGGGGAGGGGAAGAGAGTTCTGAAATAAATAGGGAGAGAGGGGGAGGCGGATAGAGGATGGATAGAGAAGAGGATAGGTGGAGAGGAGGCAGACAAGTCGAAGAGGCGGGGATGGAGCCAGTAAAGGTGAGTGTAGGTGGGGGGGTAGGGAGGAGATAGGTCAGTCCAGGGAGGACGGACAGGTCAAGTGGGCGGGATGATGTTAGTAGATAGGAGATGGGGGTGGGGCTTGAGGTGGGAGGAGGGGATAGGTGAGAGGAAAAACAGGTTAGGGGGGTGGAGATGAACTGGGCTGGTTTTGGGATGCAGTTGGGGGAGGGGAGATTTTGAAGCTTGTGAAATCCACATTGATACCATTGGGCTGCAGGGTTCCCAGGCTGAATATGATTTGCTGTTCCTGCAGCCTTCGGGTGGCATCACTGTGGCATTGCAGGAGGCCCGCTGGTACTAGACTCCCTGGTCATTGGAAACATCCTTCCTACTTCTACAATAAAAGAAAGAACTGCAGATGCTAGAAATCTGAAGCAAAAACAGAAATTTCTGGAGAAACTTGACAGTTCTGGCAGCATCTGTGGAGTGAAAACAAAATTAATGTTTCAAGTCCAGTGACCCTTTTTTCAGAACTCTGGGTCACTGGACGTGAAACATTAATTCTGTTTTCCCTCCACAGATGTTGCCAGACTTGCTGAGTTTCTCCAGCATTTTTCTGACTATCCTTCCTACTTTTATCCTATCTAGTTCTTTTAGGATTTTATAGGTTTCTATGAGATCCCCTCATTTTTCTAAACACCAGTGGATGTAATCCCTCTGCATTCATCGATTCTGCCATCCCATGAAACAGTCTGGAAAATCTTCAGTGCACCCCCTCCATAGCCAGAATATCCTTCCTCAGATAAGGAGACCAAAACTGCACACAATACTCCAGTGTGTTCTCACCAACAGCCTGTACAATTGTGGCAAAACACTGCTACTCCTGTACTTGAAACCTTATGTCACAAAGGCCTTTTGCCATCTTCAGTGCCTGCAGGGACATTTTTATTGCCATAAAAGTAAAATACTGTCGAGGCTGGAAATCAGAAAAAAATGCACACAAAATGCTGGGGAAGCTCAGCAGGTCTGGTGGCATCTATGGAGAGAGAAACATAATTAGCATTTTGAGACTGATGTGACATTCCTTCAGAACATACTTTTACGGTGTTTCATTTACAATATAATGTTTCTTATTCTGACAAACCTGTTATAATGCTCCTCAGAATATCTTTCCACTATTACCAGCCTCACCTAGAGCTGTGGTTTCAATAAATAATCCGTTCACTTAATTGAACAAAATTATACCCTTGAGGCAATGTAAACTCATTGTACATTGTCAAGATGAATACCATCATTGTGTTAGCTATAACGATAGCTCTAGCATATGCTGATATAATTAAATGTGACACTTATTCTACTGCAATTCCATGACCTGCAGTGCCAATGGAGTTTTGGACACTGATGTATGGTAAGTAAAGAATCTTGCTGCGTCAGTTCTTTAGATGTTTGGATATCAGCATCATATTTTCCAACTTTCCAACAGGCATTACCAAAAGGTACAGTTTCCTGCTGATGATGCCAAGCTGATAAGTTATCACTTCAGTGTTTTTAGGTGTCTAACTATAAAACTTAATGAGGATTTATTGGTGACCAGATAACTCTTAGAAATAGACCCAAGAGTCATCTGATTGATCCTCCACTGTATTTTACATCACATTACATTAAGCAATGAAAGGGTTGTTGGTAAAAAAATCCAAGCCCTGTTTACATTTTCACCACCCAAATAGGATTGCAATTTTGGTAACAAATGTTGGTATCCAAGCATAAAAACAGGAGAAATTGGACCAAATATAGACCATTTGGCCCTTCCAGTCTACTCTAACTTGCAATTGAATCATGACCAATCTTTTATCTTAGGTGGCAAGGCCCTACACCTCCACACTACCTGACTCCCCTCCAAACTTTAGATGTTATAGCCAAGGAGGTTTCATTAGCCTCTGGTAAGAAGACCCTTGGTATATCTGGAACATCCAACTACTGCCTGGATCTGCCTGACCAAACCTCAAGGGCCAATGGGCTCCATTGCCAAGCTGGGTCCCTCTACCCTAGCTGCAAGGCTTGGAATGACACTAAGATGTAGTCATAGGGGGAGAAAGAAGAAAACCTGTTGAGGCCACTTATGGTGACAATACACTGCATATGAATTCTCAGGTTTGCTTAAAATTCAGTGTTTGAGTCTCTCTGTAACCCTAAACCCAAACTGTACCACCATAATGCCTAACTTCATGTCTGCACAGGATGTACAATGGATTGATACCTGAGCTGAGAGCCTGCTGTAGCATGTAGAAGCAAGATGAATAATCCCTGTACAGAGCAATGGGTCCTGATGACACCATTGCCCCTTGTCCTGCAACATTCCTTCACTTTCTCTGGTCTATGTGCCAAAAAACATTGGTGTGAATTTCTGGGGCAGAGAGGTACACAACAAGGAGGAAGACAATGCATTAGAATGGCCTGAAATTATGGACCCTGCAGGCCTGAGTAGTGCGTGGATCTGCGTGTAATGTTGCTCCCTTTAAACAGCCTTACATCAGTTAGACTTGCAGACCCCTCCCTCACAGTTTGATTCACTTATCCCACCCACTCTGGGTGTGGTTGTAGCATTTTCCTTACTACTGCATATTTTTGATTTCCGGCATGACAGAAGAAATGGTGGTTGGTGGCTTCCAGCCTCCACCGTTATGTGTCGGAGAGAGCCTAGACATCAGATCCTGGTAGCCCTTTCTGTTAATTTCATAGGCTTCACAATTCCCCAGGTCCCCACTTAATCTGTCTGCACGAGCCTGCACCTGTCCACTTTTACCACCCATGGCCCTGGCATTTGAGGTGCCCAAGCTATGTGTGACCTCCTATCAAAGCCAGAGAGCTCCTGGCTAAGGACAAACACACATTCCACATGATCCCTTTTCCATCTGTGCTTTACCATGCCCACTCCATCTTACAAATATTGTTGCCTTCCTTCACATTTGTCATCACCCCCTTCCCCACAGCCTGCAGCCCCTAATTCTGAAGAAGTTCCCAGCTCTCTTTCCTATAGTAGCGGCTCCCCTTGCCCCCATCTCCCTTTCCCCTTACTTTTTGTGGATTGACCCAATGGAATGACTATGTTCCCTTGAATAACCAAATAGACAGCACCTGATGAGAAGTGCCCAGACACCTGACTAATGTACATTTCCAGTCCACCTTAGCTCTACTCCTTAGACTGGTCACTATGGAGCCATAAAAATGTCAGTGACTCAACTGCCCAGACTGCATGACCGAGAACATCCTGGACAGGCGCCTAATTATGGCGAATTGCCTGGACTGATATGGGAGGTTACCCTTCACTTACTGTGCCATGACCACCAGACAATGGGTGTCTCCGTACACTTTAGTGAGGACTTAACCCCTGAGATTTTGAGACATGTTTTCGTGTTTACTGCACATCAGAATCAGAATCAGAATATCCTTTATTGTCACATGTACTCCATTACAGAAGCACAGGAGTACAGTGAAAAGTTTCTGCAATGGCTGCCTTTAATGGTGCCTTCTTAGGTACAAGTACCTTGGCAAAAAAACTTAGAGTTAAAAAAGGTGTTGTTACACAGTGAAATAAAGAATATAAATTAGCATGAAAACAGTGAAAAGTCCAGAATGATAAGTGCACATCAATATTTAAGTTCCAGTCCGTGTCTGCAGACCCCAGAGCACGAGACCACACTGCCATCACATGCCGGTCTCTATCAAGGGCTTGCTCCACCGCCGCTCTGGGAATCGCCCCTGCCTGCTCGCTCTGCTCCACCACAGGACTCAGCCATCTTGCTCCGCTCTCAATCATCCAGCGCACCACACCGTCTGTTACTCCGGCCCATGCTGGATTCACTGCCACTGCGGTACATGTTTGCGCATTCAGCTCCGCCTGGTCTCCGATTATGACCTGACTCCTTTCCACAGATAGGGATAGAAGTTAAAAGTTGGACAGGCGAGGGTGGGGCATGTTGAAGAAAAATACATACTGCAGAGGGGAGAGAGAAAAAAAAGAAGAAGGAAAG
The DNA here is from genome assembly GCA_024137785.1 of Ginglymostoma cirratum. Lineage (NCBI taxonomy): Eukaryota > Metazoa > Chordata > Chondrichthyes > Orectolobiformes > Ginglymostomatidae > Ginglymostoma > Ginglymostoma cirratum. The sequence goes on from JAHRHZ010000021.1 coordinate 19,627,614, forward strand.
GGAACTGGCGAGCAGAGGAGCTCCAACATTCTTCTCTTTATTCATTCATGGGGTGAGGGCGTCAATGGCCAGGTGGCATTCATTGCCCATCCCTAATTGCCCAGAGGGCAGTTCAGAGTCAACCACATTGCTGTGGGTCTGGAGTCACATGTAGGCCAGACCATGTAAGGATGGCAGCTCATTGCTCGTTGCCAGTGTGCCCTGCAGCGCAGATACGTGCTTCCTGCAGGTGAATTGGAAAGGTTGCTATGATGTTCATGAGGGTTAGACAAAGTATCAGATGCCAATGTCCATGGATGACAGATGCATGTGGCCATGGATATTACCCTGAGATGCTGTATGATGCTGAGTAACAAAATGATTGCAGTTACCTAGATTGATTTCCCCGTCAAACTTTCTACCGGTTTGTTTGAAAAAGTTTGGTAACATGGGAATCTGAACATTGATTGAACAAGTTACAACATTAATAAAGTATTTAACAAGCTGTAATCTGCGCCAAGTGAAATTCTTGCCTCAGTGCTTGGCAAAAAACATTAAAGATGAAATGAGATGGTCCCAACATTGAGAAAGGCCTCACTGGGCTTCAAATGCAATTCTGCCTCAACTTTTGCCATTTTTTCAGACCCCGACAAGAATCTCCCCAATGTTACCATGTGTGTTATATAGTTGGATAGATCAGAAATCTGAAGACATGATTATGTATCAGACAAGCGTTATAGCTACCGTTTCAGTGGATCAAAACCTACCAGACCATCTAAAGGGGATGAAGAAAGACGTCTCTGGGAATTCTGTGCCATTAAAAGTGTTATTACCAAGTGAGAGAGAGTATGTAGACACGCACCATCTCCGAGAACTTCATATGGAATGTGGCTGCTGGTGATTGTGAATCAAGGGTCAAAATAACAGAGTGGAATTAAGAGATCCTACAGAGCAACATCTGCTTTGGAAATGACGTGGACGTGCCAGTGTTGGACTGGGGTGGACAAGTTCAAAAATCACACAACACCAGGTTATAATCCAACAGGTTTATTTGAAAATGCAAGCTTTCAGAGCTCAGCCCCTTCCTCGGGGGAATTGTGAGAGAGACGCCATCTAGAATCGCCTTACTAACTGATTAGATTCAACAAGAGGTGATCAGTTTTAGGGTTGTTACCTTTCTGCTTATAAATTCTGTGTCTTATAGTCTCTTTCTCACACTACACCTGAGAAAGGGGCTGAGCTTTGAAAGTTTGCATTTTCAAATAAACCTGTTGGACTATAACCTGGTGTCGTGTGATTTTTGACTTGAGTTGGAAAGTCAAGCAATTTCAGGTGGTGCCATATGTGTGCAGGCAGTAATGCATGTGCTAAACTACATGAGGCATATCTTTGTTGTAATGATTATTTTGTAGGGCATCATTTTACTTGGATTATATTTTATTGTTAATTAATTATTGAGTTGTGTTCATTTTAGTTGTTTTTCTGAGTAAAAGTTCTAAAAAATAAAATATTGCCCAGCGGTTTGCTTTCCTTGGCCTTGTGAGAATTTCTTCAATTTTAAAATGCTATCTAACAGCATCTAGACTTGTCAAGCGCCTTAAGACTTTAATATGTTTCAATGGGATCATCTCTCCTTCGTTTAAAATTCCTGGGACTTAGGTTTATACTACTTAATCTCCACAGAAGCAATCGTCTCATCCAAGGAAATAGTTTATTTAACATTCATTTCACTCTGTCTGCAAAAAGTTTGTCTACCCACATGTTAAGAGCTCAATCTTCATACGTCTAGGTGCTGCCTTACTGTATAATTGTAAGAAGTCTTCTTTAATGTCATTCTTTAATTCCACTGTTACAAAAGCTAACATACTATTTGCCTTCCTGTTTGCTTGATGTACTTTCTTGCTAACTTTGTTATTCATGTATAAGGACTCTGGGGATCCTCAGAATGTGAACATTTCCCAGTCTTCCATCACTCAAGATTTTTCTGCCTATCGAGGAGAATTACATCGTACTTCATCACACTGCATTTTATCTTGATCTATTAAGTACAGACACTGACCTACCATGTCTGTACTTATCTGCAGCCTCTTTGCTTCCTCCTCATGAATTAATTTCCCACCTAGCTTTGCATTGTCAGCAAATGTGAATACTTTGCAAGCAGTTAGTACTGTAACTCATTTTGATTGTAAGTAGCTAGTTGCAGCTACTGATCCATGCGGTACACTGTTGGTTATAGCCTGCCAACCCAAAAATAACTCATTTATTCTTGTTCTAAATTTCTGTCTACTATCCAATCCTAAATGCATGCCAACATATTACCCCAAGTTCCTGGTTTCTGACAATTTTGAAAAGTCTTACACCTCAAGAGAGCAAAATCTAAACTTTTGAAATGAGGGATTTCCATTAAAGTTTAATTTAGAGTTTCCTATTTTAATTTTATTTACTATGTTGCTTCTGTTTGGAGTGGGAAGAAGGAATAGGAAGGGAACTGACAACAGAATGCTTAAATAATGCCTAAGGCTTGATGCCCAGACTGAGCTATTTGGGAGAAGTCGTGGAAGTGAACAGACTGAAAACAAAAAGTTTTGGACATCACAGAGGGTCAAGCAGCATCCATGGAGACAGAGCAAGCTTATGTTTTGAGTCTCGATGATTCTTCATCAAGTGAATAGACTGTTTTCCAATCAGTAATTTGGAAAAAAAGGGAATAAATTATAGTGGAGGTAAGAGCTGCTTCTTGGTCTATTAAAAATAAATATGAACAAGTAGGAGTAAATTCAGACGGAGTCTAACTTACCGTAAATACCTAAAACATGGAACTAAATATAATAAATTAAGTAAAGATTCTATACCTAAAAAAAGCTCTTGCAATTTTTGTTTATATTACTAGCTAGCCTACCCTCCCATTTAATCTTCTCCCCCTTTATGATTTTTTCAGTTATCCTCTTCTGGTACTTAAAGGTTTCCCAATCCTCTGGCTTTCCACTAAACCTCACCACATTGTATGCTTTTTCTTTTGGTTTTATGCTGTCCCTGACTTCCCTTGTCAGCAATGGTTACCTCATCATCCCCTTTGTGTACTTCTTCTTCCTTGGAGTGAATTTCTGCTGTGCCTCCCAAATTACCCTCAGAAACTCCCACCATTACTGGTCCACCATCTTCCCTGCTAGGCTCCCCTTCCAATCAACTCTGGCCAGCTCTTCCCTCATCTCTTTGTAGTTTTCTTTACTTGGCTGTTATACAATTTCATCTGATTCCAGCTTCTCCCTCAAACAGCAGGGTGAACTCTATCAAATGTGGTTATTGCCCCCTAGGGGTTCCTTCAACTAAGCTCTCTAATCAATTCTGTCTTATTACACATCACCAAATCCAGAATTGTATCAGAGATAAAAGGTACTGCAGATGCTGGAGAATCTGAGATAACAAGCGTGGGGCTGGATGAACACAGCAGGTCAAGCAGCATCATAGGAGCAGGAAAACTTGACGTTTCGGGCCTAGACCCTTCATCAGAAATGGGGAAGGGGAAGAGGGCTCTGAAATAAATAGTGAGAGAGGGGGAGGCGGATAGAAGATGGATAGAGAAGAGGATAGGTGGAGAGGAGGCAGACAAGTCGAAGAGGCGGGAATGGAGCCAGTAAAGGTGAGTGTAGGTGGGGGGGTAGGGAAGAGATAGGTCAGTCCAGGGAGGACGGACAGGTCAAGGGGGTGGGATGATGTTAGGAGATAGGAGATGGGGGTGGGGCTTGAGGTGGGAGGAGGGGATAGATGAGAGGTAAAACAGGTTAGGGAGGTGGAGATGAGCTGGGCTGGTTTTGGGATGCAGTTGGGGGAGGGGAGATTTTGAAGCTTGTGAAATCCACATTGATACAATTGGGCTGCAGGGTTCCCAGGCTGAATATGATTTGCTGTTCCTGCAGCCTTCGGGTGGCATCATTGTGGCACTGCAGGAGGCCCAGGATGGACATGTCATCTGAGGAATGGGAGGGGGCGTTGAAATGGTTCGCGACTGGGAGATGCTGTTGTTTGTTGCGAACTGAGTGCAGGTGTTCTGCAAAGCGGCCCCCAAGCCTCAGCTTGTACAGGAAGCCACAACGGGTACAGCGGATGCAGCATACCACATTGGCAGATGTGCAGGTGAACAGCTGCCTGATGTGGAAAGTCTTCTTGGGGCCTGGGATTGGGGTGAGGGAGGAGGTGTGGGGGCAGGTGTAGCACTTCCTGCAGTTGCAGGGAAAAGTGCCGGGTGTGGTGGGGCTGGAGGGGAGTGTGGAGCAGACAAGGGAGTCGCGGAGGGAGTGGTCCCTCCGGAAGGCAGATAAGGGTGGGGAGGGAAAATTGTCTTTGGTGGTGGGGTCTGATTGCAGATGGCGGAAGTGTCAGAGGATGATGTGTTGGATCCGGAGGTTGGTGAGGTGGTACGTGAGGATGAGGGGGATTCTTTTTTGGTTATTATTGCGGGGAAGGGGCGTGAGGTATGTGTTACGGGAAATGCGGGAGACGCGGTTGAGGGCGTTCTCGACCACTGTGGGGAGGAAGTTGCGGTCCTTGAAGAATGAGGACATTTGAGATGTATGGGAGTGGAATGTCTCATCCTGGGAGCAGATGTGGCGGAGGTGAAGGATTTGGGAATAGGGGATGGCATTTTTGCAGGAAGATGGGTGGGAAGAGGTGTATTCCAGGTAGCTGTGGGAGTCAGTGGGCTTGAAATGGACATCGGTTTCTAGGTGGTTACTCGAGATGGAGACAGAGAGGTCCAGGAAGCAGAGACAAGTGTTGGAGATGGTCCAGGTGAACTTCAGGTTGGGGTGGAAAGTGTTGGTGAA
>JAHRHZ010000021.1:19632815-19661135 GCA_024137785.1 Ginglymostoma cirratum
TTCACCAACACTTTCCACCCCAACCTGAAGTTCACCTGGACCATCTCCAACACTTGTCTCTCCTTCCTGGATATTCCCACAATATTTATTCTCTAAGCAGTTCTATCCATCTTAGAAAATTCATTACTTGCAATGATCCACACAATGATTTGAGCTGGGTCATTGGAATCCCCTTTCTCTCCTACATAGGGCTGCATCTCTTCCATGAAGTGTCTCACAGTTCAGGGCAGATCTTATCCTGAGTCTTCTGCCACAAGTCTTGCTATGATTCTTTCCTATGAGTCTTCATTGTGTCTTCATTGAGGGGCTAGCTTCTAGGATGTGTGTGTTTTTTCCTCTTGTCACAATAGACCTTCCTGATTATTCTGTGCCTTTTGGCCCATGGGGTCAGGAGCTGGATTCAAATCATCCAATGGGGTCACGTCAATACCCTTCACCGTTGCCATGCTGGGAGGTGTACAGTGCACATACTCAGGCAGTCAATATGCCAGAATGTCTGATCAACGTTTCTCCAATCCACAACCATTGGGCTGATTGTAACTCATTCCCATAAATCTTTGTAATCTCTTTGATCTTGGTTTCATTGTTCCCTGTGGCTGATAGCTGCTGTTTCATTTAGTTTGGCCAATTTTCCATCATTCCTGACGTGTCCTGCTGCCTGTCAATTTATAATGTTCAATTTTGGGACAGTGGTCACTTAACCACGTGCAGATAAGTGAGAATGCAGCCAAGTAGATTTTTGCCTCATGTTGGTTCACTCACCAACTGCTGGAGACCTAATCTAGCAATTGTGTCTGTGGGATTCAGCCACCTCATGCGGGAGTGGTACTTCCAAGCCGCTCAGTGATGGATGCTAAAATTCTCCACCCTAAGTATATTCTGTGACTTTGTCACCCTCACCGTTTCTTCCAAATTGTGGAGAAGTACTAATTTATCCATAATTGAAGGGGTGGGGTGTGTACTTCATACTTGGTAATCAGCAGGACATTTCCTTAGCTATGTTTGAACTGATGCCATTTGACTTCATGAGGCCCCAGGGTCAATATTGAGGACTCTTGGGGTGACTTCCTCCCGACCTACTGTATACCACCGTTTCACAATCTCTGGTTGGTGGGTCTTGCCGGTTGGACAGTACATACCCAGTAAAAGTAATGATCATATAAAAGCAGAGAGTGCTGGAGAAAAACAGCAGGTCTGGCAGCAGAGATAGTAGGAACTGCAGATGCTGGAGAATCTGAGATAACAAGGTGTGGGGCTGGATGAACACAGCAGGCCAAGCAGCATCATAGGAGCAGGAAAGCTTGATGTTTCGGGCCTAGACCCTTCTTCAGAAATGGTCTGGCAGCATCTGTGGAGAGGAAAAACAGTGTTAACGTTTCAAGTCCATGAACCCTGTGATGTTGATAGTGGTGTTTGGGACATTGTCTGTAAGGCATGATTCCACGAATATGACAATGTCAGGCTGTTGCTTGTGTAGTTTGGGACAGCTTGACCAGATTAAATAGCAAGAAAGATTTTGCAGATTTGATAGCGCTGAGTGTGTCACTGTCATTTGATGGCTGGCGGTCTATCAATTTCATTTGTTTTTTTGACTTTACTGAGAAAGGTTTATAAAGCCAATTGTCTGACTAAGCCATTCCAGAAGGCAGTTAAGAATCAACCAATTGTTTTGGAGTCATGTGTGTGTCCGACTAGGTAAGTATGGCAAATTTCCTTCCTCGTAAACCAGAGACAAACAACATTGGTTTCATAGTTGCCATTTCCTTGTCTAGTTTTTATTTCTAGATTTAATGAATTAAATTCCAGCAGATGTCTCAGTGGGATTGAACCCTTTCTCCCAGAGAAATGGCCCAGGCCTTTGGATTGCTCACCCAGTGGTGATGACAGTCCAGTGACACTGCGACAGTGACACTATGCCACCATTTCCTCATCAAATATAAAAATCTTACAGGATTGTTTAGGCTAATTCACTTTCCTACTAATAATCTGCCATTTCTGCAGCTTTCACATCAAGTGCCAATAAGCTGCCTGTTTTGGTGTGGATGACTTGTGCTTTGGGAATGTCAGGTTTACTTTACAGACTGTCGTAAACTAAAATTCCATTCAAACAGTCTCATAGGTTCCAGCCAGTAGTTTACTTTGAAGTTGCAATTTAATTGACATAAGCTTTCAATGTCTCTCTATTTTAATCAAATCTGTTAGATGGGATAGAAACAAATGACATATAGTGTAGAATTCTCTTAATCCTTCTCTTTCTTGTTTGATCAAATTGCCGTGGAGTCTGATTATTGCTTCTGTGTACTTTAATGTATTAAGTTGCTATTTTTGCCTTTTTAGCTATGCAGTGTCAGATGATATCTAACACTGATGATAATCTTGCAGTTATAAAGTGGACTGTGTGGAATACATATTCGTACGACAACTATGTATATTGCTAAGCAGCATTCAATCTCAAAATAACTTATTGGAACAAACTGTAGATATAAAAAGACTATTACATGTAATGTTTCAAAGAAAAGATGTTAACTATTATAAGTAAATTCCCACTTAAACTTTAAACATCTTTTCTCTAAAATTTTAGTAAATAATAATATTTTTGCCTGAAAGCCAAAATTAAAATATACATTTACTGTAATTATTGTGCCACACGATCCCATTCTTAGTGCCACGGTTTGAATCACATCCTTCCAACTGCTAATATTATCCCTTCAATCTAAGGCATAAACTGCTTTAACATTTTATCTGGAACAATTAAGATTTTTTTTCACATTTATTAACTTTGCAAGTTTTCACACATTTTTTTCTCAACTAAACACGTACTTAGGGGACAATTTTAATTTGATCAGTCAGACAGTTAAAAGTGTATCAGAGATAAAAGGTACTGCAGATGCTGGAGAATCCGAGATAACAAGATGTAGAGCTGGATGAACACAGCAGGCCAAGCAGCATCACAGAGGCAGGAAAGCTTGATGTTTCGGGCCTAGACCATTCATCAGAAATGGGGGAGGGGAAGAGGGTTCTGAAATAAATAGGGAGAGTGGGGGAGGCGGATAGAAGATGGATAGAGGAGAGGATAGGTGGAGAGGAGGCAGACAAGTCAAAGAGGCGGGGATGGAGCCAGTAAAGGTGAGTGTAGGTGGGGGGGTAGGGAGGAGATAGGTCAGTCCAGGGAGGACGGACAGGTCAAGTGGGCGGGATGATGTTAGTAGATAGGAGATAGGAGTGGGGCTTGAGGTGGGAGGAGGGGATAGGTGAGAGGAAAAACAGGTTAGGGAGGTGGAGATGAGCTGGGCTGGTTTTGGGGTGCGGTTGGGGGAGGGGAGATTTTGAAGCTTGTGAAATCCACATTGATACCATTGGGCTGCAGGGTTCCCAGGCTGAATATGATTTGCTGTTCCTGCAGCCTTCGGGTGGCATCATTGTGAGGCCCAGGATGGGCATGTCGTCTGAGGAATGGGAGGGGGAGTTGAAATGGTTCGCGACTGGGAGGTGCAGTTGTTTGTTGCGAATCGAGCGCATTTGTGCAACTCATTCCACATGCCACAATTTTAACCTATTCTCCTAAGCAAATGGGGAGGAAAGCCACTGAAAATGCAGGTTTCTTCTTCAAATATGCAGATTGTTCTCTGACGCTGTCATCTGGTTCAATGTCTGTTTGAATCATGGATCTGAGGGAAGAAAGTGGCTCAGTGGTTACCACTGCTGCCTCACAGGGCCAAGGACCCAGGTTTGATTCCACCCTCGCGCGACTGTCTGTGTGGAGTTTGCACATTCTCCCCGTGTCTGTGTGGGTTTCCTCCAGGTGCTCCGGTTTCCTCCCACAGTCCATAGACGTGCAGTCTTGGTGTATTGGCTGTGCTAAATTGCCTGTTGTATTCAGGGATGTGTAGATTAGGTGGGCTATAGGGGGATGGGTCTGGATGGGATGCTTTAAGGGTCTGTGTGGACTTGGTGGGCCGAAAGGCCTGTTTGCACACTGTAGGGATTCTATGACGATTCTTATGAAATGATTGTTTGTATACCGCCAAGTCCAGCAACAGAAAAAGGATCCAGAAAAGCAAAGGAACAATAAGGTAAAAAAGAACAGAAGTTTCTGGAAAAGCTCAGCAGGTCTGGCAGCATCTGTGAAGAAAAATCAGAGTTAAAGTTTCGGGTCTGGTGATCTTTCCTTGGAACTGATGGAAGGGTTGCTGGACCCAAAACGTTAACTCTGATTTTTTCTTCACAGATGCTGCCAGACCTGCTGAGCTTTTCCAGCAACTTCTGTTTTTGTTCCTGATTTGCAGCATCAGCAGTTCTTTTGGTTCTTATTTTGGACAATAAGGAAAGTCTGTTTACCTCCTTGTTTACATTTCTTGTGGAATACAAGTCCAATAGCAAACTCTCTATGAAACATAGAAACCAGGGGCAGGAGTAGGCCATTTAGCCATTCACACCTGATCAGTATAGTCAAAGCTGATCCTCTATCTTGATGCCATTTTCCTGCTTTTTCCTATGGCCTTGAAGTTTTTAATATCTAACAAGTCATCTGTCTCTTTCTTGAAATTCAGTGATGGTTTCCATAGTCTTCTGTGATAGATGTTCACAGATTCACAACCTTTGAGTGAAAAAAGTCTATCTGCATCTCAATCCTCAATGGCCTACCCCCTATCCTGAGAGTGTGACCCCTGGTTCTAGACTCCCAAACCAGGTAACTTTTCTCCCTTTATCTAGTCTGTTCAGCCTTATTAGAATTTTATGCATTTCAATCAAATCTATTCTCATCCTTCTATATGCTAGTAAATACAGGCCCAGTTACACCAACCTCTTTTCATAGGGCCGTCCTGCCATTTCCAGTATCAGCCTAGTGAACCTCTGCTTCACTCCTTCTATAGCAAGTATACCCTTTCTGAAGTAGGGAGACCAAAAGTACATGCAATACTGCAGGTGTGGTCTCAGCAGACCCTGTATAACTGTAATAAAACATCCCTATTTCTGAATTCAAATCCTCTTACAATGAAGCCTAATATACTGTTTGCCTTCCGAATTGCTTGCTGCACCTGCCTGTTTACTTTCGTATGCAAACACACCCAGATCCCTTTGTATATCCACATTTCCCAATATATCACAATCCAAGTAATACTGTGCTTTCCTGTCTTTCACACCAAAGTGTATAACTTCATGTTTAATCACATTGTATCGCATCTCTCATCTGTTTTTCCACTCACTCAATTTGCCTAAATCACTTTGAAGCTTCCTTGCATCTCCTCACAGCTCACAATCCCATCTAGTTTTGCGTCATCAGAAAACCTGGAAATATTGCTTTTGTTTCACTCACCTATATATATTTATCATGAATAATTGGGACCCAAGCACCGATCCTTGCAATACAACACTAATCACTGCCTGCCACCCAGAGAAAGACCCATTTATTCCTGCTCACTATTTCCTGCCTATCAATGAATCCTCAATCTATTTCAAAATAATACCCAAGTCCAAAGTGCTTTAATTTTGCCCACATTATCAAAAGCCTTCTGAAAACCCATAACATCCAATAGTTCTCTCTTATCTATTAGTTTCATTCTCAAAAAACCTCCAGCAGATTTATTAAACATGACCTGCCTTTCAAAAATCCATGCTAGCTTTGTCCAACCCATTAAGAAGTGTTTAGGCCTCTCCAGCTTCGGGTTTATGGGCTTAAAATGAACTACCCGAGCATTTCTTTGGTCCCTACCATTTTGTCCTGCTGCTTGGCACTGCACTCTGCCAGCAGACTGACAGCGAGCTTCCCAGAAATTTCAAGTGGTAAGCTTGCCGTTAGCATGCAGATGAGCTTCAGGAGTTAAAACCTCCTGAGAGTGAATAGGTCAGGACTACTGACCACCTACCTCAGAGCCAACTCATCTGATTTCTGCTTCAAATTGAAATTGGGGCTTCAGCGCTTGATAAAGTGGTATACCATAAAAACAGAGAAAATGTAATGTTGATGAAGAATTATAGACAAAATATTACTATTTTCTGCCTTCAGAAACATTGATTGGCTTGCTGCACACACTGCTTATATTTCATTTTAACAATGAAACTAATAAAACAAATTAATACAGTAAAACATCTCAAAGCACGTGATGAGGATTTGTTAGAATACCAAGCAGTGATGGGTGATAATTGAAAGAAGAGACCAAAGGTGTATTTAAAAAGATAGATTTTGAAAAGATTTTTGAAGAAGGATGAGGATTGTAGAAACATGATAGAATTAATGGAGCCTGTGGAAATAAGCTGATTAAGGGTGCTGACAAGGACAGTGGGTTCACAACCTGTAAGTGATCAGCATTCAAAGAGTAAAGGATGTAAGATATTATGGATGGAAGATTTTACAGATTCTGAGGGATCTTTGCCATTCAGGACTTTATATATGAATTTGATGTGATTCAAGGATATGGAGCAGGAGAGATCAGAAAGAACAAAACTGATAGATATTAGGGTTAACGCAATGTAGAATGTAGGTGACATTATTTTGGATAAAAACATAGGAAAAGGAATAGGCCATTCAGCCCATAGACAGGTTAGATGAAGGTAAAAATTTCCTAAAATTGTATTAAATTCCATCATTTAATAGAATGATGGGAACTTTTTACCTTCATCTCCCCTATCTATCCTTTTAAATATACTATAATTTTCAATGAAATCACCTTTCATTCTTCAAAACTCTAGAGAACACAGGCCCAGTTTGCTCAGTCTTTCATCATAGGACTGTTCTGCCATTCCAGGATCAAGTCTGGTAAACCTTCATTACATCCTTTGTATGGCAATGATATCTCTCCTGAGATAAGGAGACCAAACCTTCTGCAGTACTCCATGTACAGTGTGGGTCTACTTGCAGCAGATGGACTACAAAGGTTCAAGAAGGCAGCTCACCACCACCTCCTTAAGGGCAGCTAGAAATGGGCAATAAATGCTGGCCAGCCAGACACACCCACATCCCACAAATAAATGAAAGATTTCCTGAAAAATCTCTAAGAGTTCCCATTTGTAAATCCGTGATGACAATGCCCATTCCAATCATTATTATCCAAGTGTCCATTTATCACATCCTTTATTATAGATTCTAGCATTCCCCTAATATGGATTTAAGGCTAACAGTTCTGAAGGTTCCTGTTTTCTCTCGCTCCCTTCTTAAATAGTGAGATGACAATTGCTAGCTTCTTTTCTGCAAGAATCTTTTCAAAATCTATGGAATTTTGGAAGACAAATGTAATGAATCAACTATCTCTGTAATCACCTCCTCCAACAACCTGAAATGTTTGATATCAGGTCCCCAACACTTACCAATTTTAATTCCCATTAATTTCTCCTGGAGCCCAGAAACCCAGTGAAGACAACATGGAAGAAATTTAGTCAAAAGAAGACAACACTCTGATTTTCAGAGATAACTGGGTAGGGATTGAGGCATGCCCAGTAAGTAAGTATACTTACTGGAAAATAAGATCTAGTTTTAAGGCTCTATTCAAACTCAAAGATCATTGAGGAGGCACACTGTTTTGAGTTCATCTTGAAGAAATAGATTATGAAGGGGTGAAATTAAAGTTTGCTGTGCAGATTCTTTGATAAGTATCAAATAGAACGGCTTTACTCTTGCAGATGTTATGTTGAAAGAAGATCTCACTCATTCATGACTAGATGGTCATGGAGCCTAATGAGGTAAGGAAAACATAAATTTGTTATCATCAGCAATTGGAGATTGAGCATAAATTTACAGATTAAGCTAAATTCTGCTGCAAAAGTAAAAATGAGGATAATGATATTCTCTGTTATTTATGGGCAAATTGCGGTGTTTCGGGAGATAGCCTAAGCTCAAGAAACACAAGATTGAATGTTGATGTGCAACTCCTCCAAGTGCTAGACCTAAAGGACATCTTGTCATCTGGTTCCCATTCAAATGAATCAAGAGGCAACAGGTTGTTGTACTTAATTCATAGATACAGACTAAAATTGTTAAAATAGTTCGGTTTTCTCATTCCATTCTAATGACTGTAATGCGATCGATTTGGTGCACATTAACGTTCAAAAAGCATACGATAAAGTGCCACATAACAGGCTGTCAGCAAGGTTAGACTCTTGGAATTAAAAGATAATTGTAACAAGGATATGAAATTGGCCGAGTTACAGAAACAGAAAGTAATATTGAATAATTGTTTATTGGACTGTAGGAAGATATATATTGGGGATAGCCCAGAGACTTGTGTTGGGATCTCTGCTTCTCTTGATAAACATTAATGATCTAAACTTTTGTGTGCAGGGCATAATTTCAAAATTTGTGAAGAAAATAGTGATAAGCATCAAGAGGGTATAGACAAGTTATGGAATGGCTGAAGAAGTGTCAGATGAAATTTTTTGCAAAAATGTTAAAAGTCTAACTTGCCATTGGTTGTGATCTTACTATACTCACCATACAAATTAGCCATTGGGAAAACTGAACGTGGAAACTAGAATGGATTCTTGGTGGATTCAACTCATCTCTTGCTTCAAAGACGTCCATGTTGAACATCAGGCACCAACATCTCGGATACACACCATTGCCACTGGCCACACACACATACCACATCCACAGGTATCAGCATCTGACATGTACCAGCCTTAATGAGCTCTCATGGGATTTGTCCAATCCACCTACAGGAGACTTCTGCGCTTCAATGATACACCAGCAACTATATTTGTGATGCTGAAACAAGGGCATTTTGCTCTCAGGGATTCAACAATGCTTAATCTTTGAGCTCTTCAATGGCTGTCATAGTGCTCACTTGGTATCTACATAGATGTTTGCAGCACCTATGCCTTGTCTTGCCTTTTTGTCCATTCTCCTTCAACTAGATATATCAGGTTCATATTACAATTGTAATGTCATTCCATATGGCAGAGTCACAAAACCAAGAAACTTGTCATAGTTGTCAGTAAGAACAAAAACAAAGTTGCTGGAAAAGCTCAGCAGGTCTGGCAGCACCTGTGGAGGAGAAAACAGAGTTAATGTTTTGGTTCCGGTGACCCTTCCTTAGAACCCTGAGTTCTGAGGAAGGGTCACCGGACCCGAAATGTTAACTCTGTTTTCTCCTCCACAGATGCTGCCAAACCTGCTGAGCTTTTTCAGCAACTTTGTTTTTGTTCCTGATTTACAGCATCAGCAGTTCTTTTGTTTTATTTTAATAGTTGTCAGTAAGTCTCAATCAACAGTCTTTGCTCAAGGGATCCCAACAAAGTAAATCAAGGGTAGCCTCCAAAACCAATCCAGGTTCTGCTGAAGGCATTCTGAGTCAGGATTCTCTCCCTATAAGCAGGAAGAAATGCATCCCAGCATTCATCTTGACTGTTTTAATCCTATTTTGTGCTGTTTTTCTCCTGGAATGAGAAAGGGCAGGTATTATAGGAGACACAAGTAGGTGGCACAGACATTGCTGTTGGTGCAGTTGGAGAAGTTTCTCAAGCAGGTGCCTAGGATGCACAGAGGGCATGCAGAGCTGGTGATGTCACAGGTTGAGGTGGGCAAGGACAAGTAGGGATGGAAGGCTGGTGCTTTTTTCACTGGAGCATAGGAAGTGAGAGGCAACCTTATAGACTTTTATAAAAGAATGAGGGGTGTAGATAAGGTTAATGGTAGTTTGGTCTTTTCCAGAGGATAGGAGATTTCATGACTTGGGGAAATATTTTTAAGGTGATAGGAGAGAGATTTTAAAAAGACATGAGGGGCAAATGTTTTACACAGAGGGTGGCTTGCATGTGGAATGAACTTCCTGAGGAAGTGATGGATGTGGGTACATTTTACCATTTAAAAGACATTTGGATAAGTACATGAATAAGAAAGATTTGGAGGGATATAGGCTAGGAATAGGTGGTTGGAACTGGTCTAGTTTGGGATTATGTTCAGTAAGTTTAGACCAAAGGGTCTGTTTCTGTGCTGTATGACTCTATGACTCAACGTGGCATACATTAGTGAAAATCGTAGATCGTAGTTTGGAGGAGGGTGGGTGCAGTAGCAGAGATAGAGTGAGTGTGAGATGAGATAAAAGATGCCGATGACTGGTGAAGAACATTAACATTCTTCCTACAGTGCTGGGCATTCCTCCAGATAGCTGCGATTGCTCTAACCTAAATAGTAACCTTAGACCAAGCTGTCTGTCATGTTCTGCGATCATGGCCTTCATTTTCATTGTTGGCCCAGGAGTTGAGGAAGTCCCACCAGTTTACTACCCTGTCCAGTTAGAATTCCAGGACCCTGCCTACAAAGCATCGTAATGATTTCCCCACTCCTTCATTTCCAGAGCAAATATCAGAAAGAGTGCAAGGGAACTCCAAGCTGACAATGCTCATCCAGGTGCGCAATTGCCTTTTAAATGAGACAGGCAAAAGGGATCACTGGTGAATAGTGAGTTGTTCTGGGAAAAACACATGGTAAGATTGGACAGAAATCAAATGCGATCCTTACTGTAAGAGTTGAAACATTGATTAACGTAATAGGTTTAGTAAGGTGAGATGAGAAAACTCACTCCCCCTTGCGTTGAGAATCACTCAACCAAGCTCAACTTGATTCACACTTACCCAAAATTCTGCAAGGTTCATGCCAACGTTTATGGACATGTTTAAGCCTGTAACAAACAAGTCTAGAGGGATGAATTAATTCCTCTCTTTTCACTCCTGATGCCGGTGTAACATCTTGAATTTAAGAAAGGTTTGCTTTTCAATTCAATGTGTATTTGACCTTGTGCAAAACAACAAACAAACAAACCCAAATCTCTTGAGGCAATCAAAATTGAGGAGTTTGTTTACCTAAACTCACTCGAGTAAGGCATAAACTTATTTCAAAGACAAAAACCCACAATGAATTCTGTGGCATACACACAACAGCATGCAACAACTAGAACAAAGTACGGGGTGAAGAGAGGTGGAATTGAAAAAAATATACAGTTATGTCAAGGAAATATATGTTCAAATTCTGATATTATTTTCCAGTGGAGGTTGCAGGTGAGCTGTTTCAGTTATTCTTCTAAATGTAATTGTGCAGAACAGATTTCTATGTCTTAAAAGATCACAGTTCACTGCTGGTTTTCATTCAGAACTGATCAATTCCAAGCAATTCTGCTTCCAAAAAGAGAGAGATGTTACATTCTATGAGGTATTCTTCAACTTCTCGTCACTGGATATTAGTTTTGTTTAGCAAAAACAGAGACTTATAACCATTGTTTCTCACAATAGGCATTTTCAAAGTCTGGACACTTCTTCTTGGCTCACAATCGGACAGTCTGTTTTTAACAATCGCTTTCTTTGATCCATTGTTATAGGTCTCATTCAATCCTTAGATATTTACATGTATGTATATACGGGGAGAAAGGTTGTTAAATTTCCCTTTGTATAACAGATTTCAGCATGTTTTTGTACAAGAAAAAGCTATAGTCAAGAAGTCTCATTCCCACAGAAATATGAAGGTCTCATTGTGAACTATATATTGATGAAATGTAGTGTCCAGATAATTATCCATGGATAACATTTCAGAGTTTTGTAGACTACTTCAGCCATGTTACTTAGACATTCCTTTGTAAATTCCTTAGAGCTTGGTTACTTTCAGGTCAGATGTTCCGGCTCATTTTTAACTGTTCTTTCAAACCAAAACCCAAGGATTTTAAGTAGGTCAATGACATTTAAAGATTAATAGTCCATATACTCGGTAGTTATGACAAAGCCTAACAAACAAAGTGATGTGTTACCACAATTATCATCTGAATTAGGAAAATGGCACTAAGGATGGAGTCTTGCTCTCAAGGTGATTATATATAAATGGCAGGACAAAACCGAGCAGGAGATGTGCAGGCTGTGGGCTGAGTGGACTCAGATACAGTATTAGAAGTATGCTTGAGGAAGAGATGATGAAGTAGTTTGAAATTGTCAACCATGTTGAATGCCACAAAAGTATTGCAGAAAATGCAGGTTACATTTTATTGTGGTAATGGCAAAAACATGAAACAGTGATGTTAATGTAAACCTTATTTCATTTATTGAAATAAATGAATTTAAATTGCATTCTCACACTTGGATGTGTGATTTGGGCTGAATCTATAGTGGGATAGGCTAACACTCTGAAACTTAGAGAATATTAAATGGAGATGTCATCCTTTCAAGGTGATATTCAACTAAAATCCTGTCTGCCACATTCTCTAGTGAATATTAAAGAAGCATGGAAAATTTTCCAGGTGGCATGATCGATATTCCTGCACCAATCAATAAAACCAATGGCAGATTGACTGCTTATTCACTTAATTAATGTTGCCTGGTATGATGTTATGTACAAACTGGTCTCCATTTTGCTACAAAGCATAAAACATTTCACTTAAAATTTCATTGTCTGTCTTGAAATTTGAACATTTCTGTGAGACATGATGAAGCATGATGTTGTTCAAATTCTTTATTTTCTTTAAATTGCGAAGAAGCTGTATTACCTCAATTTTAATTTGTGCTATAATCAGTAATAAAATCATATTTTAGGTACTTTTTGTAATGCAAGAGAGATTGCTTTTCTATTCCTTGTTGGTTGAAAAATGTTGATAGAACCTTTCTTTTTCACAATCAGAGAAGCAAAATATGGCTGTTGGGTGTAGTTAAATTCTGCTCAGTGCCTTAGTTTCAGTGTGTATGCGGAGATCTGTCTCTCCACTTTGTAATGCTACTAGTAAATGTGACTGTTGCTCTCCACTAAAATTGTTGTTCATTTGGCGATGGTGATGTATTGGAATCATTGGTCTGAGATATCCAGTTCTACTATACTCATGATTTTCAGAATGATGTTGGTGACTTGTTTTTTTTTACTGTAAATACAAGTAGACCTGACATTCAACTCTTTATAAATTATTTAAAAAGTTCAGGGAACCACCTGCATTCTCTTTAGGTTTAAACTTAAACCATTTGTCTGACAACAGCTGCACTTCCAAGATGCATGAAAAGTCAAATTAATGTGTGCTTACTTTTTCTGGGAGGTCTTGCACATTATGTAAAGACACTAACATGATAAACTGCTTATGCTATGTTCCTGTGGCACAGAAATTGCTCTTACACTAATATTAAAATAACTCCACTTTTCAGTTCTGGTTTTGGGAACACTCCTCCATTTCACTACCATGTTCTTGTGTTCTTTATTTGGCTGTAGGTAGAAGCCCAGTTGGTGAATCCTGACCCATAAAAGTAGATTACAATCACTGCTGAGATGGATGAAACTGTGACTTTTTTTCTTACATTTCTACATGCAACCTATTATGGGAGAAGGAGGTGTGTTCAATTGATAACATTTTTGTAAAGTGACAATAGTTTTCAAACAGAATGCCAAAACTGGCATCAAGAAGTGGATGGAAGGCTTAATGTTAGTTAAATATTTACTGCCAATATTTACATTACAAAATAAGTGCACTCTCAAATATTAGTTGGGTTCCCCTAATTCTCATGATTCAAAAACAATTCCAAAGGACAGCGAAAAACGAATGAGAAAAGGAAAAGTTAAACATATTCTAAGGCCCAGTCCTGAAGTAATGGAGCAACAATAGCAAATTTTAATTGACTAACTTTTTCCACAGTATTCTGGAATCTTCTTCATGATGAAACAGCAGCTTATGTTTATACATTGCCTTTAATGCAATGAAACATCTGAAGGCATTTCACAGGAGTATTGCAAAACAAAGTATGATGCCCAGCCACATAAAGAGGTAGTAGGTCAGATGAATAAAATCTTAGTCAAAGGTGTAGCTTTTAAGGTGTGTTTTGAAAGAGGAAATTGAGCAAAACAGGCAAGAGAAGTAAGGAGGATATTTAAAGTTTGGGCCCTAACAGCTGGGGGCACAAGCCACTAATGGTGCATCTGTTATAATTGGTAATACTGTTGAGGTCAGATTTAGTGAAGCACTAACATGTTGGAAGGTTGTGACACTATAACAGATTACATAGATAGAGAGGGATGAATTTGAAAGCAAGTGATGAGAATTTTAAAATCAAGAGCTTACTTGTCCTGGAAACAATGCAGAGAAGTGAGCACAGGGATGACAGAGAATGGGACTTGCAAATAAGTTAAAACACAAGCAGCAGAGTTCTGGATTACCTCAAGTTCAATGAAGATAGAATACAAGAAAGCAGCAGAAGCACATTGAAATATTTGAAA
The DNA here is from genome assembly GCA_024137785.1 of Ginglymostoma cirratum. Taxonomy (NCBI): domain Eukaryota; kingdom Metazoa; phylum Chordata; class Chondrichthyes; order Orectolobiformes; family Ginglymostomatidae; genus Ginglymostoma; species Ginglymostoma cirratum. Next base: position 19,646,977 of record JAHRHZ010000021.1, read on the forward strand.
TGTGAAGTAACAAAGACATTTATAAGAGTTTCAGCAGCAGATGTGCTGAGACAGGGGTGAAGCTGGGTGGTTACAAAGGTGGAAATACTTTGTAATGGCACAATTATAAGGTTAAAGGCTCATCTAAGGATTAAATGTAACACCAAGCTTGCAAAGAGATTTGCTTAAATTCAAACCATTTCCTAGGAGAAGTAGCTTAGATATGCATTTCTTTAAAATTATTTTTAGTCAACCTGTTCCGACATACTATGACACTTCTTCAGGGCAGGTGAGATATGAACCCAGATCTTCTGGGCTAGAGACAGTGATACTACCACTGGACAACAAGGCCTTGGTGGATTCTAGCTCATTTGCAAAGTTGCAATGGCCTAAGGTCTTTAATGGTAAGTCATAAAAATGTAACCAAAGCAGTTGGAAGACAAGACACTTGAAAATGAACTTCTGGTAAGAAATGGTCACATTCAATTAATGAATCGTAGTGTATTTTAAAAAAAATAGGCTGCAGGAAATCTCACAAGAAATATTTCTTCGTCAGAAGAATGATAGATTTTCCGAAGAAGTATGATGCTTGGGATTGTTTTCAAGGCTTGCCTAACTCTCGTGTTATTTTTGAAACAGTTTCTAAACGCTCTCCCTCTGACAGTGATAATAAATGAGGAATGTCACAGGCTTGAAACGCAGTTGTTACGCTATGGATGCTGCAGGACTGGAACGGGAAAGCGAGAATGATGAGATTTATAAAATGTCCTTCGGGATTTTATTCAATTCTTAAATACAATCATATTGTTGGTGACTAATGAACATTATGCTATTTACAAATATACAATAGAACGTGGTCTAACTTATAGAACAATTTATGATTGAAGCTTTGAATACAAGGGTTGTGTTGTGCGGTGGAAGCGGCCATACTGAAAACCGGCGGCTGGAGGGTTTAGAGAACGTGATACACCGGCTGGTTGGGAGTGGTGGGCTGCGAGGAATCGCTGACAGGCGGAGATATGGTCCTTCCGTCCTGACCTGAAACAGGACAGCGCTCCAGGGAAGGTGAAATCCGCTCCACTATGTTAGACAGGTAGTCCAGACTGGAAACTGACAGACCTCGGCTGCTGGAACAAACTGTATATATATAAAAAAAGAAATGGCCGTGTGGCGATAAGTGCGCAAACCTCAACAAATATGTAAACAACATAACTAGCATAGTTTATACATCTGTAGAAATGTACTAAACTCTCTCTTCACTCTTAGTCGTTATTTTAAAGCAATGTGCCATTATTTGTTCCCTCATACACATTTGTTATACTTAAAATGCCGCTGGCCTTTACGAGAGTAACCATTGCATTATTTTTAAAAAATGGCTACTGTGAGCCAAGTGCTCTCATTTTTAAAAAAATCACGTGAAAATAAAACAGATTCCCAGACCCACTCAGGAATACCCGCTGTTTCATTCTGCCGCGTTCAGTATTCTCTCAAACTTTTCGTGGAAAAAGCTGTACTATTGGCTGTATTTTGTTTGGGTATACTGTGCGAAGGACCTCAAGTAATGAGTATAGATTTAAAGCAGTTATTGCTTTATAATGGGAGGGGTTCAAACTAGAAGCTGTCATTTCCACCGTGGGTTAGGAAACAATCTACTATTAATAGCTTCTTTAACTGGAGAGCCTCGTGTGCTTGTCATTTTCATAAACTGCGCCTTAAGAGTTAATATCTAATTTCGTCAGTTTCAAGGTAGACTTGTGATGAGCTATAAAATGATTTCACAAAAAAACGTTAAAATGTACCGTTCTGTAATTCCGAACAATAAATGCGGTCAAAACTGATGTTCCTCCTAGACCAGACGGGGCTGTTGCATCCCATCTGCAAAAACAAAGGATATCAAAGTAAAATCCTCCAAACCTTTCAGTTAAACCTTTATATAAATTCATCGTAACGAGTGACTTTATACTGTGTGCGTCAGGAGGCCTGAATGAGTAAAACAATGATTACCCCGGACGGAAACAAACCCATCTGTTGATTAGACATAGTTGGTTTCTTTGCCACACCATGGTTTTCTCACAAAAAGCATGAGGTCTGTCTGTATGCCTGTACAAAAATGTGCATTGTGTTATCCATGGAAAATGAATTGCATGTCTCTGCAGTTAACGGAAGCTACATTAATTGTGCCAGGTCAGATTTTCCCATACTAACTTCATGTTAAAGCTTTGGCTCTGATTGTCAAAAACGTAGTGCTGTAAGAATGTTTCACTAGTTGTTGTTTCAAATAACACAGGCTTCAGTTTGCTGCTGCTTTCGGCTCCTGTGGAGAGCAGAATGTGCAGAGGTGGGAAAGTCATCATCCCCGCATCCAAAGAGATCAATGTGTGTGGCAGCAACTTTGAATGAAATGGCGAGAAGAAGCAGTCGGTCACACATAATGAGACCCAGGCGCCATCTAAATCAAACCCTGAGCTACAGAGAACATTTCAACTAATTTCCAGCAAATGCTAATGAAGTTGTTTAGCTCCTCTCTTCCATTCCCCCCCCCCCCCCCCCCCCCCCCACCCCCCCGCCACCCCAAGTTAATTTACGGAATGAGTCACAGAAAGATTGTCCCACAACTGCGAATGCAACTTTTTGGCCATTCTCATTGCTGGCCCCATTCTTCATGGTTTCCCTCATGCCACCTTGTGAACACCCAAACACTCCACAGGGTTAAAACATGGATAAAGACCGGTCTGGTCGCGGCAGTAGCACAGTGCAGCTATTTTGATGTTACTTGGGGAAAGAAACCGAAAATCAATTTACTGATAAGCAAATTGAAATGTTGCATGCACCTGAATAAACAGTCCTAATGTTAATTACTTAGATTGAGTTTGGATCCTCTCTTGGTCAGTATTGAGGGACAATTTGTTTTTAAAGGGACCATATCGGTTCTTTTATAAGTATTTTGATAATTGCTCCATTAGTTGGTTCACGATTATTTAAGATTGAAATGCATTTGGTAAAATTAACCTTTTTGACCTTAATGTAACAACGAGTTCCGTTTGTTATCCATTGCAACCCGTTTTAAATGTCAATTTGTGAAGCCTGGTATCATTCCAGATCTTACACGAACACATGAAGGCAGATGTCGGACAAAAGAATGAAATGGTGAAACGTTTCCTTATACACGCTCAGGCATAGTTCATCATTCTTTATCAGAAGGAAAAAAAAGTCATCAGCTTCAAAGCTCTGATGAAATGACAAAGCCGCTTTTACGAACAGACTTGTAATCGATATTTTAGAAACTCGAACAGACCAGATTTTACTTCAGGATGCAAAGAAGAAAACTTTATGGGCAAGTATTTTAATTAGGAATGGGCCGCCAAAACCAGATGTTCTCGATTCGCATTAGTAATACAAAGAAACACACTGAGCTAATGTCATAAACAGACAGACACGCCGCATGTTATCTGCCAGGGCAAGCGAGTATATCGATCATTCAAACGACGGAGGGTTCCGAGACAAACAGATGAATCAAACAGAATGATTCTGAACCAGAGGTTCCATTTCGCTCCTCTTAAATATAGACAACATCTTGCAGTGCATTTTCTTTTAATTCTGCAAAAATAGATATGCACATTAATTCTGTGTGCATTAGACAAGGGGGATGGGGATTATTAAATTGTTGCTTACCACTTCATCTGAGCAGTTGGACGTGGGACTTCCGGGCTCTGAGTTGACATTGTCTGGGAGGCTGTAGTAATTCGCCACTTGTTCCCTCAGGAGCTCCTGAAGACTCTCGATGTAACTGATAGCGTTCCTCAGAATCTCCACTTTAGGCAGCCTCTGGTTCGGATTGGAGCTGGTGCACCTCTTCAGCGTCTCGAAAGCCTGGTTCACTTTCTTAAGCCTCCTCCTTTCCCTCATGGTGGCCGCCTTTCTCCTGTCAGTGCTGGAGCTTTTACGTTTACAGGCTTTGCAAGCCCAGAGGAGACAGTGGCCCCCAGCCTGGTGGTGGCTGCTCGGGGCCCTGACATGTTTCTCTTCTTCTGGCTCGCGGGACTCCAGTTTATTCTCTCGAAACGCAAGAGCGCCGTGCTCAAACTCATCCGCAAACTCTGCCTCCTCGGGCGACGAGAGGCAAGAATGATCATAAAACAGGTCGGAGGGAGAGAAGTGGCAGTCGACCATAATATCCATAATGGCGAATCCAACTGGTTTGGCTGAAGCGCAGAACTCGCCCAAGTTCTCGATATAATCAAAGTAGTCGATGGAGTTTTAAAACAAATCTCGGTAAGGGTCAGAGAAAAGAGCCCCGAACGTACACAGAAGAGCTCTATATATACACACTCTGGGGTCTGTAACACAAATGACATCCAGTATCCACCCACCCTGTCATTAACCCTAGATCCGTCCCATGGGGCATCTCTTTAACCCTTGTTGGGTCTGGAAGGTCTCCTCCCACAAGACAAATAGGACATTGCGCAAAATGAAACCGAGATTGAACCGTCAGGCAAGACAATCACTCCTGGACCAGGGTTAAGCAAATCAGAAAATTAATTATCACTCTCTATTTTAACAGATTTATGCTGAAAACCATAATAAGATGCAAATAACATAAATAATCCATAAAATCTGTTTGTTCGAAGGTGCGGAGACATTATAATAGTCAGTAACCCGTTGCCGGCTGTATCCGCTGCTCCACTCTATAATTTACTTAATGGACTGCATCCACTGAGGTTTTATTCCCATTCGTGCCCCACCGACCGATTTCTGCTTCAGAACAACAGTGCCAAGCTAGTTTGTGTTGCATTCGATGCTAGATTTCACAATTCACAATCAACAAGATTGGCACAGAGGCTGGGTCACTTTAGCACCGTTGGGTAGATTTTCTGTTTGTAATTCTGTTTCTCCGACCAACAGCGTTTCAACTTTGGCCAAGAGGCGAGGGACGTGAAGCTAAAAGCTTCTCAGCGTAACCTTCCAGCAGGAGTCGTTTTAAATGTCAACACTTGAAATTACATCAAATCATGTAATTGCTGATCGCTTTGGGGCTTTATTCATAGAAATCCGGGAACACTGATTTCAAATGGTTGGAATGGCTAACTTTTACGGTGCGCCTCCGTAATAAGTCACGCCATGAGGTTGTGGCTTTCTCTTTAAGCCCAAATGTGTTTTCAGCAATAGTGTAGCACTCCTGAAGAGTGCGAGTCAGACCAAACCTGCCTCACCTTCAGGCACGCTGCTTCTCAGGCTGCAGATTGTAATGCAGCAGTTTTACTGCTCCCCAGGGTACGATAATTTCACGGCTGAAGCAAATTCACACCGTTACAGATGCGGGCCAGCTGCACCTATACCAGCTTCTTTTAAGGTGCAAGGCTTTCCCTCACCAAAGTGTCAGACAAACTCACACTCCGTGCTGACCAAACACTCCCAAAGTGTAAACGGGTCAACGAAGCTCTTAAGTGGTCGTCAAATTCTTAACGACGGGAATTCGCGGTTAACGAAACCGAAAAGTGAATGGAGCGCCATTTGGGTGCAATATTATTTCATTTGTTGAATTTTCTGTCAAATTTTCTGAGTTGGTTTATTTTCATTCTCACTTGTCTTAGTTTAAACATATGACGAACTGTTAGCAAGCACCAGTTCATTATTTGAAAAACAGCAAAACCGCGTCAAAATACAACATGCTGGCAAGTATTTAAACACATTGAGAGTTGTTTGTTCAAATGCTCCTTAACCTGCTTTAAAGTTGTTAGTCTCTTTGTGTAGTAAGGTTACACTGATTCCTCTAGCAACACTTGCAACTCCTTTGGGACAAGTAACGGTGGTTTTATGGAAGTGCAACTTTACAGCAGCAACTTGGTATGTTTTTCGACGGCCGTTATCAAAACACGAAGCAATACCAAGCAACAGCCTTAGAACAGTGAGGTGAACGCACAACATACAGACCAGTAGGTTGTTGAGGAAGTTGACTCTTACTCTTTGCTGAGTGGGGAATTGAGGTGCTGAAATTCTCATAGAAAGCCTCCCTACAAACACAATCTTACAGTGATAACAAGCGTGGGGCTGGATGAACACAGCAGGTCAAGCAGCATCATAGGAGCAGGAAAACTTGACGTTTCGGGCCTAAACTCTTCATCAGAAATCTTACAGTGGTAGCTTAGACGGCAAGATCAACATTTGAACACCAAAATCAAAAAGACCTATTCGTTTTCTTCTTAAAATCGATACGTTCCTTCAGACAAGGTTATGTATTGAGACGTCGTACATGAAGCAAATTACTGGCAAGAGTTCAATGATTGTGCAAACAACTATTGCTCTTTTTGTTAGTCTTAAGAGGCTGAACTCCACAACCGTTATTGAACGTGTTAAACCGTTTGCACTATAAAATAACTCTACTTGCTCCCTATAAAACGAAGTGTCTCAAAGATTATTTGAATGTCTTTGCCTCGCGATTTTCGTCCGCATCCCATTTGAACAATTTGGACCTGCTCGATCGGTCTGAAATTAGATCTAAGTCACGCTGATTGTGAGTCAAAAACACAAGTTACTGGCACAGTGCGCGATCTAACTTTGTTGGGGACTGCAGCCAGATTTGCATTACATCTGTCAGAAAGCTTGAAAACTTGCGTTTGCGGCCTTTACCCATATCTCCCGAATTAACATTCAGGCCTGCATTGAATCCGTTTAGTACTTGACTTGGATCCAGTAGAAAGACAGCTGAAGAAGACATTGAGTTTTGCTGTTCTAACCGCCTCCCAAGTGAGATCAAAGCAAATTTCTTCAAGACTCCCATATGGGGAAAATCTCCTACATTTTCCTTTTGAAGCGCAAACCTGACCAGCCGCTTGGCGCAGAGTGCGTGATTGGCCGCCCATGTTCCAATTGCACAGCGATCTTTTTAAACGAATTTACATGATAATTAAAGTATTTTTTGAAAGTTACGTGCGTTTCTGTTTAAATCCGTGTATAGAGCCAGTAAACGACTGCGCTTATATCATGTAATCAACATATGGATCTAAAATGGGGTTCTCATTGTACAACGCGAACACTTGTACAGTGGCCAGTGTGATCTGACTTCACAGTACTGGTTCATCCGGACTGCCGTGCAAAGTCTGAATGTTATCTAGCTAGTGAGGAAACTCAATACGCTGGAAGGATGCGTGGGTCTGGCAATTCTACGAACTCACGTTGGGCTCCCACCCTGGAATCCGAACTGATTAAAAAAAAAGACAGCCAACCATCACTGCTAGCCAACAGAAATTGAAAATCAATGAGTGAACTAACTTCTGTTTGTCACTAAACGTTCCAACAAGGAATTACAGTGTACTGATGAGACCATTGCGTCTTTTCAGCATGGACTCTCAAAACATGGCACAGGGTTGAACGGAGGTTTGCAGACTTTTGCAGTATATGCACCAGTCTGCCATCAACCCTTGTCTGAACATTAAGTCTGAGATTCACCTCGAATTGTTTTTGTTGTTACCGCCACTAGTTAATTAAATTTCTGATCAGGAACCCTGTAGGTTTGTGATGGCCTGTCTGATTGGTTTTTGAAATAATCACGACTGAGCTGTGTTTAAAATACAAATAAATAATCCCTTTTCAGGTTAAACATTAGAGATTAGATTGTGAAAACGAAACCTTGGCTCTTTCTTTAAACGCTGTGAAGAGCAGATATGATCTCCAACTCGAATCATTTTCATTAGTTTTTCAGCAGAGAATTTTGCAATCAAATCCCTCTGGACAAAACATAGATTGAATCCTAATCTCTGATCTTGTGTACGCCAGTACTCGTCTTTTACATATATCAGGTGTGTTTTCTTTGGATATAAAATCAGATACTAATCATCATAATTAATACCAAACAACTTTTTCAAGAGATTTTTAAAACATCTCTAGGCTGAGGCCAGGTTAGAATTGCCAGAGTTTGTTTCTAAAGAGTTGTTTTCGTCCATTAATAATGAATGTTTGTAGCAATCATTAGCAAGTGTTATAAGTCTTATCCAATAATAGTGCTGAAGACACTGCAGTTGTAAACTGGAGTTAGAAAGGTATTTTAATAAGGCATTGTGCTACAGTAGACATGGGATAATGACCTTTAAAACCTTTAAACATAACTAAGAAACAAGTACTGCCATTGTTCAAATGGCATTTTAATAGTTTACAATGGCAGGTAAATATCAATAGTAGGTGAATAATTTCCCCTGTGAAATTACGATGGAATATTTATTTTCCTCAAATTCCTGCAACCTGAAGTTACTATTTATTGATACAAAAAGTCAAATGCATTTTTAAATGTTTTCAAAAACAGTTTTCCTTGACGTTTCTCGAAAGCATGATTAATACTGTAATTAATATATTTCTCACTTTGCAACTTTAACTGTTTACTGAGAGATCTCCAAACTCAATACTTAAACAGCCACCTAGCAATCATTGTTGTGATAATATTTAGAGAGTTGCAAACCATTCTCCATTCTGCATGTTCACCCGGCCCTTGCAAATGTCTGGAATTCCCCTGAACATTAGAAATTAATTCAGGAGTATTGAAATATCTGTTAACAATGGATCTGACACACTAGTAGGAGGAAATGGACATCCACACAAAAATGTATAAAAATCTCATAATTAACCCAATTACATCAGGATTGCTGTTATTCTGTGAAACCTTTAATTATTCCTATAAATATCATAATTGTATACTTAAAAAGTTTCCACACTTCTACAGTGAAATTAATCCATCCTGGTCAAAAAGAATTTTACAGCAGAGAAGGTGTCATTTGGACCATCATACCTGTGCAGGCTCTTTGTGGAAGCCATCCTTGCTCTGCCACATTTCCATACAATCCAAAAAATGATTCTTTTTAAGGTATTAATGCAATCCCAAATAAGAAATCAATGTGTAAAATTGAAGCTCATAGGGTTGGAGGTAGTATATTGAGATGGATAGAAAATTGGTCAGCACACAGGAAACAAAGAGAATAAATAAATGGGTCTTCTGCTGAATGACAGGCAGTGGCTAGTGGGGTACCATAGGGATCTGTACTAGGACCCCAGCTATTCACAAAATATGTTAATGATTTAGGTGAGACAACTGCATGTAACATCTCAAAATGTTCAGATGTGAAAGGGTGAAGAGAATGCAGAGATGTTGCAATGTGATTTAGACGTGCGGAATAGGTGGACCAATGCATGGCAGATGCAAAAAGAAATGGATAAATGTGAGGTTATCTACTTTGGTAGCAAAAATTGGAAGGTAGATTATTATTTAAGTGGCTGTAAATTGAGAGAGGGGAATGTTCATGAGCTCTGAGAGTCATTTCCAGTCTCTGATTTTATTAACCATTGTATTTATATGGCAGCTCTATTCAATTTCATGATCAATGGGAAGCCAGGGCATCATGGTAAACATAATGAAAATAAATGGGTTAAGTTTAGATCCTCTTTTTGGAGATGATTGATGTTTGGCATTTGTATGGTGCATTGTGTTTTATTTGTGCAGAAACTAATGGCAACAGATTTAAAAGTAAGGGCACTGCAAGTAAATGGAGAAAGGTCACTGATAACAGATAACATGGAAATAAGGAAAGGAAGTTGGATTGTCAGCAGGAAGTAGGAAGAGGCTTAAGGATTGTGGATCTCATAGACTAAATGAGTTTGGAGAGTGCATGAGGGCAAATAGGACAGCTATTAGATAGTTCAGCTCGAGGGCAGGGTAAACTTTAGAGAAAGCTTGGCTTGGTGAGAGGAGAAGGGAGTGGATGAGGCAATTGATTGGATTTTCTCAATCTTAGTGACAAAGAAGTCCACGAGCCCCTCACACTGTTTATTGGATCTGAGGGTGGAAGAGACAGGGCAAAGTGGTTTAAAATGATGATCTGTGAGAAAGAAGAGGAGGTGGGGACTATTCTAGGACTTTCCTAGAATAGCAAATAGTTTCAGCAACACCTCTTAATGCTTCACAAGCTCCTGCTACCTAGTAACTAAAACAGCTAGTCTTCATATCTATTTCAGTATGGTGGCCCTTGGATTTACGGGAGTGGCAGGGATGACCACACCAAGGAGAATGATCAAACTGATGGAGAGTAATGATTTTCTACGGAGTGGGGCATTAATGGTGGAGTTGAGCATGCACAGATCAGTTGCTGCAGAGGTATGGTGGCAAATGAAGGGACAAAGGTTAGATTTTTGGGATTTTGAAAGTGCATTGGCAAGTGATTTGGGGTTAGTTTTTATAGGAATGGATACAGAAGTACTGTTCGGGCTTAGAAAGGAGGTGTGGGTTGAGAACAATACAAGAAAGCTTTCAAAGCTGGCCTTATTTGTGATGGTACAATAGGAGTATTGAGGCCATAAGAAATGTTTATGCGAATGGCTGTGAATGTAGATTAGGGAAAGAGAGGTAAGGAGGGGACTGATCAAAGAAAGCAGCATAATGAATTTTGATGAATGCTTGAATCACTCAGGAGGTGGAAACAATCAGTGCAGAGGGAGGAAAGTAATGAAGGTATGTTGGTGAAAACATTTTTATGGGACTTTGGTGGGCATTAGAGTTTGAGGATTTTAAGTGAGAAGTGAAAGGGTAAAAATAAGATGAAATGTTCAAAGTTAAAAAAGTTTCTGGAGGACCAAACGGAAGTGTGAGTTGGTGATAACAGTTTGTGTTGACAGGACAAGTGGTGAAAGTTATGGGAGGTGAGGAGGTTTCGTTTCAGAGGGAGTTTTTGCAAAGCTTCTGTCGAGACTGTGATGTTAATGTAATCACTGGCAATGAGTTTATGATTGCAATGGCCTTGTTCATAGGTGAACAAGCATTCTGGAGAGAGATGTGAAAAGGTTAGACATTACTGATCCACAGGCGTTGTCAACAGAGTCATCACTTTGTGAGTTGGTTGGATGGGGATTGTCAAAATTAGTCATTCTTTCCTTGCTTTTGCTCTCTGTAGCACTATTTATAAAGCCAAGGATCCGCTAAGATTTTTTTTAAGTCTGCCCAATTTGTCCTATTATCTTCAAATATTTGTATAAAATTCCAGAAATCTCCATTTCTACCAATTTTTTTCAACAGTCTCTATCTGTCTGAAATCTCATCACACCCTCCTCACTGGCAGTGGCATTTCGGAGTTTCATGTCATGTGCTAATTTTAAAATTATGCTGTGCAATGGTCCTAAATTTACCATTCAGAGTCAATACTTCACAATTCCTTACAGCTTGAAAATCAACCATGCACCACTATTCTTCACTTTCCGTCCCTTAGTCCATTTAATATCTGCCCTGGTGCTGCTATTTTAATCTCATGGAATTCAATTTTGTTAACAGAGTGTTTTGTGGTATTTTTCTAAACTTTATCAAATGTTAAACAGTTTAAATAGCCTATTGTGGGCAGTTAGCACTATTAACTCCGGAAGAATTTGTAAACATTTGACATTGTTAACTAAATCCTGGAGTGAAAATAATGTGACTGAACTTCCACATCTATTTTCCTGGATGGTATTATTCTGACTTGGTACTATTCCTAATCTCACAGTAAGCCAAATAGCTATAAATATACAATTTGGGTTGTTCCCCAAGGAAAACATAGCAAGTGAACTTGTGGTCATATTTATGACAAAATGTCTAGTCACGATTGCAATACAAAAACTGCACCATATTCAAGCAACGTGAAATATCCCTACCAACTGACAAAGTGTTAATTAATCAGATCTATTGAAAGAGAAGGTAAACGACTGTCTTTAGTAACGCTGATCTCCAATAGTGTCCTTGATTAAATGTCAAGGTTTATAATTTGACTCCACTGAGCCACAGGCATGAAATAGAATGTGCAGATTCAAACACGAGATGATGAAACTCAAACTGACTCTGTTTTCAGCTTTAAATTAGGAAAACATTCTAGCAGTAAAAGAAACCATTGAATGGAACTGCAGCTAGTCTTGGATGTTCGCATTTCTAAAATAAGGTAAGCATATTTTACAGCGTCACTGTGAGATGGATTTCCACTCATTTCTGACAGATGAAAAAGGTTGTTTCACTGAAACTTCAGGTTGGAATCAAACATTTAGATGTAACATTTCTCTTATTTATTCCACTTTGTCAATTCCACAACCATGTAAACTAAATATAGACCAAAAGAACTGTGGATGCTGTAAATCTGGAACAAAAACAAAAGTTGCTGGAAAAGCTCAGCAGGTCTGGCAACATCTGTGAAGAAATTCAAATTTGACAGACTTGTCTTGATATAAATTTAATGCTTCAGCAAATACAAACATTGATTTTTATCTCAATTAGGAAAAAAAAGGTAAGAGGAATGCAGATGCCTTAACTGACAATGGTGATATTACTGATAATATTTGTGGGATGTGAGCATAGCTGATGGGGTCTATATTTATAGTCCATCCCTAATTGCTCAAAACAAGGCAGTGATAAGCCAACTTCTGTCAGGGGGAAAATGTTAAAGGCTATTATTAAAAATGTTATAACAGGGCATTTGGATAAGTTCCAGGTAATCAGATTGAGCCAACATAATTTTGTCAAAAGGAAATCATGTTTAACTAATTTATTGATGGTTTTTAAAAGAAGTAACTTGTACTGTGGATAAAAGAGAAACCAATTCTAGATTTCCAGAAGTCACTTGATAAAGTGTTATATCAAAGGTTATTGTGGAAAAAAGAATGTGTTGAGGATAACATATTGGCATGTTTAGAAGATTGACTGGCTAACAGAAAGCAGACAGTAGGAATAAGTGGTATCAGAGATAGGAATAAGTGGGTCTTTTCAGGTGGACAGGATGTCATGACAGGTGTGCCACAGAGGTCGATGCTGGGGCCTCAAATCTTTACAATTTTTACAAATGATTTGGATGAAGAAACCAAAGGTATGGTCGCTAAATTTGCCAGTGACACAAGATAAAGTGATTTGTGCAAAGGACATAAGAAGCCTTCAAAGGGATACAGGGAGGCTAAACGAGTGGGCAAAGCTCAAGCAAATAGAGCACAAAGTGGAAAAATTGGAAATTGTCCATTTTGGCAGAAAAAAATCTTTAAAAGCATATTATCTAAACAGTGAAAGCTCTGTAATGCAGAGAGATCCGGGTTTCATTCTGCATGAATCATGAAAGGTGAGTATGTGTACAACAAGTACAAGGAAAACTAATAGAATTATATGTTTTATTGCAAAGAGGATTGAATGAAAGAATAGAGAGGTTATTATTCTTCAGTTATTCAGGGCATTGGTAAAACTACATCTGGAATATTGTGTACAGTGCTTGTCACCGTTCTTATGGAAGGATGTTAATGCATTGGAAGCATACCTGGAATGAGCAGATTGCCTCTTGAGGAAAGGCTGGACAGGCCACGCCTGAATCGTTTGGAGTTTACAAGATGCAGAGATGACTTATTTGAAACATATAAGATCATTAGATGACTTGAAAGGGTGAATGTGGAAAGGATATTTCCTATTGTGACAGTATGTAAACCCAAGGGGATTAGTTTTAAAGTAAAGGGTAGCTCATTGAAGTCCGAGATCAGGAAAATAAATTTCTCTCTGAGGGTCATGAATCTTTGAAATTCCCTTTCTCAAAAGGCAGCAGATGTAGAAGCTATAAATATTTTTAAAAGCACAGGTAAGTAGATTTTTGATTACTAGGGGAATGAAAGATTATCGGAAATATATGGGAATGTAGAATTGCAGTTAAAATCAGATCAGCCGTGATCTTATTTAATAGCAGAACAGGCTCAAAGGGTTGAGTGGCCTACTCTTGTTGCTTATTTGCATGTCAATTGGGCATGCATGAATTGCTTTAGTTCATGTGAGACAGTTCCATGTTTTTGACCCAACATCAAGTAAAGGAATGGAGATGTAGCTCCAATTCAGAATGTGTGTGACGTGAAAGGGAATTTGTAGATGGTTGTGTTCCCACACATTTGCTGCCCTTTCTCTAGTTGTTAGAGATTGTGGGTTTGGAAGGTGTTGCCAAAGGAGTTGGTAAGTAGCTGAGGCACACCTTGAAGATTCTACACACTACTGTAAGAGAATTCCATCACTCTTGACTTCTGCTTTGTAGTCAGTGGATGAAGTGTGGGTCAGGTGCGTTCTTGGACAAAGATAGGTTACATACTCTGGAATCCATAGCTTTGGACCTGCCTCAATAGATGCAGTAGTTATGTGACTTGTCATTAAGAATTAAGTCAATTGTAATGCA
>JAHRHZ010000021.1:19666135-19676820 GCA_024137785.1 Ginglymostoma cirratum
ATTTGTCATTATTACCCAAACCTGAATGTTATCCCGAATTTGCTGCACGGAAGTATTGACTGCACCTGGTATCTGTGGAGTTGTGAATGGAACTGGTCAATGTACAATCGTCTGGTGAACATCCCCGCCAATAACTGAGAGGGAAAGTGAGAAGAACAACTTTAACAAAACAACTCCTCACCACTAACATTATGGGCATTACAATTGACTTAATTCTTAATGACAAGTCACATAACTACTGTATCTATCAAGGCAGGTCCAAAGCTATGGATTCCAGAGTATGTATTGTCCTTCTACATAGTAGTGGTCATGGGTTCGGAAGGTGATGCTAAGCTATTTAAGAAATCTGAGTGAGGAACACTAGAGAATTATAGATTGACTGGTCTAATATCGCTTGGAGGGAAATTATTTCAGCTTACAATGATGTTCTGGAAAGATTTGTATTGAAGTCTCAACTCGTCATCATACTTATTAACAGCATAAATTAACAGCAAGGAACCGCAAATCCACATTTGCAAATAATGCAAAGATGGACGCCATTGTCAATAGCATAACTACAACCAGAAAGTTGAAAAAAGGAGGATAATTTTATATTGCTCCCAGCTGGTGTATTTGAAAGAAGGGAAATACATTGATACAACTGGGGCTAATCCATCTTTTTCATTCCATCCCTGAGCTTCCCCCTATACTTTATGGGGCAAGTAAGGTGTCACATAGCCTACCTGGCCTTAGGTCTATTGAGGCCTTTAAGTTATGAATTAAAGGCCGCTGAAGGGCCTGTTTCCAAATCTGCCACCATAATATGACATGTGGCAGTAGGCAGAAAGAAAATGATCAGACTGGTACTTTCCAAACTCAGGGTAAAATGTGTAAAGGAAGCGTGTTCCTCCCCTGGTGTGTCTGTATGCCTGTTGGGTGCATACCTTTAAGACAGCACCTCCTCTTTTTGTGTTAAACCCTGGCCTTGCAAACCTGACCACTCCCAATCCCTTCACCCATTTCACTGGAGATTCTGACCAAACCCCCAGACCTATTTGTAACTCTGGGATCCATTGATCGTCTTCTCTTGACTCCTTTATAGTCTCAGCAGTAATTGTATTATGGCACAGCTGAGCCAGCTCAGTGCCCAGGAAATCCAATTGTTCAGCAGCTTTCAAGGAAGGGAATTTCCTGTTCTTGACAGCTTGAGATCCTACTATCACTTCGTTAAGGCAGTCTCCAACATATTATTGCTGCAGGGCAGCCATGTATAAATTTGATGTGCTCAAGGCCAACTTTTCTACTGGGGTGGAGTACATCCTCTCTCTTCTGTAAAATGTATTCAAAGGTGTTAATAGATTAAGTGAACAGGTGAATCTGTGGCAAAATGTATGCCAACATTAAAAATTATGATACACTTTGCCTAAACAGAATAGAACAAGTTACTTTCAAGATGGTGTAAAGATAAAAGACATACGGTTCCAAAAAGACATAGGGAAGCCATTTACATACACTAGTAAAATGTCAGGGCCATGTACAATGAAATTTTCTAAAAAGTCTAATGGAGTGCTGGTCTGTTTATCTAGGGGACTAGAATACAGTGGCATATATGTCATGGTTCAACTATGCAAAGCCATGATTTGATCATATCTGGGGTATTGTGATTGCTTAGCACAACAATTGGAGAAAGATGTATCGGCTTTCGAAGGAATGTACCATAGATTTGCTCGAATTATATGTTGATTCTAAGGATTATATTATAAGTAGAGAATAAATGGTATTGTATATCCTGGAATTTAGAAGGTTAAGCTGCTGAATTGATCAAAATTTGCAACGAACCAAGGAGAACTGATGGGCAGGTTATGAGTAACTATTGTCACTGGTTGGAGAATCTCGGAGCAGGGACATAGCCAATAGAAATATAGCCAGTCATTTCAGAATGAATTTTGGAAACACTTTTGCATAGAAAGTTTGGTAAACTTTGGAACTCACTTCTTCAAGCAGCACTTCTGCTAGGATAGCTGTTCATTTTAAATCTGAGATGGAACATTTTTGTGAACCAATTGTAATAAGAGATATATTGTAAAGGAGGGTTTAGAGAATTAGGCCATAAATTCTCCATATCTCATTCAATGGTAGAATAGGCTTGAAGGCTTATCTGCCTACTCCTGATCCCATATTCTTAATATTTTGACATCAAGCATTACTATTCTGTCAGTTTGACTCAATTAACCAGGTTATTTTATTAAACATTCAGAATTGCTTCCATGTGATAGTTTAGCAATTTTGGACTTTGCCATAATTAGGACATTACAGACAATGCGTTCTCACATTTGTAGTGAGTTGTGTTACTTACCATGCTCTTAGAAAAAGTATATATGCCTCTTCTCCAGCTTTAACTTTTAGTTGCTCAATGAACAAATATTGATAATCCTTTTCAAGAAAACAGGTAAAGATAATGGGAAGTGGAACATGCTGGAGTGCATAATCCAAAACTTACACCAAGTATTCCAGGTTTACTTCAGGATACCACTGAAAATTGACAAACCTGTCTAGTTAATAGCTGAGAGCTGTTGGGTAGATTTGTCATTAGGGTATTTTTCCACTCAACACTAGCTGTAGTTGTTGATACCCTATTAGGGTAGGGAGAAAGGTGGATAAAGGAGTACCAAGAGATGGTGTATGTCTGGATTTCCAAAGGCATTTGATAAAAGTTGATGTTCAAGATAAAATCTTACAGTATTGGAGTTGATATACTAGCATGAACAAATGACTGGCTAACTAACTTGAAACAGAGCTTTAGGATAAATGGGTAATTTCCATGTTAGCACATCGTAACAAGTGGATGCCACAAAGATCGGTGCTGGGGCCTCAACTGTTTATGAGCTGTATTAATGATTTGGAAGAAAGGACTTAATGTATTGTATTCAAATTTAAAATGATACAAAGCTAAGTAAGAAAATAAGTCATGAGGAAAATACAAATAGTCTGCAAAGGGATTTGGAAAAGTTAAGTTTGCAAATGTTTTGCAGATGGAGTATAATATGGAAAAATATGTCAACTTTCTAAGAAAAAAAATAGTAATGCGTTATGTTATTTAAATGTAGAGAGACTACAGAATGTTGCATTGCAGAGGAATCTGGGTTTCCTTGAACACGAATCGCAGAAAGTTAACATGGGGATTCAGCAAGTAATTAGACTCACAGAGACGTAGTGCATGGAAACAGACCCTATTGTCTAACTTTCCATGCTGAGATATCCAAGATAAATCTGTCCCATTTGCCAGCATTTGGCCCATACCCCTCTAAACCCTTCCTATTCATATACCCATCCAGACACCTTTTAAATGTTGTAATTGTACCAGCCTCCACCCACTTCCTCTGGCAGCGCATTCCATACACGCAACACTCTCTGCATGAAAAAGCTGCCCCTTAGGTCCCTTTTAAATTTTTCCCTCTCATCTTAAACCTATGCCCTCTAGTTTCAGACTCCCCCACACCAGGGAAAATATCATATCTATTTACCCCATCCATGCCCCTTCATTTTATAAACATTTATAAGCAATGAGGGTCTTTATCGTAAGCAAGCATGAGTACAAATGTTGGGAGTTCTTCCACCAACTGCACACGGCATTAATGACAGTAATGTATAACCTGGAGTTTTGTATACAGTTTTGGTCTCCCTACTTTAGAAGGGATAAACTTGTAATAAAAGAGGTTCACAGACACTGGGATTAAGTGGTTGTTTTATGATGAAAGATTGACTATGTTGGGCCTGTAGTCAATGGAGTTTAGAAGAATGAGAGATTGTTTTATTGAAATATGTGATTATGAGGGGGTTTGACAGTGTAAATACTGAGGATTTCTTTTTCCTCAATGGAGTGCATGGGAGCAGGGGACACAGAGTAAAAATAATGGACCTCTTATTTGAGATTGGGAAAAAGAGGAATTTATTCTCTCAGAAGGTTGATAATCTTTGGAATTCTCTTCCACAGACAAGTGGAAGCTGATTCATTAAACACATTTGTCTAACCAAGAGTAACCATTTGTCTAACTAAGTGAACTGAGATAGCCAGCCATTTTATCTACAAGAGAATCAAGGGTTATAGTGGGTAGGCAAGAAATTGGAGTTAAAGCATGCGACCTTAGTGAATAGGGACCTGGCTCAATGGGCTTATCATAGAATCCATATTTCCCACCAAGTCCACATTGACCCTCCAAAGAGCATCCCACCCACAACCACTCCCATACCCTATCCCTGCATTTCCCGTGGCTAATCTATCTAGCCTACACATCCCTGGCCACTGTGGGCAATTTAGCATGGCCAATCCACCTAACCTGCACATCTTTGGACTGTGGGATATAACTGGAGCACCCAAAGGAAGTCCATGCAGACATAAGGAGAATGTACAAACTCCAAACAGGCAGTTGCTGAGGGTGGAATCAAACTTAGGTCTCTCGTGCTGTGAGGAGGCACTGAGCTACCATACCACTTAAAAGAGATAGTAGAAACTGCCGATGCTGGAGTCTGAGATAACAAGGTGTGGAGCTGGATGAACCATTTTCTGAAGAAGGGTCCAAACCCAAAGTGTCAGCTTTCCTGCTCCTCTGATGCTGCCTGGCCTGCTGTATTCATCCAGTTCCACACCTTGTTATCTCATACCACTTAAAAGTTTGTTCTACACCTATTTCTTATGATCTTGTGTACAACGTGTGCGTGGCACAAAATGTTTCCCTCCTGTCTGAAAAAACAGGGTGAAAGCCAATCTAATAACAGCTTGCAAAAGAGAATTTGCAAGATACCTTTAAGTGGGAAATAATGCAGAAATTTGCTGAAAAGTTAAGAGCTAGTTGAATAGCTCTTCCAAGGCAGCATTGTGCCAAATAGTCACTTTCTGATAAATTGGGTGATTTTATTGGGTAAACTCCAGCATGAAATCTACATGCACTTAAGAATCAGTAAATGTTGGATCTTGTAAATCAGGTCCTAAGTTGTCTAGTTTTTGGTGTGTGGACATACCTGTGCAATAAAACTTCCACAAATTGGCATTACTAGAGAGAAGCTAGTGAACAGAAACAGTGAAATTCTAGGCCAAGTTTAAAATTGGTGCCAAGTAATCTTGGATCAATATGCATTTTAAACAGAGTGTGGATTCAGGGATGAGGCCTGCTGGATCCACAGCAAACTGGAAGTCAGACCTCTTGATGTGGCAGTTTTACAGCTTGGCTTCACACTGTATAGAGTAAATCTATTGTTCAAAATACCCTCACCCCCTAAGACAGCCTCCATTTGTTTTTTTTTGGAGATTGAGAGTTCTTTCCTCATCACTATCTGAGCCACTGAGTTATTAACCATTGGGAGAGAGCTCGTGTATTGAGGTCTTCTGGCCAAACTTGGTGGAATTCACAATCGGATATGAGCCAAGTAATTTAAAAGCCTTTTTCCCTTGTTGGAATCAGAACAGCACTGCCTACCATGTGAGACGCACCACTTGATTATTTTTGAAACTGGTTAACTGGTTTTGAAACTGGTATATATAACAAAATAGAAATATTGTCTCAACATTTAAAAAATTTATGAGTCCTATTTGACTTGAGTTAAACCCTTTTAGCCAATACTTGTAACACTCACCAGTTAAAACCGTATTATTTATTCGGCATATGGCGCGTTTCTGTTCAACCCTTTTCTCTTTCGGATTCCTGAAACCACTGATGCCTTGGAAATGGTAACATCTACGGCCTACTGACAATGGGTAGCGATGCAACGAAGTAAATTTGCAACAGCGAAAGTTCTAGGAAAATAGTCTACACACCCATTTAATATACCACTAAAATAGTCGACAAAAAGTCAGAACGTTGAATATTTGTGTTTATCCAACCGTATCATCTGTGAACATAGGAAACAATTGTCACATTATTCAATACGTTTTGTGATGTTACCGTATTGGGCTCTTAGAGAGAGGTTATAGCTAGCGGGCAGTGAAGCATTAATGCCTCGCTGGCGAATCTTTCTACACCTTTCGGTAATCATCGCACAACGCGGCTCCCAGACATATTGAAAACATCAAATAGAGATTTTTTATTCCGTTTTTACAATGAATGTTAAACCCATGTTGCTTAAAACAAACGAAAAGATATCGTATAAAATTACGAAACTTATTGCTGGATATACGCGAGCAATGTTTTTACAGACATATTTACAACTTACGTTATTCAAAGCTTTACTTTAGAATTAATCTTGGTCAAATAATTCGTTTAACATGTTTGGCCTTTTCCTTATCTTAAGGGAATGATATTTTAAATCTAAAAACAAGACACATTCAAACAATACCGAAGTCTAGGTACAACACGGCAAAAAAAGTTATTCGGCAGACAAGTACAGCTATGGCGAACTGACGCCATAACAATTGTGTAAATCTAAATCAAACTTATGGCTCGCAATAAATCATATTACTTTGCATTTGAGTCTTGGGTATATAGCGTAGTGCCCTCCTCCGTTGAAATACTGTCTACTATCGAGCTCAGATAATGTAGACTGCTGGTGCCTGATGATTCCGAACTATTTCCTGTTTAAAACAAAGCAGACAACACCAAGTAAGTTAATGATAGTTGTCAGAATTTTCTGCGTTCCTACTCATTAATTCAGGCGACTCATCAGCCGGTGTTCCTCCACGTTATAAATGCAGTGCTCTAACTCGCTATACAAACTGAACTGCCTGGAACGACAGGTTAAGACCTCGTCCAGATTATTTCTCTCTCTCTCTCTCAAGCACTTGATTTCGTTTTGATCAACATTTCACGTCAAAAAGACACTTCTGAGAAGCGTTACATTTCGTTCATTATTGACAGCGAGAGTTTCCTCCCAGTTGGAGAGACGGGCTGATCGCAACCTCTGAAAATATGTAATTGCTATGGTTGGTTGACTTAGCAATTGGCAGAAATGCATTTACCGTCTTTGTGGAGTTTATTTTGGATATTCGAATGATCAGACAGGTTCCCCCACTCTGAAGGACAGCTGCTTGTTCCCCAGCAGTCTGCAGTAGTCACCTGTGAAGACATTTCGAAGGGGTTAGACACTCTCAAATCTCACTGTACAAACCAGCAGTTGCAGCACACGGTGGGAGGCAACGATGTCTGATGCTCGCTTACCACTGAATGGGAGCTTTTGCAGCCGTTGATCGGGTCCACGTTCTCCTGCAGTTTATCCTGTTGGTCAAAGCTGTGTAGCAGGTCCTGGAGTTTCTCGATGTAGTGGATTGCACTGCGCAGGATTTCCACTTTCGGTAATCTCTGGTTAGGGTTTGGCACTGTCCTGCGCTTTAACGCTTCGAAAGCCTCGTTGATTTTTTTGAGCCTCCTCCTCTCCCGGAGAGTCGCCGCTTTCCTCCTGTCGGTGCTGGCTGATTTCCTCTTGCACGCCTTACAAGCCCAGATCAGGCACTGGCCTGGGCAGTGGGATTTCAGGCCGGGCGGAGCGTAGACATGCTCCTCTCCGCCACTGTCACAGTTCGGCTCGGCCTGGCTCGCTTCTCCAACTGGAGACAAGCCATCCTCGCTTCCCGCGTAGAGGGGAGACACCCCAGTGCCATCCAAGTGCGGAAAGCCCATACTTTCACTCACCAGATAGCGCTGATCGTGATAGTAAAAGGGATTGGTTTCGAACATCTCCATCATTCTTGATTGTACAGTTTTGTGTGGTGTTTGCGCGTATGTGTACGGGAGATTGAGAGACAGTGGATCAAAAGCTGCAGAGCTGTTTCGGTGGCATTTAAAGAGTTGGATGACAAGTCCCCGAGCTATATATACATACATACATATATATATAGAAGCAGGTGAAATTCTATCCAACATTTAGCTGTCGCAATGTATCAAACTCCCAGGACTTGTCTTACTGAGCTGCCTGGCCGCTGTCATTATTACAGCGATTCTATTTTAGAAACGCAACGTTTCCTAGGACAGAGAAACACGTTCAGTTTATTCTGTGATGACCAAGTGTTCTCTCTACCTCTTGAAAGAATCTCTACAGCGTTGACGATTTCCTTTCAATGCTTAGTCGTTTCAATTCTAAACAAAATTGGCTTTTTTCCTGGCTTCTTTGTTAAGTTGTTAAACTAAAAAGAATACCCTTGCCGCTGAGAGTTATGTTGAATATCAATCGGTTTTGGTATAATACAGTTTGGAGATACACTGCACACGGGTTTTATTTTAGATTTAACGTTACGCCACTGTTAAACGTAAAGTGACTTCTCAACAGTTGGGAGAAACCGGGAGAAGAGTACAGTCAAAATATGTGTTCACCAGGATCCAGAAATGTGTGAAATCGCAGAATATGTAACAGTGGTTTCGGAGCACCCTGCTAGAATTAGCACAACTTATTAATATCATAGTAAAGTCTTACTTTCTCATTGGTGCCGAATATCAGTTTATAATGTGTCACATCACTAGTGACATGTTTCACCCTCAATTGAATTGCTGTCTGGAGCTGTGATTTCAATACAGAGTTCTTCAAAACAAGAACACTTGTTTGTTACATTGCAATATACAGTCCCTGTTCTCCACAATATGTAATTATTGCGAAGTCTTTTTCATGACATGATGCCATGGCAATATTTATATCACTGCAGAACTTCCGACCTGCATATTAAGTTTGCCCCGGAACGCTCGAATCAGATCAATTATCAGTCATTTTAACAACTGTCCAATGTAGTTCACCTACTTTGCAAAGAAAATACAAACGACCTGGTGAAAGTCGGAAAGAAGCAATGAGATCTGGGCCCGCAGTAGGAATGTGAAGTGGTCAGATTCATATTTCTTTGCTGACAGGTTCTTGGGAACTGGGGACAGTTTCTTTACCGATAAAACAGTGCGGACTGACAAACACCTAACCATACCGGAGAGACACAGTTGGTCAACTCCGAAGGACGGCCGTTAATATAGCAGGTAGCCAATGCTCTGTACTGAGTGCTAAATACTCTGCCTTCACATTTAGCATGACATTAGCTGCATTTACAATCCGTCATGAATTGTAAAGATAAGTCTCTCTGTTAAGCCATCTCAATTCATGCTAATAATCTAAATCTAAAAGTACTGATGAATAAAGTCACAATCAAATATTTAGCACCATCAATGGACTAATAATCCAGAAATCCAGGGGGAGGGTGAAATTTGAATTCAACAAAATCTGGAATTAAAAACTAGCCTAATGGCAACCACGTAATCACCGTTAGTTGTTGTAAAAACTCATCCACTTCACAAATGTCCTTTAAGGAAGGAAATTTGCTGTCTGGTCTGACCTGCATGTGACTCCAGACCCACAGCAAGGTGATTAACTCTTAACTGCCTTCTGGCCAATTCGGCCTGGGCAACAAATGCTGACAGCCAGCGACACCCACATCTCACAAAAGCATACCAATAATGAGAGAAAAGTATTTGTCATCTTTGCGGTGTTTATTTGAATTATTGAAATGATCAAAAAATGGCCTCATTCTGAGGGACACCTGCTCATCAAATGGTCGGATTGGTCACTTTATACAATACTAATAATATTCAGTTAGAAGACTCCATTACTTCAAGGTGATATAGTTTGGATGGCAGGAGTGCAAAAGTGAAGGTACTAAAAAAAGTCTGTCCAGTTTTATTTTGCTGCCAAGAGATGTGTCTGAAAATGACAGATGGGACAACTGTCCACTACAATCAAAGATCACCACTGGCTGGTGTCATAACTAACAATAAGGAAGATGTGTTGTTTGTTGGAATTTAATCATTTCAATCCAAGGACATCATTGTTGAAGTTTTTCAGGTTAGTGCTCAAGGCCCAAACACTTTCAGCTACTTTACCAATGACAGTCCGTTCATAATAAGGACAGAAGTGGGCATATTCCCTGATGATGGCACAAGGTTCAGAATATTTTGCAACTCCTCAGATACTAAAGCTATTCATAATACCCAGGTTCAGGCTGATAAGTAACGAGTAATATTCAAACCACACAGCACTAGACAATAACCCTTTCCACTAAGAGAGAAGCTAACCAAAGCCCATTGACATTTAGTAACACTACCTTCACTGAATCCTCTACTATCAACATCCTGAGAATTACAATTGACCAGAAACTGAACTGGACCAGCCGTATAAATACTATGGCTATGACAGCGGGTCAAAGGTTAGTAATTCCCCACTGTGTAACTTACCTCCTGAATTCCCAAAGTCTGTCCACCATTTACAAGGTATAAATCAGGTTTGTGATGGTGCAACTCCAACAATATAAGCTCAACATCATTCAGGACAAACCAGGTCAATTGATTGGCACCCAATTTATCACCTTCAATAAGCAATCCCTCAACAGCCAACACATAGTGGCAGCGATATGTATCAACAGCAATATGAACAGCAGTAACTCACCAAGCCTTCTTCTAAACAGGACCTTCTAAACCCATGGCCTCTAATGCTTTGAAAAACAAATGCTGTGATTACATGTGAACTTCATCATCTATGACTTCCCCTCCAAGCCACATGTTATGCTGACTTGAAACTATTCCTTGCCTGTTGCTGGATCAAAATCTTGGAACATCCTTCCTAACAGATCTGATGCTCTCCCTACATCCTAAGGAATGCAGTGGTGCAGGAAACTTGCCACCAGGACAATTAAGGATAGGCAATAAATACTGGCCTAACTGGTGATGCCCATATTATATAAATGATGTTTTAAA
>JAHRHZ010000021.1:19687539-19736880 GCA_024137785.1 Ginglymostoma cirratum
CTCCCATTCCTCAGATGACATGTCCATCCTGGGCCTCCTGCAATGCCACAGTGATGCCACCTGAAGGCTGCAGGAACAGCAAATCATATTCAGCCTGGGAACCCTGCAGCCCAATGGTATCAATGTGCATTTCACAAGCTTCAAAATCTCCCCTCCCCCAACCGCATCCCAAAACCAGCCCAGCTCATCTCCACCTCTCTAACCTGTTTTTCCTCTCACCTCAAGCCACACCCTCATCTCCTATCTACTAACATCATCCCGGCCCCTTGACCTGTCCATCCTCCCTGGACTGACCTATCTCCTCCCCACTCCCCTACCTACACTCACCTTTACTGGCTCCATCCCCGCCTCTTCGACTTGTCTGCCTCCTCTCCACCTATCCTCTCCTCTATCCATCCTCTATCCGCCTCTCCCTCTCTCCCTATTTATTTCAGAACCCTCTTCCCCTCCCCCATTTCTGATGAAGGGTTTAGGCCCGAAACGTCAAGTTTTCCTGCTCCTATGATGCTGCTTGACCTGCTGTGTTCATCCAGCCCCATGCTTGTTATCTCATGGTACTAGGTAAGTTGGGTTCCAACTAGGTAGGGTGTCAGCTGGGGAGGGTTAAGGTGCCAGAGTGCAAAGTGGCAAGGGGCACGGAAGTGTTGAGGTTAGGTCAGGGTGGGATGAAACAATCAGGTCCGGCGGCAATGGGAAGGGTCTTAGTTTGGGATTATGTCTAGCATAGAAATAGTTGTTCAGGTCAAGTCAGAAGGCAGATGGGAATGGATGATTGCATCTGGCCGCAAGGCTAGGCGCATGTGTAGGGGTTGGGTCCAGCAGGGGGTCGGGTCTAACAGCGGGCAGGGAAGGTGGGCATCTGGTCCATTGGGGGTGATGGGAGGGAGGGCTGGTTTGGGGTTAGATGGAGTCTAGTGTGGGTACCAGAGGCACGGGTCTGGTGGGGGAGTTGTGCCCCAGGGTGGTGGATGTCAGGTACTGAAAAGGACTGGCTCAGGTCCTGGGGTTCAGGAGTGGAGTTGGCTCATGGGAGGTATTGGCTCACGGGAGGATGGATGGGTGTTCGGTCAGAGAGTGGGGTTTGTGCATGAGATAAGTATGGGGTCACTTTAATAGTCACTCGGCGGTTAGACCAATAGTCTTTTCCTGAGTAACTACTTACATAATTTCATCAGAACCACCTGAATTCTCTGATTCAAGCAGAGACTTTCTTAGATTTCCAGGCATAGTAGAAAAATTCAATCTTCCAGGCAGTTTCTTCAGAGTCTGCTACGATGGAGATTCTGCAGGGTCCCCAAGTAAAACTATAATCTAGTCACAAACAAACTATCTGGCCCCCAGAAAATCCTCCAGATAGATAATTCATGTAAAAGTAATAACAAAACATTCAGATCTGCTGCAAGTTTTACTGGGTTATTACTTTATGTAATTATACTGCCTCATATCTGCTGGAAATGAGAAGTAAATCAAGAAGGTAACTGAAAAGGAGAAAAAGACTATGTCAGTTAAAACCTAATGTCACCGATTGCCTGCCGACAGTCCAAATTTTTCAAGAATGTTTTAGTACCCCCGAATCACCCCATTAAATGCCTATAAATAAATATTTAAACCTATTCCATGTTGGGAACAGTCATGCCATTATAATGGGATGTCTGGACACTTTATTCTTGTTACTCTGAGTATCATGTGTTATGATCCCAACAGAACAAGTTAGATCCCAGAATGAAACCTGACTTTATAGATCATATGCTTAATCTTTCTAGTCACATTGGTTAGTCTCTAAATCTTACCCATGGACATTTTAGGCAATCATTAACACAAGGAAACAAACAAATAAACAACCTCCCCTTATTGCAGACAGAAATGTTTTAACACAAAAATTAAAGTAAAATTTCAAATACCATTCACAGTAAAGGCTTAAGTCCAGAGAAATTATACCTGTATCTCAACTCTTTAGGTTTCTACATATCGGAAATGTTCAAGGTTATTTTCTTGCATGTGGACATGTTCAAGTATTTGGTGAGTGTGAGATGTTGGTGTTATATATTATCTATATTATGCAATTACTTCCCACTAAAGTAGAAACCATTGCGCAACTTTGCACAAATTGCACGGTGCTTACAACTCTTAAAACTCTTACATAATATTACATCAGTGTCAACGATAATGCTTTCAGTTATTTGTGTAATTCATCACATTTTCACATAGAACCATAATGTAGCCTTTAAAAAGTTCTTTGATTAGTCCCAGCGCTTTGCTTTCTTCCATATTCTGCATTTTCTTTCTTTTTTTCAAGTATATATTCCTTTGTAAGTTATATTGAATCAGCCTCCATCAAATTTATCAGCAGTATTCCTGATTGTAAGAACTCACTGCAAACTCTTCATCTCACCCGCTTCTTTTGCCAAACCCTGTACCCTTTAAAAGGACATTAAAACGGAAATTATCTCATTGCTATCAGAACTGTGCATTTATGCCTGAGTGTAAAAAGTATCTTTTTATGCCTAAACAGAAAAAAGGCATTTTTAATCAACCTGCTCAAATTTGGGTAGCATAGTGGCTCAGTGGTTAGCACTGCTGCCTCACAGCGCTGGGGACTTAGGTTCAATTCCACTCTCGGGTGACTGTCTGTGTGGAGTTTGCACATTCTTTCTGTGTCTGTGTGCATTTCCTCCCACAGTCCACATATGTGCAGATTAAATGAATTGGCTATGCTAAATTGTCCAGGCTAAGTGGATTAACCATGGGAAGTGCAGGATTACAGTGATGACGTGGGTCTGGGTGGGATGCTCTTCAGAGGGTTGGTGTGGACTTGATGGGCCGAATGGCCTGCTTCCTCACTGTATGGATTCTATGAAATATATTATGAAACATTGAATTTCTATTGAGAAAATCAGTAGAGACAGGCAATATATGCTGACTTAGTCAGCAATGCCTACATCTCATGAATGGAAAAAAAGTTCTCTGAGTTAGAAGTATGTAATCATCCGTATCACCAAGGATTGAATAAAGCTACACAACCTGTAATGTGATCTATAATTAAATATCCTTTTAAAAAATAACATACTTACTTTTGTTTCTTTGTGGTTATTCTGATTAATTATATTTGAAAAGAATGAAAAGTATCAGTATTCTAACTGCTTATACAATATTATGCATTTCAATAATTTTTAATTGCATCTTGCTCATATTAACAGTGGAATTGAAAGTAAGGAAAATAGAGTGCCAACATAAGAAAATGTTTAAGATTGCTAAATGTGAAACAAATGCAAAAATTGGAAATATATAGAGAAGTAATTGCACAGAGACCAATATCCTATCACCAAGTCACCTCCTATTTGCTTGTGCACAGTACACTGGCTGTGGCCCAGCCAGCTCAAGTCGCTTGCCTGAACTCAGGAGATTCTAATTTCTTGGTTATATTTTTTCTTTTTTTCCTTTTTCTTTTTTTCCCTTTTTGTGACCACAGAACCAGAATCAAGCACAGCCCCTGGGGCAATGGCAAAGGGGGGAGTAAGGATCAAATTAAAATGTAATTGGAGGGTGAAATAAAGCACTCCACACCCTGCAGTGCCTGCCTCTCCTGAAAGATAATGAGAGTACTGGCGGACACTGCGTGCTCCTTCTCCAGGGACACCCAGGTATGAACGTAGCAATGGAAGAGGGGCAGGCAGTTGGTCATAATGACCCCCTCCACGGCCCAATTCTTCTGGGTTTTTTTGTGTGTGTGTAGGTGCAATGCACAGTAAAACACCAGGCATGTGAATAACTTTATTGATAGTCCACCACCAGGAAAAACACCCATGTGACCAAAGAACCAGTAGCAAGCAGAGCCCCCTGGGTGCAATGCCTATGTGAACAAAAAAGTGAGGGGGAGGGTAGGGAACAAATCAAAATAGAGTTGAAGTGAGAAATAAAGCACTCCACACCCCTAATCTCTTGGTTATATTGGTCAGCCAGGACTTTCCTAATTGGCCTAGGTTAATAACCGCAATCAATGACCTTGTAGTCAAAGAGGTCAACCTAGCGCCAATCACTACAGATAGAATGAGCCATTTCAGTTTTAGATGATGCCACTGTTATGGACCGGGGAGAAAGGTAAATCAAATTATTCTATTTCTCTCATTTTCTGTCCACAAGTAGAGGTGTCTTTATCTCCCTGTTGAAAAACACGGACAGGTCAAGGGGGTGGGATGATGTTAGTAGATAGGAGATGGGGGTGGGGCTTGAGGTGGGAGGAGGGAATAGGTGAGAGGAAAAACAGGTTAGGGAGGTGGAGATGAGCTGGGCTGGTTTTGGGATGCGGTTGCGGGAGGGGAGATTTTGAAGCTTGTGAAATCCACATTGATGCCATTGGGCTGCAGGGTTCCCAGGCTGAATATGATTTGCTGTTCCTGCAGCCTTCGGGTGGCATCACTGTGGCATTGCAGGAGGCCTGTACTGGCTCCATCCCCGCCTCTTCGACTTGTCTGCCTCCTCTCCACCCATCCTTTCTTCTATCCATCCTCTATCCGCCTCCCCCTCTCTCCCTATTTATTTCAGAACCCTCTTCCCCTCCCCCATTTCTGCTTGAAGGGTTTAGGCCCGAAACGTCAAGTTTTCCTGCTCCTATGATGCTGCTTGACCTGCTGTGTTCATCCAGCCCCACACCTTGTTATCTCGGATTCTCCAGCATCTGCAGTACCTTTTATCTCTAGTGTACAGTGAAGATTCTTTTTCTGAAGGAGCTCAGTTCTGAGGAAGGGTCACCGGACCCGAAGCATTAACTCTGTTTTCTCCTCCACTGATGCTGCCAGACCTGCTGAGCTTTTCCAGCAACTTTCTTTTTGTTGGTGTTGTTATTGTTGAGCTGAGACTCAGGTGGGTTCAGCCAGACAGCAGGTGCAGAATTCCTTTTAAAGTTGCTGAAGACATGGAAAAATGAAGTTGGCAAAACCTCAGACTCTTTTCAGTCAAATGCGAGGTTTTATTCAGAACTTTTTCCAAAAAAGTTGACTTGGATGTGGGGCAGGCTTAGTTTTTAGCCTTGAGACAGGCTGACTGTCAATGGTCTTGCAGACTCAAGTCAATTGGAAGGGTAAAAAAAATAAACTAGATGGTACTAACAGGTTAGCAGACTGAGACAAGGCATCAGAAACTTACAGGTAAAGCTTTCCAAAGACCAGGGGAGTTTTGGGCCTGAGAAATGATTTCCAAATAAGCCTGTTTCAATTTATCAATTAGTATCAATCCCTCTGGCCAAGAAACCATTGCTTACCTGAGGAGAGAGCTGAGGCTATTAACACCTCCACAAGTATAAGGAAGGTCAAGGGTCCTCTTGTGGTGCAGAGGTAGTGTCCCTAGACCTGGGTTTGAGTCCCACCTGCTCCAGAGGTGTGCAAGACTTGCACTTTGTTACTAGCCTGGGTTCAGAGATGAAAGGTCTACTTTTGTCTTTGCCTTGCCTTGCTGTGTTTTCAATAAGTATGAAATCACACCAGGCTTGATCTATTTAGAATATGTCCTTGTAATTACTAGAGGTTTCCAGAACTGTCATCAACTTTTGAATCATGAAGGTGCTGGACCATCATCATCAGCAGAATTATATTCAACCATAATCTGTAATATCATGACTTGACATATCACTTACTTTATCATGACCAAAGCCTCCCTCTATCACTACGATCAACAGAGCATCAGCTCTGATGAACAGTCATCTAGACACTAAGTGTTAACTTGCTTCTCTTCATGATTGCTGCCTGCTGTGGTCTCCAGCATATCTTTGTTTTCTGGTGGGAGAGTATGCCAGGAGAAACACCAGGCATACCTAAACAAAGGTGACAAACTGGTGAATCTGTAACATGACATGACATGACATGTATAGTAAGCAGCAAAAGACGTACAGAGCAAAATACTCATATAACCAACATGTTCAATCAAAGCTTTTAAGTTCTGCAGAGTCATGAATGATAGAATACTATCTAAAATGTGGAAGATGATCCATGAACAACCCAGCCTCAATGAGCTATAACCCAGCATACAGGTGTGAAAGACAATGCTGAAGCACTAACAACACATTCTGCCAGGAATGTCAAATGAATGATCAGTCTCAGACT
Organism: Ginglymostoma cirratum; assembly: GCA_024137785.1. Taxonomy (NCBI): domain Eukaryota; kingdom Metazoa; phylum Chordata; class Chondrichthyes; order Orectolobiformes; family Ginglymostomatidae; genus Ginglymostoma; species Ginglymostoma cirratum. Next base: position 19,693,635 of record JAHRHZ010000021.1, read on the forward strand.
CTTCCTGAGGTCCCCACCCTCATAGAAGCCGGTCTTTAGCCAATTACCTTCACTGCATGTGACTTCAAGAAACCAGATAGCGCCAGACACAGAAAATGCAATGGATCCTGACAACCTCCTCCCTTATCCAAGGCATAAATTAGAATTGTGTTGGAGTACTCCCTACTTGCCTGGATGAATATAGCTCCTACAATACTTAAGAAGCTTGACACCATACAGAACAAATCAGCCTGCTTGGTTGCCACCACAATCTCAATCAATCACTCCCTGTACAACCAATGCACATTAGCAGCAGAGTGCATCAGCTACAACATACACTGCAAAAATTCCATAGACCGTGCCTTCCAAATCCATTACCACTACAATTTATAATGACAAGGGCAATCAACACATGGAAATATCTCCATTGCCAGTTTCCTCTAAGCTACTCACCATCCTGACTTGGAAATATATCACCGTCTCTTCACTGCCTTTGGAACAAAATCCTGGAACTAACTCCCTAACAGCATTCTTGGAGTACCTACATCAAATGGACTGCAGCAATTCAAGAAAACAGCTCACCTCACCCTGTCAAGAGCAATTAGGGATGCACAATAAATGCTGGCCCGACCAGAAGTACCCATATTCCCTGAACGACTAATACTAAAAAAGAAATTGTGGCTGTAGTTCTGACATCTATTGTTCCAGAAGTGGTCAAATTTAAGGAATTAATATCCAAATGAAATGGAGCAAAGAATAAAAAGATTCTGATGTAAGCAAGGTTGAATAGCCTGCTCCACATAAATACACACTTCATTCATGTAATTTCATCTGAAGTCTATCGAACACAAAGCACTTGCTATAAAATAACATTTATATCATATTTGTGAAAACAAGTTATACTGTGTCTGATATAACAATAAATATGTTTTCTTTCAATTATTTATAATTACAATACTCAGCAATTTGAAAATAGCCTCCTTCTGGTTTGATGGCATCTAAATAATGCAGCTCATGTCATGTGCAATGTTTCACACATTGACAATTTGCTTTAAATCAATATTTGTGAATTATTTAAAATAGCAATTTTTAAAACTACATTAAAAATAAGCTTGAGTTAAATCATGGTCTAACACTAGAAGTCTCCAATGGATTTCTAGAAGAAAACTCAATTGGATTATTTGAGGGGAAAAGGATTTATGGGTGTTAGAGGATCTAGCCATCATAGGTTCTTTCATTTACATTCTACATTCTTCTTGAAGTGAGGATGTAAAATTTGCTGTATGCTTTTTGCAGCCAGCAAATGATGGGTTTATACAGTGGGACAATGTCATATGTCATAAATTCCATAACATTCATACTGTGATTTGGATCACAGCTTAAAATATATCTTTATAAAATGTGGGTATTTTGGATGGGCAACAATTGCTGTAATCATAAAGGCAAATTACTATTATCAGTGGGGATTTTATACAAAGACTCATTACTTTGGAATGATTCTTTTAGAAAATAATTTGGCTGTTTCATTTGTAGGCCCCAGTTTAATTTAGAAGCCTCCCTCAAAGATTTTTTTTTTGTTTGGGATTGTCTCTAAATCTAAGGGGAAGCCTTAAATATTTCTCCCATGGAGGTTCCCTGTTTCCTTATTTATCCAAAAAACAAATTATAAGGCCAATGGGAAAGACTTGCTCATAAGATAGTATTTCAAGAAATCCAGACTTCTTAATAAACAGTCATTAGGATCCATAGCCTCAGAAGATAATTTCTTAATACATCATGAGGTTTTGCTTCAACTAGTCTCTGCTTTTGGCAGATGATCTTGGATGTTCATCTTGAAAAAGAGGTATTCTTTGATAGAGTCGCAGAGGCTTATATGGACACAGTCATTACTTGTACCAAATAACTTTGAAGAGTCTTGATATGGCTCCAATGCTTTGGGAGTGTTTACCTTTCCAAGGCATGACAATGTCAAACCAGTCCATGCTTCTGCCAGTTAGATTATGCTTCACAACATCTAATGGCTTCTTTCTGAAGAGTGAATCATTTCAGTCTGATGAAGATAAATGACGGGATCATGATAGAACAACTAAAGTACTGCTTATACTAGTGGTTGATGACGTTCTGAATTTTCTTTTTCCTGTTTGATTATAATGACACAAAATCAGTTTCATGGTGACAACTTTTCTTGTTGCATTTACTGAAAGATCTCTTCAGAGTATGAGCCTTACATAGGATCTTGGCCATTAGCACGTAGCCGGCAGAAGCAATCTGTTAAGTGTTGACACGCTTACATTCTTTACAGCATTGGCTAAGTGAGTTTCCAGGAGGTGCACCAGCACTTCCTCCAGTTGTTCGCCCTCAGAAAGTAAGAGCAACCTTTTCTTGCACAACAGAATATTTTTTATTGTGGAGCACAGCCTTTTAATTTGATAGTTATATAAAAATTCTCCTAATTTCTCTTTAAGAATTTCCACAGACTCAGTCAGACTTCATCTAGCATCCATGAACTTCAGGAGCCTATGTTTTCCTAAAATTTCCACATGCAGGTAGTGTCACTACGCTCCAGTTAGGGCTCAATTTTTATTACAGCTGAGGAAGGGCATAATGGTTCCTCATATTTCCCACCCAATTCAGTGAGTGTACAAGTGGCATGGTTTGGATCTCTGCCGGGGAAGTTTGGGTCAGGGTTTTGGGGAATCAGTGTGAGAATTGAGGGTGCGGTGGTTAATTAGGGTGCAGGGGGCTTGGGGTCAGTTTTATTGTTAATCAAGATTTACAGTGGTTTTTAACCCTTTAACCTTTCCCGGTTAACAATCAAGGCAAGTCAGAATCCTCTGAAGTTTCCAACTCAAATTCAAAGTATAAGACTTTTTCAGAGGTCTCCAGGATAATTGCTTGTTTGAACATTAAACAACAGAGCAATCCCAATGCACATTTTACAGTGCGTGCACAACTTCAGGGGTGGCACAGTGGCTCACAGTGCCAGGGACCTGGGTTCAATTCCACCCTTGGGGGACCATCTGTGTGAAGTTAGCATGTTTTTCCCTATGTTTGCACAGGTTTCCTCCTACATTCCAAAGATGTGCAGGTTAGGTGGGTAGGCCGTACTAAATTGCCCATAGTGCTCTGGGATGCGTAGGTTAAGTGGATTAGTCATGGGAAATGTATAGTTACAGGAATAGGGTGGGTCTGGATGGAATGCTCTTCAGAGGGTTGGTGTGGAATTGAAGGGCTAAATGGCCTGATTCCACACTGTAGGGATTCAATGTTTCTGACAATGAAACTGTCAAATTAGGTCATTAAAAATGATTTTGTATCTCATAATGCATGCATTTAAGGGTTTCCTCATGAATGATCGAATTTGTAATTTAATAAATCTGCCAATCAAACAAAACTAGGAGTCCCCTTTCATATGTGTAATAATTTCGACAGGGCTCAATGCATTAGCTGCTTTTGGAGGTCAGCAAGCATTCAGAATGAAGTCATCTGCCATCTGCATTAATGGAAGCAGATTGAATAGATGGTCAGACATCTTCTTTCTTTGAACTGTCTTCTTAATACCTGTTTGCTAATTTGGACAAAGTTTCTTCAATGAGACATGCAATGGCTGAATTTGATTGACAGTATTATGTTCCTTACAGGCAATATTTTAATGCCAATTTTTAAAAAGAGCATTTCAATGATTTGCTTGTGTTACTGCATCGTTCATGAGCTCCGTACCTAGTAGATACTGAGTGTGAGGGAATGCAAGGTCCATGGAGGAATGAAGCAAGCAATGTATGAAAGAGAATGGAAGGGGCATGAGAGATATGAAGGGGCATGGAGCTGGTAGGGTCATGAGAGTGGTGACGTTTAGAGGCTCTAAAATTAACGAAAACAATTGGGCAGATGCCTCAGTAAATAGAGCTGTACTTTCTAACTTATTGGCTTTGCCATCAGCCCACCTCTACTGCTGCTTGGGCTTGCTTATGGTGGCAACACACTACCTCCCCATTATATAAAACAGGGTGTGAAGTCTCCTCCAGCACAGAGATGGGATCATAGTGTTGGAAAAATTTCTGATTTCTGACACCAGTCTCTTAGCCCTCAGAATTTTGCTGCTCACCATTTATTTGTTCCTATTGGGTCCAAGACTTCACCTCCCTGAATATTGGTTATCCCAAAACAGCATTCAACCGTAGCCATTGTCAGAAGTATTTCTCTATCCTCCATGAATGACATTTTCCAAGCCATTTAGGTACTATGCATTGATTCCTGGAAGAACTCACACCAAAATCCGGCATGACAATATTGTACTGAATTGATCTCTCAACTGCTGGCAGCATCAGAGTGTGTCTGCAGGGTAGTGGAAGTCCAGCCCTAACATAATTCTGATGGAAGATCGTAGGAACTGAAGTTTTGGGACATAAGCAAGCATCTAAGTTTCATGTAAATGCATTAAATAGTGTTGTATTATATAATGGTTTTTCAAATGACATCTTTCTGGTTACAAGAATTGAACAACAATCTGCTAACTAGCTTCTCAATGCTGCAGGATGGCATGGTGGCTCAGTGGTTAGCATTGCTACCTCACAGCGCCAGGGACCTGGGCTTCACTCCAGCTTGGGCGACTGTCTGTGTGGTGTTTGCACATTCTTACCATATCTGCGTGGGTTTCCTCTGGGTGTTCTGGTTGCCTCCCACACTCCAAAGAGGTTAGGTGAATTGGCCATGCTAAATTGCCCTTGCGACCAGGGATGTGCAGGCTAGGTGGATTGGTCATGGGAAATGTGGGGTTACGAGGATACAGTAAAGGGGTGAGTGTAAGTCTGAGTGGGATGCACTTCAGAGGGTCAGTGTGGACTCGATGGGCTGAATGGCTTGCCTCCATGCTGCAGGGATTGTATTGTATGAAATAGATATAGCAGTAGGGCACCGAGTAGGTTATAGCATAATTCACTATATTCCTAATGCAGCTGTTGAAGAATGGTTATTAAGAATTGATGGAGCAATTTGATTAGAAATTAAGCTTAGGAATTCACAACTAAAGCTCTTCCTGGTTGCTATGTCTTCATCTTATTGTGATATTAACTTCCTCTTGATGTTGGCCCAATTTCTACCTTTGTTAGATATCCTACAGCAACGATTGTGCCCCATGACGTTTAAGACCCATAGAAGCTACAGTTTTTATAGCAAACACCATCAAATCACATTGTCAAACCATATATTTCTTAATTTAATGCTTCAATTATATGTTGTGTTTTGTCCAGTGAATAACACCATTATTTTCACAATTTTTGTTTTACTACAGTACTTTGAATTTCACAAACAATTTTTGTGATTTAAGATACTGCAAATTATAAATTGTAGCATTGCCCATCACTAGGTAACGGAACAACAATACCATGAATAGAATACTATTAAATAGTAATGGTTCTTTAAAAAAAATCTGAAAATGTTCCAATGAGGCAATATAATGTTTGAGAATTAAATTTGCATCTTACTACTAAAGTATCCTTTCATTTTTATAAATCTGAGCATTCTGCATTGAGCGAAAACAATTTAGTGTCATACAATTTTTCTTTATTTGTTGAGTATCATAAGGTCTATTCATTTCAAGATTAAATACTTATTAACAGGGCCTGTGTGATCAGTCATTTAAAAAAAAACATATGGAGTTACCTAAATTAACATTTTAAAAAATATTTAATTTGTAATTGTATTATTGTTTGAGAATGTACAAATAACAGATAATGAAAGAACAAAAAATAAGTTTTCACACATTAACAATTATTCTATTATTATAGTGATCTCAGTTTCACAGTAGCACATAGAAGAAGCCCATTGTGGGATGCTGAGTGGCATAGCTCATAGCAGTTGTTAGCCTGTCAATCACATTCTTGACTTTAGTCATGTAGCTGCATTTACACACATAGGGCTAAAATACTTCCAGCGAGTGCAATGAAGTATGTTTAATTATAGGAACAACAATACAAAATAAATAAAATATTTTTACTTAGTGGAAGTTGAAAGGAATTGAAGGATAGAAGGGAAGTATGTGATTCTCTAAAGGAAATGGGAGACATAAAATATTTTTTGAACCATGAGCAAAGCCACAGGAGCTCAACTAATATAGGTTCTGAAATTACATCTTCGTTACTAGCATAGGAATGCTTAGCTTGTCCTTCTAAAATTTACTCAAATTGCTGCAAAGACAGACATGTTGCAGAAGCTATTCAGCTTCTATTGATTAGGAAAACTACAAGAATGCCAAATTTCAAATTATCATAATGATTTATACTAAGGAGAAAAGCTGTCTGGTTGGCAAGTCAATTCTGACAAGCTAAAGCATTGCCATTGAAAGAGCAATGTGGAAACTATGAGCTTCTCATGCTTCTAGGTAATTCAAAACAGGCACAAGACACAAAGTGCAAGAGAAACTCAGCAGGTCAGGCATCATCTGTGCAGTTAACATTTCAAATCCAATGACTTCTTCAAGACTTGAACCTTTTGTTAGGAGAGAATGGGTCCCTGCAAATGAATTCATGTCACCTGTCAAATATAAAAATTTCATGTTACAATCTTAACTAATTCCCAAAAATTAGTTGTTAGTGTAGTTATTGGTCCAGTAAGGAATGTTCATAAGTGCTGCCAAGCATGGGATCACATCTAAAAGAATATAATTTGTTCTGCGTTTTGCAAGTGCTGGCTTGTGGAGTATAGTTTATACTCTGTCTATCATGAACAGCCATAGGTACAGCAGTAGGCCATTTAGACAATCAACCCTGCATTGTCATTCAGTTAAATCAAGGTTGATCTTCTACCTCTTCAAACATGGTCCTGAATGTCATTTGTCTCTGGAAATCTATTGATTTCTATCTTCCTACTTTATGATTGAACTTCAGTTTTCCGGCGAAGAGAACTCAAAATATTCACCAATCTAAGTGAGGAAATTCCTCCTCGTCTCCTTTTAAATATCCTACCCTAAGATTAAGTCATTGATTCTAATGTCACCACCAGAGGAACATCCTATTTATATCTACCGTGTCAAGAACTAGAAGAATTTTGTAATTTTGAATGGGATTTCACTCTTCACAATTCTGAAATGTACAGAAATAGTAAGAACTGCCGATGTGTTCCTCCAGCTCCACACTGTGTTATCTCTGAAAAATACAGACCTAGTTTCCTCAATGTCTCCTCAAAAAAGATTCTCACCATCCCAGGAATTAATTTGATGAACCTCCTTTGAATTCACTCAATGGTAAGAATATCCTTCTTTGGATAAGGAGACCAAACTGTACACTATACTCCAGGTGTGACCTCACCAAGACTCTATAAAACTGCAGCAAGATATCTTTGCTTCTGAATTGAAATCTCCTTGCCAATACATCGTGTCAACATATCATTTGCTTTCCTGATTGTTTCTGGCTCTTGCCTGCTTGCTATTAGTGAGCCAATGAAAAGAACAGCTGGATCTCTTTGGACAACTACACTTAATATTTAACATTTAAGAAATATTTTACCTTTCTGCTTTTCTACAAAAGTGAAGAAGCTCACATTTATTTGCACTATATTCCATCTGCCATGTTTTAGACCATTCACTAAACCTGTCCAAGTCCTCAAAGCCTGTTTGTATCCTCTTCACATCTTATGACCCCTACCCAGTTTGGTGCTATCTCAAGATTTGGAAGTAGTGCAAAAGGTTCAAATACAACCAAATAGATTGTGAACAGTTGTAGACCCAATCCTGAATTTGCAGTATTCCACTTGTAACAGCCTGCCATCCTGAGAATGATCCTATTTATGCCTACTCTCTGCTGCTTTCTATCAATTCCCAATCCACAGTAGTATATTCCCACCAAACCCATGAGCTCTAATTTTATTTACCAGCCTCTGTGTGGAATCTCATCAAAAGCCTTCTGAAAATCTGATTCTTTGGTATTAATGCTACAAGTAACACCATCAAAAAAAACTCTGACAAGTTTTTCAAACATGATTTCCATTTTTATAAATCCATGTTGACTCTGTCCAATTTTACAAATGTTCTCTGAAAGTTCTGTTGTCACATCTCTACAATAGATTCTGATATTTGGCAAAGCTAATAGGCTGGTTGTTCTTTATTCTCTTTCTTCCTCCCTTCTTAGGTAGTGGGGTTACAATTACTACCTTCAAGTCAGTAGGAATTTTTCCCAGAAACTATTGCAGCCAGATAGCACACGGCCTGAACAGCTAGGCCCCAAACCAGAATTGGCAACCTTTGAGTAGCCAGGCCCAATGAGACTTTCAGGACATGTCAAGCACAAAGCATCTGCTCAAGACAAAGGCAGACAAGGATAAACCGAACTTGCCATGGAAAACAAGACTGGCTTATGTATTAGAGTTTTGAGCAGACTCACCAAAGCCCTGGGTTCCTGCCACGATCATGTACGGAGAGGGGGATATACCCTTAAAACAGCAGAGAATGGATGCCAATGGAATGCCCAGAGTCTTTCATAACTGGTACTGGGGATCCTAGCGGATGTGCTGTGACCTGGAAGATCACTTGGATGAGAGGGTGATAAGAAGAAGGGAAACCTGGTGACTATTCCCTCTAAGAAGACTCAATGCAGTGGAACTCCAGCTACTTGGAGAAAGAGGGAAAAGATGACCACATGTGGGACCAACCTTCACCAAGTTCATCGCAGCCAACTATACAGCATGGCCAAGTCTGGTAGCCAGTAGTAGTTTTGATAAGGATTGCAACAAAGACTTAGTGTTGCTATTGGTAGTGAAATTAATATAAGAATCTAGAGTTTTATAGTGAAAGAGCAGGGTTTTCAGTAACATTTGGCCATATAGCTCCTTTTGTGTCTTTAGTGTATTTTGTGAATAAAATTGTAACAGTTTTGTTTGTCTCACAAGTATTCCCCAAATAAAACAAGTTTACATATAAACTTGCCAGAGTGTCCAAAGCATAGACAACATTAATGAATTATGAAAGGTAACCACCAATGCATCTAATTTCTCTACAGCTACTTCCTTCAAAACTCTAAAATTAAGCTCACCTGATCCAGAAGATTTATCACTCTCAATCCAGAAACCGTTTCAAGTATTACCTCTTTACATAGAACATAGAACAATACAGCGCAGAACAGGCCCTTCGGCCCTCGATGTTGCGCCGCCCTGTGAACTGATCTAAGGCCATCCCCCTACACTATCCCATCATCATCCATATGCTTATCCAAGGACTGTTTAAATGCCCCTAATGTGGCTGAGTTAACTGAGTTTACTAATACTAATTTCTTTTTAGTCCTCTGTTTATAAAGTCACTTAGTTGACTTGTATTTCTGGGGATTCTATCTTATCTTCTGTGAAGACAAAAGGAAAGAAACTACCTAGTTTATTTTCCATTTTCTTGTTTGCCACTAGAAATCCTTCTGTCTCTACTTGTAATGGGTCCTCACTTGTCCTTGTTAATCTTTTCCCTTTCAGATATCAATGCAAGCTTTTACAGTACACATTTCTGTTTCTTGCTAGCTTACTTTCATACTCTGTTTTCTCTTTCCTTATCAGCTTCTTCTCCTCCTATGGGAGGGCATATGTTACTCCCAATCCTCAGGTTTACCGCCATCTCTGGTATCTTTATAAGCCAATTTCTTTGATATAATGCAATCTTCAACTTCGTTCATTAAATATAGTTAATTCACCTTTTGATCAACTAATTGTTGCACTATACAATCCACGGATATGGTATCACACTGGCAACTGAAATTCATATGTGAAGTTGCATTATTGTGCGATGAGCTGAATATCTTTTTGGGTTGATGGCAGCATCCTAAAAGTGGATAATTCCACTCTTGTCACCACAGCGTCATAACAGCATGAAATGGCTTGGTTAGTTTGTTGCTCAAATTAACTTGTTGCTCAGCCATGACTTTAAGTGATATTTGCTCATACAAAGAGACATATATTCCAACACAAAGAACCGTTCTTTGCAAACGAAAGGAATGTGTAAAATGCTTGAGCCTCTTCTGAATACTTGGAAGCATGAGTCGTCTAAAGTTCCCCATTGCTACCACCATGATAATGCCTCAGCCAATCAGGGTCAACCTGCCAACAAATAAGCAAATCTTTTCATTGTGGTATAAATTGACATAATTGTCCAAAATTTGGCATTCTTGCAATTCTGAAAATACAAGACAGAAAGCTTTGGTTACATGTCTCTTTCCAGCAAGATAAAATAAACAACTTCACATTTATGTTAAAATAGAGAGAAAGAATTCAAGCAAATATACACATTAGAGCTCCATTAAGTATCCTCAGGTCCAAACCCTCTTTTTAAATAAATAATATTTAAACATTTTCCTGACTCAAAGTCTTATATAAATTTGTATGGTATAATTTGTACCCAGTTGTCAGATTTACACTTAGGTTGCTTGATGTTATGTTTGGTCCTCAATGCAAGCAAAATTTAAACTGGATCGGTTTCTCAAAGCAGGGTTTTTTCCTTCACTTCAACAAAAAAAAAATTTAGAATTACAGAATGGAATTACATCCAGATAAAAACAAGGGCCAACCTGAAAGCTTTGTCTGAATTGGTGCAAAGTAGTATGTGTATACAATACAGTGTCCCTGAAGACCTACAGTCTGAATTGCACTGGGAGATTAATTTCTATGGTGTCAGAGGGGTGAGTGTTCAGCTGTTCAGGACCACAGACTATTCTGCCAGTGTGCGCAGAGTTCAGCTATAGAAACCAAAAGGAGGCCACTGAATCAGAAATGGAGATAATTCAAAAGTCACAATAAAACTTTGGTAATTAAGATAATACACAGAACTCAAATTTATATCCACTTCCAAACCAAACACACTTACACATAAAATTACACACTACTATCTAAAATATGCACAGCAAAAGCAACAGTGTCATGAAAAATAAAACTTTACAACTTATTTGGCTCACTTTACAATGAAAAAAATGCAATAAGTTATAAAAGAGCAAAAATAAGCAGCATAGTAAAATCAAGGTCCTGATGTGGGATAGAGGTACAAGAGTTTCCAAGTTAATTTCCTGAAATGATTTAAATATTCACAATCAACATGTCCAGGGATGTTACACAGCTCTGGAGTAGGTGGGATTTGAACCTAGGCCTCCTCTTCTAGAGGTAGCAGCACTAACACTGTGCTGCAAGATCTCTTTGAAATGAATTTAGTGTAACCTTCTTAATATCTTTCAGCAGTGTCTGAGAATCACATGGTTGTTTCCTCCCACTCCAATTCCACATCACCTAAAATACATTAATGGAAAAATCGGTATTAACAGCATAGCAATTTTAATCCTGTGCAAAAGCCACGTATTCCTTAACTGCTAATGGTGCATTTTCCATACACCGACAAAGCTCTGTAGATAACACTCTAGGGGACTAATTTTAACTTGGATCTAAGGGGTCACGGCAAATCGTCCTGCACCATCCCCCGTGCCCCCAAATCATGAATCCTGACCACACTGCCAAAATGAGGTGTTAACATTAATGGGGGATCAGGCCACCATGTGTGGTTGAATCCATAAGAATAGTCTCCTTTGGCAAGGGCTTACATTTTGGAATGTTTATCAGCAAATCCACAATAAAAGCTGACCAAATCCCCTCAAAATATATCAAGGAGACAACCTAAACCTTAATTTTTATCTTACTTAAAGGCAAGTGTAAGATGCTACATTCCATACCTGCTGAGCTTTTTCAGCAATTTCTGTTTTTGTTTCTGATTTCTGGCATCCGCAGTTCTTTCAGTTAAAAGTGTCAACTTGTTCTAATAGTTTAACAGTCAAGAAATGTAGTACCTGGCTCACCCCAGAAGGGTGAGAGCTTAATTTAAACACTTATAAATATCACCATGTGATGTGTGTATTGCTATCAAGGTCAGCACTTATTGTTCATCTTTAACAGCTCACCACCACCTTCTCAAGGGCATGGAAATAGGCGACCAATGCAAGTTTGCCATGGTATTCCTATCCCTTTAGTAAGTTAGAATTAAGTTTAGTTTAGGCCACCACTCATCTGGGCTTGGGTAACCTTTGCATGCCTGCACTTAGGTAAAGAACAAAGAACAAAAGAACAAAAAAAATTACAGCACAGGAACAGGCCCTTCGGCCCTCCAAGCCAGCGCCGATCCAGATCCTCTACCTAAACCTGTCGCCTATTTTCCAAGGATCTGTATCCCTCAGCTCCCTGTCCATTCATGTATCTGTCTAGATACATCTTAAACGACGCTATCGTGCCCGCCTCTACCACCTCCACTGGCAACGTGTTCCAGGCACCCACCAGCCTCTGCGTAAAGAACTTTCCACGCATATCTCCCTTAACCTTTTCCCCTTTCATCTTGAAATCATGACCCCTAGTAATTGAGTCCCCCACTCTGGGAAAAAAGATTCTTGCTATCTGTCTATACCTCTCATGATTTTGTAGACCTCAATCAGGTCCCCCCTCAACCTCTGCCTTTCTAATGTAAATAATCCTAATCTACTCAACCTCTCTTCATAGCTAGCGACCTCCATATAAGGCAACATCCAGGTGAACCTCCTCTGCACCCTCTCCAAAGCATCCACATCCTTTTGGTAATGTGGCGATCAGAACTGTACGCAGTATTCCAAATGTGGCCGAACAAAAGTCCTATACAACTGTAACACGACCTGCCAACTCTTGTACTCAATGCTCCATCCAATGAATGAAAGCATGCCATATGTCTTCTTGACCACTCTATCAACCTGTGTTGCTACCTTCAGGGTACTATGGATCTGAACACCCAGATCTCTCTGTGCAGCAGTTTTCCCCAGGGCTTTTCCATTTACCGTATAGTGCGCTCTTGAATTGGATCTTCCAAAATGCATCACCTTGCATCTTCCTGGATTGAACTCCATCTGCCATTTCTCCGCCCAACTCTCCAATCTATCTATATTCTGCTGCATTCTCCAACAGTCCCCTTCACTATCTGCTACTCCACCAATCTTAGTCTCATCTGCAAACTTGCTAATCAGACCATCTATACCTTCCTCCAGATCATTTATGTGTATCACAAGCAACAGTGGTCCCAACACAGATCCCTGTGGAACACCACTGGTTGCAGTTCTCCATTTTGAGAAACTCCCTTCCACTACAACTCTCTGTCTCCTGTTGCCCAGCCAGTTCTCTATCCATCTAGCTGGTACACCCTGGATCCCATGCGACTTCACTTTCTCCATCAGCCTACCATGGGGAACCTTATCGATCACCTTACTGAAGTCCATGTTTATGACATCCACAGCCCTTCCCTCATCTATCAGCCTTGAAACCTCCTCAAAGAATTCTATCAAGTTGGTAAGACATGACCTTCCCTGCACAAAACCATGCTGCCTATCACTAATAAGCCCATTTTCTTCCGAATGTAAATAGATCCTATCTCTCAGTATCTTCTCCAGCAGCTTCCCCACCACTGACGTCAGGTTCACTGGTCTATAATTACCTGGATTATCCTTGCTACCCTTCTTAAACAAGGGGACAATGTTAGCAATTCTCCAGTCCTCCGGGACCTCACCTGTGCTCAAGGATGCTGCAAAGATATCTGTTAAGGCCCCAGCTATTTTCTCTCTCGCTTCCCTCAGTAACCTGGGGTAGATCCCGTCCAGACCTGGGGACTTGTCCACCCCAATGCCTTTTAGAATACCCAACACTTGCCCCCACCTTATACCAACTTGACCTAGAGTAATGAAACATCCATCCCTAACCTCAACATCTGTCATGTCCTAAAGAAAATTAGTTGTGGGCAGAACTGCAGAGCAAAATTCCTTCACCATCAGTTTCCTTTGCCTGAACTGTTCTGATACTAGCAATTCAATAATCAGAAATGACTTTAAGTCGTTTATGACTTTTGGTAATTGTTGGAGACTCACATTTTTTTCTGTTGTTGTAGAATCGATCTTTTTTATTCTGTTTAGGAGTGTCCGTAAACGCAAGATAAGCGCAACGTTTTCAGAAGGCTAACACATCAATGCCAAACTTAAATCTGACTTCTCTTAGTAAAAGATATCAATATATATATTTTCATTATTTTCCCAATGTTGTAGTATGAACTTTAGACATCTCTGATATGTTGGACAGTTTCATTATAACTGGTCAAGAGTGGGCGTGACCTGTTTTGCAAGATTTTTTGCTCATTTGATTGACAATGAAGACTGTGATTTGAACCCTGCTTCTATGACTGGAAGTCTAACAGTCTTCGATAGAGTTCCTGCTTACTCACAGGAACACTTCCTAACATTAAGCTCCGGTAAGCTCCTTTCTATGCAATCTTTGGGAGTCATGCAAAGAATATAGTACAGTTAGTGCTTTATTCATACATAAAATATTTTTATATAGTTAGAATACAGAAGCTACCCAGTATATTTGTGTCCGTGGTATTTAAGAGTGTTAAGGGATGAGGCAAGGAGAGGCACATTGATAAATATACACTGGAAATTATTCTGAGCGATATCGTAAGAATGCTTGCAATGTGACATTTCGAAACCTGGAATACTATGTGAATGTTTTTTCTCATTGTATCAAGTTCTTCTTTCTGCCTTTTGAATGGATGCATGAGTCTGTGCAGTAAACATTAAACACCTACGTTACACAGTGGACAGGACAGTTTGATATGAATGTGCCAAGTGTTCATATAATAACACCGATCACTATAATTTATAGGATATGCTTCAATTTATTTTTGGCTCCCAGTAGTGACTGGGAACTTTAGCTCTATAAGTATTCTAAAAAGGGCCATTTTAAATAATTGTACATATATTTTAAATTTGTCATATTACCTTCCATTGTATCTAGTGAGTCCATTTTTTGCAAAGCAGCATAATTTACAAACCACAGTGCTCGATTGGTTCCTTTGTTATTCAATAGCTCCAAAGCACATTGATGTAAGAACATGTACTGAGCCTGCATTCAATCAAACATTGAAATATTTTTTGACTTTAAGAAACTAAAAATAGATAAACTGAAATTGGGAAATGAACTAAACCATTATTAAAACATAACATAAAATATATTTTCCAAAATAACATCTATACCAAATAGATTGCAATGGAGCAAACTGGTTCATCATAAACTTTCAAACATTTAGTTAGAAATATACTAATCATATGAGTTTCAAACAAAAAAATCATTTGTACAGTTTCATGGAGTTATAATTCTTTCATAATATAATGCAGATGTAACAATGTTCAAAAATATATCATCCCCTAACTGGAGGGGCATTATAAAACCATCAAGGTTAAACGGCAGAAGATAGCTGTGTGTTTGAGAGACAGTTGATGAGAGGATTAGAAGAAATTACTTGTATGTTGAATGACTTTGCTTTTACTTTTCCAAATAAATCTGAATCATACTGAAGAACTATACAAGATACAAAATATTAAAAGCCACGAACAGCCAATTTGTCTCAAATGCCTTCTTGAACCTATGTTTGGAAAAACTGCAAGTTTTGCAATCTCACTTAAATTATTGGAGAAAACTGAACAACAGTTCCCTCACATTCACAAACTCTAATTAGTATTATTGAGTACATTTTAAGTGGATTTCTTTGATTCAGAGTATCTCCATCGAAGCACTTCACTGGACTGCTCAAAATTCAAATTAAAATGAAAAGAATTCTCCCTCTAAGCAATGGGAATTTTCCTTAAGCTCAATAAAAACCTCTTCAGAAGTCTTTAGCAAATGTTATGGCCCCATTATTCACATTGCTGGGTAAAAAATCTAAAGTCAACAAAAATCCATCAGTGATCACCAAAATCCACAATTGTTTAAGCTAGGCCTTAAAGTGTTATAAAATAAATCACCATGGCTACATAAATACAACTTAATAATTAACTTCAGACGTACAGAAAGCCTACATGTTACCAAATAAAAAGCCAAAAACCCAAATTAACAATAAATATAACATTAAAATCACACAATTACATTACAGCTGCTGAAATCCACATTTATGCCTTTGTGACATAGAATTAACTATTCCAACACAGTCCTGCTGACCTCCCATAATCTACCTCCGTAATTCAGAACTCTGCTACTTACATCTCAATAAGTCACATGCATTTATCGCTCATGTAGTCATTGACCAAAACTGGCTTTTTGTCAAGAAAGACTGCAAGTATGGTTAGGAAAAGCTATCAAGAGAAGGCAAGTTAGATTTGGGCCCTTTTTTGGTAGTCAGTGGGAAGTTGCCCTGGCTGTCCTCAACATGACTTTAGATCCAATGAAGTCTTATGGCTTCAGGCGAAACATGGACAAGAAAACCTCCTGCCGATTACCACGTACGATCCTCTATAGGCTGATAAATCAGTCCTCCTCCATGTTGAACAATACTTGAAGGAAGCACTGAGGGTGGCAAGGGCACAGATTGGACTCTGAGTGGGGATTTCAACGTCCACCACCAACAATGGCTCAGTAGCAGCATTACTAATTGACCTGATGAGGTCCTAAAGGACATAGCTGCTAGATCGCATCTGCAGTAGGTGGTCAGGGAATCAACAAAAGGGAGAAACACACTTGACCTCATCCTCACCAATCTGCCTGCTGCATATGCATCTGTCCATATAGTATCAGTAAAAGTGAGCACCGCGCAGTCTTTGCAGAGATGAAGTCCTGCCGATGCATTGAGAACAACCCCCATCACGTTGTGCGGCACTATCACCATGTTAAATGGGACAGACTACGAACCAATATAGCAACTCAAGATTGGGTATCCATGAGGTGCTGTGGGCCATCAACAGCAGTAAAACTAACTCCAGCACAATCTGTAACCTCATGGCCTGGCATAACCCCCACTCAACCATTACCATCAAGCCAGGGGATCAACCCTGGCTCAATGGAGACTGCAGGAGGGCATGCCAGCAGCAGTACAATGAATACCTAAAAATGAGGGGTCAACCCAGTGAAGCTACCAAACAGGACTACTTAAACGCCAAACACCATAAGTGGCAAGTGATAGACAGAGCTAAGCATTTCCATAACCCTCGGATCAGATCTAAACTCTTCAGTCCTGTCACATCCAGTCGTGAATAGTGGTGGACAATTAAACAATTCACTGAAGGAGGATGCTCCACAAATATCCCATTCCTCAGTGACGGAAGTGCCCGACACACCAGTGCAAAAATAAGGCTGAAGCATTTGCATCAATCTTCAGCTAGAAGTGCCAAATAGAAAAATCATCTTGGCTTCCAACAGTGCTTCCCAGCATCACAGATACCAATCTTGAGCCAATTTGATTTGCTTCACATGACATAAAGAAATGGTTGGAGGCAGTGGATCCAGCAGAGGCTTTGGGCCCTGACAACACTCCAGTAGTAGTACTGAAGATATAGGCTCCAGAACTTGATGCTCCCCAAGCCAAACTCTTCCAGTACAGTTACAACACTGCCATCAATGCCACAATGTGGAAAATTGTCTAGGTATGTCCGGTACATAAAAAGCAGGACAAATCCAACTTGGCCAAATACCGCCCCATCATTCTGCTCTCAATCATCAGTGAAGTGATAGAAGGTGTCATCAACAGTGCTATCAAGCAGCACCTGCTCAGCAATAACCTGCTCAGTTACACTCAGTTTGAGTTCCACCAGGTCCACTCAACTCCTGACCTCAGTACAGCCTTGGTTCAAACATGGACAAAAGAGCTAAATTCCAAAGGTGACGTGAGAGTGACTGCCCTTGATACCAAGACTGCACTTGACTGAGTGTGGCATCAAGGAACCCTAGCAAAACTGGGATCAATGGGTATCAGGGAAACTTTCTGCTGGTTGGAGTCAAACCTGAAACATGGGAAGATGGCTTTGATTGTTGGAGGTCAGTCATCTCAGCTCCCGGTCATCTCTGCCAGACCGTTGCCCATTCACTTAACCTGTCTATATCCCTCTGCAGACTTTCACTGTCCTCTGCACACTTTGCTCTACCACTCATCTTAGTGTTATCTGCGAACTTTGACCATTACACTCGGTCTTCAACTCTAAATCATCTATGTAAATTGTAAACAATTGTGGTCCCAACACTGATCCCTGAGGCACATCACTAGCCACTGATTGCCAATTGGAAAAACGCCCATATATCCCACTCTTTGTTTTCTGTTAGTTAAATAGTCATCTATCCATGCTAATACATTACCTGTGACAATGTCCACCTTCATCTTATGCAGCAGCCTTTTGTATGGCATGTTGGCAAATGCCTTCTGAAAATCCAGATACACCACATCCACCAATTCCCCATTGTCTACTGCTTTCGTAATGTTGCTGGGTGAAAGTCCTGGAACTCTCTCCCCAAGGGCATTGTGGGTCATCCCACAGCACCATGGACTGCAGTCGTTCAAGAATGCAGCTCATCACCACCTTCTCAAGGGCAACTAGGAAAGGGCAATAAACATTGGCCAGCCAGCAATGCCCACATCCCACAAATGAATAAAAAAAAAGTGAGGGATTAATGCTGGATTTGACAAGACACTGGTTAAGTCACAGTTGAGGTACCACATTGTGTTCTGTGCATTATAGTATTGGAAGAGTTTAAAACACTCAAACACTAATTGACATATAACATGTCTTGATATCCCACAGCATACATTTATGTCAGCATATTCGATGAATGTCTTCCAATCAGAATTATATCATTGTTTCCTTTTTTGGAAGCTAAATATCAATGCCTTTAATATATGCCAGAATAAGCTTAGTTGTGTTCTGTACAGTACATATGCAGATATTTTTGAATAACTGTTTGTTGACTATTTTTATTGTCTCCCGTTCCATCATCCACGGCTTGGGTTGTTCAGTTCAGTTCAGTCCACTAGTCAGAAAATTTACTTTACTTCTTGAAAGGACATAGGCTAGACACCACCTCCAGCATATTAAGAGGTTGCAGGCAATATCAGAAAGCTCCACAATGAAAACAACATGTAGAAATCATGCTGTGATATTTGAAATTTGGCATTTAAGTTAAGGTGGAAAGGGGGGCCAAAGTTGATCTGGTACATTTTAGCACAGGATCTGTTTACTTTCATGGAAATTTTACACTTACCAAGTTCTGAACCATGCACATTCGTTCACTTCTTAACTCTGCCACAAATCCAAAGATGTCCACAAAGTCATGGTGGTTCACATGCTGTATAAGGTGATCAAGTGCAATGAAGACACCTGTCCTTCCTACTCCAGCACTAAGAATAAAAAATCAAGAAGAACACATCCTTTTCAGCTACATACAATATTCTCCCCGCTAGTTCCAGTACTTACTATACCACTTGTTTGTTCAATAACATATTAATATTCCAAACTTAGTATTATAATTGTGAATGGAAATTACAAAGAACATTTAATTATTTACATGCACTTTTGGTTCTCTTATGATATTCCAAATATGACTATTGTTTGTATTTACTACTTTTAGTCATTATCTACATTTGGTTCCAACTTGATTCACTTGCAGTACTAAACATTAATTTGTACCGCTTGATTTTGTAGTCAATCATGATTCTTTAAGGGCTGGAAAAGCAAGTATTTATCTCAAAACTTTCTTTCAACTGTGAACTACACTGCAACTTAGAAAATTGAAAAGGGTGAGAGAAATTCAGCAGTGAGGGCTATCACTGCCTCAGTGTCCCAACAGTTATCAGTGTTGTCTTCAAATTTCACAAATCATTTACATGATTAAAATTAATGCAATGTTCCAAATTTCACATCGAATACACACAATGCATCACATTTTACAATAACAATATACTTCAACTCCAGTGGGGCAGGGATAATTTTTTTAAAATTATAATTCCTGCAACACCATGAGATACTATAGATAAATAGATTTGTTCAGCAACTTCCTACCTGCAATGCACAACAATAGGTGTATTATCATTGGCTCTGTTCGCTCGAACTAGCTTCACAAAATGAATCAGAGGTATACAGGTCTCAGGAACACCATGTTCAGGCCATGAAGTAAAGTTGAAATGAGTCACCATCATATAATCACCATACTGCTCAAATTGAAATTAATTGAAAGAAGATAGAAAATTAAGATCTTAAATTATATTACACAACAGCACATTATATCAAGTTAAGAATGCCTAATGTTAAATTAAGTTGGTTCAGTTCCCCTGAAATGACAGGGAATTATTTCCTATCATTAATTTCCTTATATTGACTAGTGTAAAGTTCAAACTTTGAATTTTAGCCAATTTAAATGAATTTGTACATACCTCAAGGCTGATCTTAGCTTTAATTCCATGTAGTACAACTGACCTCAAGCCTTGCTAGTATTGGGTTAGGGAAAATTCACTAGGGTTCCCATTCATAATCACTGGTCAACAACTCATGCTGGAAATATGTTTGAATAAACATTGAATGAGGACAGGACCATGCACAGCTATCACATTTGTTAGGATCCCAAGTGATGTTAATACTGGACAAGCCAAATCCCAGAATGAAACCTGGTTTGATAGATCCTAATTCTTTTTTATTTTTGATTTTTAACCTGCAGGGAATAATTATAGAACATCACAAGAATCTTCGGGTGTACCTTTAACAAAAAAAACCATTCCTTTTATCCCAGCGATATTATTAAAAATACAAAACACTTAGTAAAGATTTACCACTAACTCTAACCAAGCCTTCTTATTTAAACTGGCACAGCTACAAACTCTTTCCTTCCAGCAAATTTCTTATCATTCAATAGATGCTTTTTCTTCAGCTGGTATCATCTCTCCTTGACACCTAAAACAATCTGTAAACTAAACTCAATGTTGCGCATACTTCAGAGCAAACACAAGTTGCCAAGACACAGTTTCTAGTGGTCTTGCAGTATTTCTTCCCAGATATTAACACTTTTGCCTCCATTCTCTGGCACACATGCATACACTGACTGACCTTTGACAGAAATCCCTTCTGGAATTTTCTGCATATTTGAGTGTGCCAGAACCCCTGTTGCTATCTATGTTTTTAATGCTCTAAATTAACAATCTCCATGTCTTCACTTCAAGGGTTGTAAAACCTCAATAGAAATGCATGTATACAAACAGGCCTCCAGACTTTCTGTCACCATATTTACGGGAACAACTCTAAGAATGAAGCGAAATCTCCTCAGCCTCTTCCTGATACAAAAAATATAAAGTATAAAATAGCAACCAAACCTCAAGTCATATATTGTTCTAACACAATCAATGATCAAATTGTTGACACCATTGCTCACCACACTTGCAGCTCTTTACTGTGAGGTTTGCAGATTGATGTGACTGGCATGTTTACCAGCTGCCATGTGCAGTTAACGGTTACTAATCTCAAACCAGGATTTTAATGTGTCTGCAAACTATTACAAAATTATGCTAAAATAGTATAAAAGCATTTAACAAAATTAGCTCAATCATTTGAGATGCTCCCTAGTCTCTGCAGTTTGATGATGGCGTCATATTCATGATGTACAGAAGCATTTACAGTGATATGATGTGAAAAAGCCTTAGTTTTATCGTGAACATTTTGAATGCTTCCATTCATTTACAACATAGCTAAACAGAATAGTGCTGTGTTACCACTTTGCTCAAGGTAGATAAGGTGTCTTACTACATAAATTTCTATATCAAAAATTCCTCCAAGACATTATCATATCAATTTCAGTGAGTTTAGCATAAAGCAACTGTGTACCTTTTCAATTTTCAGTTCTCGGATGGTCCAATCTGCCTGAATATCTTCTGCTAGTTTAGTAATTACAATATCCCCGAACACAGTTACTGGCTTGTTGTCCTCAGGCCAATACTGGTGACATCTAATCTAAATTAAAATAAATATTGCAATCAAATACTGATGTGAGATTTTAATATGTTCCATTAATAACTTCAAGTATCGTATACCATAAGATGATACTTACCTGAATAGATTGTGAAATGTCTTGAGACTGAAATTGCTCAATATTTTCAGTTCACTCTCACCAGAATTCCAGATCCTTACCTAAACTGGGACCTGCTGTTTGACATTCTGAGAGGCAGGGCGTCCGCCTCTTAAAATGCCAGCAATGAAAATGGAGTTAGCATTCCCCAAGCAAGGGAGTACCACTTTCACACTCTCCAGCATATGATTGGAAATGTGGCTCCCAGTGAGATAATGCATTTTCATCTTCAGGCGAGGATAAATAGGTAGCCATGAGGAGGACAGGCTTGAAAACAGTCTGACAGTCTGAAGACTCATTCTAAAACTTATCAACGTTGAAATAGGAACAACAGATGTACAGAATAGTCCCACCATTTATGGGGAGATGTGTTCCCAAAGAATATGACTTGTGTGAATGGATGACTGCATGTGCATAATATACAATGCAGTGTGCATGATTACTTCCAAAAACACAATAGATGAGCAATCATTAGAGTTTCAGTGGGTGGAACATTACACAGTGGATGTTCATTGTATAAATGAGTTTGTGGAAGTAGGGCACATAAATGACTGGACCTCACCGTGGGAGCAGGAGCGGATCAGTCAGCCCATTGAGCCTGCAGTGCCAATCATACAGATTTTGGATGACCATCTCGCATCATGCTATTTTAACTTATTATTTATTATATGGATGTCAGTAGCTTGAAGAAAACTACTGATTTCTATATAGAAACAAGTACCATGGATACCGGAAATATGAAATAAAATGAAAGTGCTGCAGAAACTCAGCTGGTCTTGCAAATCTGTGGAAAGAAAAACAGTTAACATTTTAATTCCAATATGACTCTTCAGAACTATTGATTTCTGTCCAGCAAGTGCTCAATGACTTAGTCTTTACATCTTCTGACATAGAGAATTCCCAAAATTCACCACCTTCTGAATAAATAAGGTCCTCCTCATGGTCTTAAATGTCCTTCTCCTTATTCTGAGACTTGTGTGCTGATTCTAGACTCATCAGCCAGGGGCAATATTCAATCCACAGTTATCCTGTCACACCATGTAAAGTGTTTGTAATAGGTTAACTTCCAAAGAGGCTTCAGAGATTGTTTCTTGGAGCAAGGGTTAATCAGTGCATCCACCTGGAAGCAGTGCCAGAGTTTCCAGTAGTCTGGGGCTGACTAGCACTCATGGAACAAGTATCTATAAGCTTCACGTAAACAAGATATCCTCTCACTAGCTTTGCACATTATAGTGGAGCCCAGGTTAATGCAATGCTGGCATAGCTGCTAGAAGTATACCTGTATAAATTTGGTTAAGTGAATATCTTACGCAATTAATCAATCAACAATCCTGATGCTATACTTCACTAAATTACAATTTAGGATAAATATTCATCTTCATTTTCATGAAACTACTTCTCTTTATTTACATCATTCTGATAAGTCTGACCAGTTAGTTTCATTAATCTATTTGCTAAAATATTGTGCACACAAGTTCCATTTCACAATATATCGTTTTAACAGTGACTTACTCTGCCCTTTTCAAAACAATGTGTCAACATGACTATGGATTGAGTTCTCGTTTCCCAAATCATCCTCCAAAAATCTGCCACTGTTCCTGGTAATGGACCTTGAGTAGCGATAAACTCATTTGGACATAGGTAACCCTGTTAAAATTGCAAATATAAGGATGAAAAATACATTAAAATAAAATGACTACATATAACAATGCTCTAATTATTCTCTTAATTTATATTTCAAAGAATAATTCTGTCTGCTACCCGATGATATAGCACCTTTACCACTCCATCAGAGGTATGGAATCAAACCCCGAACTTTAGTGGCTTTGCATATATATTTGACAGGAGTGCTGAAGGAATGCTGCACTGTTGAAGGTATTATCTCTCAGATGAGAGGTAGACTCTCTACCGCTGGACCAGGAGACCCAGTTTCAAGTACCACCTGCTCCAGAGGTGTGTAATAAAATCTCTGAACAGGTTGATTAGAAAATATGTTCATAAGCAAAACTGAGGTCACATCTGGAAAGGAGAGATTTCCAATGCTCTTGCAAGTTGCATGAAAAAAACTCAATTTATCTCATTGCTGTTATAGGATTTTGTTAAGAGGGACTTGGATGCATTGTTTCCCAACATTATGTTGAATTAAAAACAGGCCATTCAGCGCAACTTGTCCGTATTAATGTTTATGCGTCGTAGGGTTAAATTAAGAAGGCCTTGCTGGCACCATGGCCTGAAACTGGAAGGCCATCTCCAAGGACATGATGGGCTTTGTCAGTCATATAAAACATGTTTGCTGTCGGTAAGATCCAAGTAGCATTGCCAATCTGGGTCCATGTTCAATTAACTGACACTTATTGGCCATCCACCTTTACTTGGTGGACTCACTGATCCAAAACTTACCTTGCAGATTTTCCTCCCAGTCAAGCCTCCAACTTTGCCTTTGCATGTCTCATAAGAAGGGTGCTATATAAATGAAAGCTCTTTCTTTGCTCTTTAATTGTAACAAAGTCAAAGCACGTACAAAATGAACCTAATTATAGTTTTGCTATCAATTGTAAACAAGGAAGGTTTATGCTTGCCTGGTTTTGTTTTTGTTATTGCAATGTTCCTCCCTTTCCTACTATTAGAAGTAATCTTTACTAATTTTGCCATCATGCTGTAGGCAACTGTACTGTGGTAGACCAGACATTGAGAGACATTCAATGACAGTGCGAAGATAGGGCTGATAACCGATCATTATTAGCCACAGAACATAGGCTCATGTGTATTTTCCTAAGGCAACAACAACTAGCAAGAAGTAGGAAACTTAGAATCACTGAAAATAATTTTTCTCAACAACAATGCTGTTCCTTTATTGTGACTAGGTCAAAATCCTCGAACTCTCTACTTAACGGCACTGTGGGTGTACCTTCACCACATGAGCAGCTGTAGTTCAAGATGGTGTCATGACCAGCTACTCAAGGGTTGACCCTTAGCTTGCCATTAATGGTCACATTCCCTGGTGAATTTTAATAAAACCCTAAATGCTTTTAAATACTCTAACATGAGTGATATTGCAACTAATGTTAATGCTACATTCTTATGATAGTGAAATTAATTTTAACTATATTTGTCTTGCTGCTGGAGAATGAAATATAGATATACTCACTGCAACATAGCTAGCATTGATGAAATCAGACCCTGGGACACCAGCCTCAAGTGTGAGTTTCACCCGATTATTATTATCTACATAAAAGAAATATTAAATAGTTACATTTATGTTTGTTGACAATGTTGTTGTTAATTCATTCTAAATCATATGTATAGTGCTGATATATCATATACATAAACTAAGACCGGCTGTTTCAAATAGATTAGAGAACAAAAAGAAGCTACATTAGTTAAGGAATGGTATGCTCTCCAACTTGTTTTGCAGATAAAGCTTAACACAGTAAAGACATTCTTCCTTTACGAACTAAAAATGATGCAGTGACCTCAATCTCAGACTGCCAAATATAAAGTAAGAGAATATTTTCTAAAGAAGGGTCACTCAACCGGAAATGTTAACTCTGATTTCTATCCACAGATGCTCCCAGACTTGCTGAGCTTTTCCAGCAATTTCTGTTTTCTGATAGGATCTTAGCCCTGGCTTCATGATAAACTTTATTTTGATTTTTTATCTATTGCAGCATTCTTACAAGTACTCCTAAAAACAGTGTTACACTCTCAATCAATCAGATTCTACGTTTCTAACTTCTCACCTCGTGGAAAGAAATAAAGAATGCTAAATTTATTGAGCAGTTGGATTAGATTACAAATCTTAAAAGTAGATTAAGTAGATTGTTTCGTGTACCTGTTGTTTAATGTTTGTGTAAGTGACATTAAAGTTGCACTTTGTAATATTTATTATGCATCTTGAAAAGTCAAAGTTACTGATATTAAAGTTCTCATAAATCTTACTTTTTCCAGATGCTCTAAGTGAAGCATAACGTCAGCAGTAACTTAAAACATGATTAATGCATTAATAAGGATAATATTGCAGCAAACTCCAGTCAAATTTCAAGTTAAAGAATTCTTAAGATAATTTCCTTAATTTCATTTCATTCTCTTTGTTCACATTAATACTTTTCTAATTTGTCTTGCTTCATAATAAAAAGAGTAAAAAAAGTTTGAAATAACATGGCTTATTTTCACTAGCCTTTTTTAAAGCCACATGACATGTTGCTTTGTAGATATCAACAATCTGATTTACATAAAATTTGAATATTATTTTAAGTTTGAGTTTTGAAATTTCAGATAATAACGTATGGGGTTTTTGTGCACCTGAAGTTAATGATGAACTTATAAGTATTTCTGTAGCCACGGTGATTTGTTTTAGAACAGTTCATGAGGGCCACTTTGGCAGCTTAATAGGTTTTTATTTCCTTTAGGATTTTATGACCTAGCAAGGTAGACAACTGTACTTTACTGTTTCTGCTCCACATTTCCAGTCTAAGTGTTTTCTAAAGTCAAATAGATACATTTGTTAACTCGGATAGATACACCCATGGCATGGAGAGGGAGACTTTTGGTTTCAGTTTTACTCTGAATGGGGCAATTCTGCGAAGTCCTTGCCTGAAGGTACATGTACAAAGCAGTGGTCCTGAGAAGTCTAGAATATAGTAAAACTCAATAACTTTAAAGTAAGGAGTTAGTGATAATCCCCAACTGCAAGTGTTTGGATAAAACCCTGAAAAGGATTAGAAGTTGAATTAATTTAAACACAGGTGTATGATAAATGCAGGAGTAAACTATTGAAGGTTCCAGTCTAGGAGTTAAAGTCACAGTTACCTTAAACCTATCGAGATGTTAGAACAAAGGATTCTGGTGCAAGTATTGTAGAAGTATTATAGGGTGGCTGTTGGGTACTATACAACGGATTTTAAAAATTTATAAGGGAATGTTTTGAGATTAATGGGATTATACTTTTGTGTTTAAAACTTTGAATTTGTGTTATTTTAAACAGATTGGTTAATTCTACTTTGTCTTCATTCCTTTTGCTTAATAAACTTCTGCTTACTGTCAAAATACAACCTACAACATTGTGTGCTTCAGTCTTAGTGAGAGACCAATTACGTTAATTTTGTCAATTATGCCATTTTCCTCAGGCATGGCAAACAAAGAAAAATTCCCTCCCCACCCTTATCTGCTTTCCGGAGGGATCACTCTCTCCGTGACTCCCTTGTCCGCTGCACATTCCCCTCCAGCCCCACCACCCCTGGCACTTTTCCCTGCAACTGCAGGAATTGCTACACCTGCCCCTACACCTCACCCCTCACCCCCATCCCAGGCCCCAAGAAGACCTTCCACATCAAGTAGATGTTCACCTGCACATCCGCTAATGTGGTATACTGTATCCGCTGTTCCAGATGTGGCCTCCTCTACATCAGGGAAACCAAGCGGAGGCTTGGGGACCACTTTGCAAAACACCTACGCTCAGTTTGCACTAAACAACTGCACCTCCCAGTCGCGAACCATTTCAACGCCCCCTCCCATTCCTTAGATGACATGTCCATCCTGGGCCTCCTGCACTGCCACAACGATGCCACTCGAAGGTTGCAGGAACAGCACCTCATATTTCGCTTGGGAACCCTGCAGCCCAATGGTATCAATGTGAACTTCACAAGCTTCAAAATCTCCCCTCCCCCTACTGCATCCCAAAACCAGCCCAGCTTGTCCCCACCTCCCTAAACTATCCTTCCTCCCACCTACCTCCTCCTCTTACCTCAAGCCCTACCCCCATCTCCTACCTATTAGCCTCATCTCGCCCTCTTGACCTGTCTGTCCTCCCTGGACTGACCTATCCCCTCCCTAACTCCCCACCTACACTCACCTTTACTGGCTCCACTCCCACCTCTTTGACCTGTCTGTCTCCTCTCCACCTATCTTCTCCTTTATCCATCTTCTATGCGCCTCCCCCCTCTCCCTATTTATTTCAGAATTCCCTTCCCCTCCCCCATTTCTGAAGAAGGGTTTAGACCTGAAACATCAGCTTTCCTGCTCCTCTAATGCCGCTTGGCCTGCTGTGTTCATCCAGCTCTACACCTTGTTATCTCACATTCTCCAGCATCTGCAGTTTCTACTACCTCTGAAACAATTTTAACCCAACTGCGAAGCCTCTTCTAAGGATGCCTACCTTGAAGAAGTTACCCTCCTCCCTCTGGAAAGCCCTTAGTGGATCTCTCTCCCATTGCAACTCTCTCGTAATCTCTTCGGCCCTGAAACTGCTCGACCACATCCTGAAGTAAACCAGGTACTGCAGCCACATCACCTTTCTTAGTACCTGCCTACGGAACCGGATCATCCCCAATGGACTACAGTCCACATTTAGGCCTTCCCAATTTGGCCCCAACTGTGACAACTGCTACATTCAGAACATTGAGATCCTTCAAAAACATTTCTCTCTGCGACTCCTGAAACACACACTCACAGTGATGCACCGGCATCTCCTGGTACTACAATCAAGCATACCCCAGCTCAGAGCCTCCCTTTCCCAGGCCTGCAAATGACATCTCCGGTTTTTCATTCTTCGCAGGATCCACAACCTGAACTCACAATTCCACTCGGCTTTATTGGACACTAAAAACCATAAGTACACTAAACTTATTTGTGCCTGTCACCCAACACAGGCCTCCTCCACCCACCAAATCCCCAACCCTACCCAGGACGTTCCCCACAATGTGCCCACTGTCATTGGCCATGTGGCCACTGTCAGAGCACCCATGGATGACGTCATATCCGCTGCCGCTGGGTACGCCACTACTGGTACAGCCGATGCCATCGACACCGCTGCTGATGCCACCGCCTCCGTTTCCGAGGCCAATACCACAGACACCAAAGACGCACCTGCCGATACTGCTGCTGTCGCTGCAACCAATATCCAGGACTTACCAACCGACTCTGCTCCTCCCACCGCCGACGCCGACGTCACTCCGCCCACTGCCTCCACAGCCAGCAGCTCCAGAGGAGACAGCAGCACCCAGCCCTGCCAAGTCTTCACCATCTCTCCAGACTTCTCCCTCACTGAGGGCGAACGGTCAGTCCTCAGTAAAGGGCTCACCTTTGCCCCCTCCACCCAAACATCAACAAATACTACTCATGTTTGGACGTTTTTCACCGCCTGCGCCTCCACGCTTACTTCTTTAATCATGAGCCTAACCTTCCCTCCACTGACCCCTCTCCCACCTCCAACGCATCCCCTCCTCCTGGACTCCACCCCAAGGCCTCCTACCCTCCCTCGACCTCTTCATCTCCAACTGCTGTTGAGATATCAATTGCCTCAACCTCTCCACCCCCTCACCCACTCCAACCTCTCACCCACAGAATGTGCAGCCCTCCGCTCCAATCCCAACCTCACCACAAAACCCGCGGACAAGGGAGGCTCAGTTGTAGTATGGCGCACTGACCTCTACATCATTGAGGCCAGATGCCAGCTCTTTGACACCTCCTCCTACCGCCCCCTTGATCATGACCCCACACCTGACCACCATCATCTCCCAAACCATCCACAACCTCATCGCTTCAGGTGACCTCCCACGCACAGCCTCCAACCTCATCGTTCCCCAACACCGCACCGCCCCTTTATATCTCCTTCCCAAAATCCTCAAACCTGACTGCCCTGATCGACACATTGTCACCACCTGCTCCTGCCCCACCAAACTTATCTTGACTCCATTTTCTCCTCCTTGGTCCAGCAACTCCCCACCTATGTCCATGACACCACCCACGTCCTCCACCTCCTCCAAAACTTCCAATTCCCTGGTCCCCAAACCTCATCTTTACTATGGATGTCCAGTCCCTATACACCTGCATTCCCCATGCAGATGGCCTAAAGGCCCTCCGCTTCTTCCTGTCCCGCAGGCCCGACCAGTCCCCCTTCACTGACACCCTCATCCGCTTAGCTGAACTTATCCTCACCCTTAACAACTTCTCTTTCAATTCCTCCCACTTCCTACAGACAAAGGGGGTGGCCATAGGTACCCGCACGGGCCCAAACTATGCCTGCCTCTTTGTACGTTACGTGGAACAATCCCTCTTCCGTAGCTACACTGGCCCTAAACCCTACCTCTTCCTCCATTACATTGATGACTGTATCGGCGTCGCCTCGTGCTCCCACGAGGAGCTGGAACAGTTCATCCACTTCACCAACGCCTTCCACCCCAACCTGAAGTTCACCTGGATCATCTCTGATACCTCTCTCTCCTTCCTGGACCTCTCTGTTTCCATCTCTGGCAACCACCTGGAAACCGATATCCATTTCAAGCCATCCATTTCGATTCCCACAGCTACCTAGAATTCACCTCCTCCCATCCACCTTCCTGCAAAAATGCCATCCCCTATTCCCAATTCCTTCACCTCCGCCACACCTGCTCCCAGGACGAGGCATTCCACTCCCGAGCATCTCAGATGTCCTCGTTTTTCAAGGACCGCAACATCCCCCCCTCAGTGGTCGAGAATGCCCTCGACCGTGTCTCCCGCATTTCCCGCAACTTATCCCTCATGCCCCGTCCCTGCAATAACAACCAAAACAGAATCCCCCTCGTCCTCACGTACCACCCCACCAACCTCCGGATCCAACGCACCATCCTCTGACACTTCCGCCATCTGCAATCCGACCCCACCACCAAAGACATTTTTCCCTCCCCACCCTTATCTGCTTTCCAGAGGGACCACTCCTTCCGTGACTCCCTTGTCCGCTCCACACTCCCCTCCAGCCGCACCACACTCAGCACCTTTCCCTGCAACCGCAGGAAGTGCTACACCTTCCCCTACACCTCCCCCCTCACCCCCATCCCAGGCCCCAAGTAAACCTTCCACATCAAGCAGATATTCACCTGCACGTCTACTAATGTTGTATACTGTATCTGCTGTTCCAGATGTGGAACATCAACATTAACCCTTCCAATTCCCTACTGCCTCCCTCCATTATATTGTGTTACTCCCCTTTTATAAGTGTCATCCCTTATACATCTGATCATGCTACTTTCAATCCCCATTCTTGAGTTTCACAGCTTCCCTCCCCCAGCATTGTCCCCTGATAATTGGCCCTTGAATTTTAGTGGATGGATCATCAGGACTGACTGTGGCCCACCCCCTTGACTGTCTGGGACATATGGCCAAACTGATGACACAACAGACCCCTGACTGATCTCCCATGCATCCTTGGGCTGGTTGCACAAAATGCACGAGAATGGCCATGGTGCATTCCCCAGACTCTAGAGATACAGACCCCCTGAATATACAACCCAAGGGCCTGACTGACTGTACCACAGCTCCATGGCTGATATTAAAGATTTCCCTTGACTTACTGATCCTGACTGAAGAGGATTTCCCTTGATTTGATTCTCCTTTGACTTTGAGACATGGTCATTTGGTTGATGCACTTGTGTGTTTACCATGTACTCTAACGGTACATGTTGAAGGCGTGAGCACAATGATGTACAGCAACACATTTGACATTCATGTTAGAAATTATCACTTTTTTTTATCTGGCAGATGGGTGAATGTGAAATTTAACATAAATGATGTGAGATTAGCCTATAATAATTGTTAATTCCTGCGAACACATGCAAATAGGCCTTTCACCGTCCACTAGTGTGACTCCGTCTCACCATTTAATAATGGAAAAAAATAAGACATTTTCAGCCAATGCCCATGTCGTTCTGAGAAAAGTCCATCTGATTGGGAAACACATTATTTTGGATTACTAACAGAACTACACTAGTACTAACACTTTTTTTTTGTTTGTTTATGGGATGAGGGTGTCACTGGCTAGGCCAGTATTTATCGCCCATCTCTAATTGCCTAGGGGGCAGTTAAGAGTCAACCACATTGCTCTGGGTCTGGAGTCACATGTAGGCCAGACCAGGTGAGGATGGCAGCTTCCTTCCCTAAAGGACATCAGTGGACCAGATGGGTTTTCCCAACAATCAACAATAGATTTGTGGTCATCATTAGATTCTTAATTCCAAATAATATCATTGAGTTCAAATTCCAACATCTGTCAGGACAGGATTTGAATCTGGGTCCCCAGTACATTACCTGGGTCTCTGGATTCAGGATCCAGCAACAATACCACTCGGCCATCGTCTACTACCGGGCCATTCCTACTACTAATAGTAATCATGAACTGCTTTTGGTTTGTTTCACTCGGATTAATAACGCTAATCTTAGGAACAGCTGTAAAAATTAATTGGCTGGATATTATATGTGCCGTCTGGGTATGTTTTTGGCATTGTTGTTGGGGGCCCAAATGCCACTTTCATGCCTACCCACAGTCTCATTCCTAACATAGAGAGTCTGGGTAGGTACTGAAATTAACTTCTTTAGCCTGTGTGATAAAGCTCATTGTAGTCCCCAACACAGTTACCAAAAATAACTAGGCTGCTTTGATGTTTTTACCAACTCAAATGGAGATCCTGTTTTTTGGGACTTATTAACTGAAAACCAACCTGAAGGACCCAAACTGTGTTTGGCGATCTCATGCAATGAGAGTTATTGACTGGGTTGTGTTTTTACCAAAATGCAGCAAGCAGGAACCAGGTAGTTCCATAAAGAAGAGGAAAAAATCCAGAGACTAAGTCATTCGAAGCAGCTCCTGTGCATCTCCTAGTGGTCAGTTTGACAGCATCCTTGGCAAAAATTACAAGCGTATTTCTCACTTGACCTCTTAAAATGTGCTTCATGAATGTGAAATAAATTTGAAACAAATAATAGGGGGAACAAAACAAGAATCAGCTAATTCATCAAATTTTTGAGCACTTTCAGATGAGGAAATGTTTGATTTGGAAAACAATATGCTAAAGTGGAGATAGAACTGATCTTTAACAAAAGTTTTCTTGACTTTCTGGGGAAAACATGGCTGTTCTAGCCCTAATGCCCAATCTTGAATTTATATCCAACTGAATGAATATTACACAAAAAATTATTGCAGGAAATAATTTACATATGTTTGTCTAGTTGTCCCCATGTTCTTAACATAAAATACAACTTTTCTCATAAATATAATGTCATTTGAGTTAATTAGCTGGAGAACTTCATTGATCCTTGTTATGGTCTGATATAAAACGACATTTGTTTGTAGTATTTTGAACAATACATTATAATTTTTTGCACCATTACTGACATGTTCTTGAGAAATGAAACTTTACACATTCATTGAAGCACTTTCTGAAAAATATTTCAGATTTTCCTGCTGCAAAGGTTCTCCAAATCAAATTATTTCACAGAACTTACATGGCTTTATGTTTGCAAAGCGATTCTTGGTCCGATTCCAGGGCAAGTCAGCATCAGATGATGTAAGTTCCTGATCCAGTTTGGGGAGCTCCTTTAAAATAAATATTTCAAACTGTCACTTTTGACAATCAAAACTGATAAAAAATATCCATGAAGAGCTGTTAAATCCAGTACTATTAAACTTTCTGCTAGGGACGCCTGTTTCCAAACTAAGTTAAGCATCCTCTTTTGAGCTTTGCAATTGGTTTACAATATATCACTGAAGTACTATAACAACTTAAGTACTGTACTCAAGCAAAAGCAATGAGCAGCAAAATTCAACAACTTCTAAAACTGGAATACTGAATGAAATTCAGCGGAGCTTGCTGAAGTGAGCAAGATGGTGAGTGTGCTTGGAGGATTGCACAAAATCTCTCACATCTGAATTCTGACAGCAGGAGAACTATCCATTTGAGTGTGTGACACTCGGCTTGGAAATGATCCACTTCAATCAAAATATCCCTGCTCCCACAGGGATTCATGATGCTTCAGGGAATAAATGAGGCTCATAGGGGTCTCCTTTGCCTCCAGAAGATATATATGCATGTATGTTTGTGTGTGTGTGTGTGTGTGTGTGTGTGTGTGTGTGTGTGTGTGTGTGTGTGTGTGTGTGTACCCAGGAAAAGAGATTTCAAGGAATACCATGATGTTCCTGGCCAGCAGTTCTTGGGCGTGAGAGTTCTACCTTAGTCTGACAGGAAGCCTCACAGTGTCCATTTGAGTATCTGATTTCCTCATTAATGTGTCAGCCCTCCCAGTAAAAAGTGGTGCAGGATTTCTACCAGTATTTCTGTCAGTGGTCAGGACGACAAGACATAGAGCAGAAGTTAGGCCATTCGGCCCATCAAGTCTGCTCCACCATTCACTCATGGCTAATAAATTTCTCAACCTCATTCTCCCACTTTCTCCCTATAATATTTAATCCCCTTGATAATCAAGAACCTATCTATCTCTGTCTTAAATATAGTTAATGACCTGGCCTCCATAGCCTCCTATGGCAATGAATTCCATAGATAGTCCAAGTAACAGTGACTACGATACTGCCGTATTGTCATAAAATCCCAGCTGATTCACTAATGTCCTTTAGGCAAGATACCTGGATGCCTCCCTAGACTTCAGACCCACAACGGTGTGGTTGACTCTTAATTGCCCTCTGATGTGGTTAAGCAAGCCAGCCAATCATTTCAATCCATTACAGATGAAAAATTAAAAGTAAAACTGGATGGAGCACCTAGCATCAATTTAGGGACTTTGTACTGTTATACTCCCGACTGATGTTAATACCAGAAAAGTCAGATCCTAGAGTGAAACCTGGTTTGTTAGATCCTAACTATTTTTTTGTTACCATGGAGGTCAGTTATTGAATACGTTCACAAGAGTTTGCCAGTGTACCTCTAACTGAAAGAATAAAATATTTATTAGCAAATTTTATAACCAATATAGGAACAGAGCAGTGCACTGAGTTTCTCTAGTCCCATTGCTGTACCACACAGAACATAATTTTAAAAGTGTTTTACCAAAGTCCCAATAAGGCCACTTGTATGCTTTTCCTCTGTGAAAAGATTCATCAACGAAACTGCTTTAGTAAACATTAGTAATTTATCATAAAACAAAACCTATCCAATGAAGATGCAGAGTTGGTTAACACATATAATTTGAACGTTGTGCACACACACTGGAAAATAAACACATTTCTGCACTTCTTGGCCAAGGGTGCCTTTACTTGAGGACAAAAAGATTAAGGTATAGAATGTTCTAAAGTCTGTCCACCTGGTGGACTTGCACATGTGGTCAAATTACAGTTTTTTCTGTGGTCTCAGCAGACATAGCTTGCTCAGGAAATACAATCTTTAGAAGCTCATTTGGTCACTGACTTCCATAGGTTTCACATTTAATTCACCACAAAGGTGCTTCATAAATTGGAGACATGCGCCAGACAGCTTATTCTTTCCCAACTAAGTCTAAAATAAAAATTCTAAGTCTGAAACCACAATTTACACTGGCCAGCTGTAAAGTCTAATCATAAACAGTTATGAGTTTTACATGAATTGAGCTAAAGTAACCAAGACCAATAATTATCACAAGTCACATGATTCTGAGAGGAATTGCTCAAATAATGTTCTAAGGTCTTTTCCTTGACCCTTTAAAAAAATCCAGGCGTTACCACACGCTTTCAAAAGGAATTATTTAAAAAGAAATATTAAATATGAATTGGTTTCATCATACAAGGTTTAAAAACATGCACTATGTTATATTAAACTAAACTAAAGATTGGAAAAATTCCATTGCAGAAATCAGAAAAGGATTCAAACTCATTCTATTCCTTTTATTCTTACAAACAGTCAAATCTTAGTGAGGTTACCACGATTTCCATTCTGTGGCACTTCAATCAAATACATACTGGTATAGCTTTAACTGGCTTCTTAAGATAAATTTCTGTGCAGCCGCTAAATGCTTTATCCCTTCAAAGGTGTCTCTCACAAAGACCCCCAAGACAAACTACAAACTAAACTCACTGATACTTCAGGGCAACTACATGGATTTCCTAAACCCTGTGTAGAGCAATCCTTCACTCTCTGGCGTACATCACACACTGACTGCCTTTCTGGACAGTTGTGTTTCTCTGTATGTCTGAATCCCTGTTGTTAGGCAACAGCACATCTTTCATTCTCTTCTACCATTTTTGTTAATGTACTTAACTGTTAACACCCAAGCTGTTCAAGTAAAGGTTAGAAAACATCACTAAAATGTATGCAAACATAACTAACCTCCTGACCTCTCATCACCTCTGCACCAGCACAATCCTATAAGGTTTGCCAGGAACCTACCAGTCCCTCATTGTCAAACATTTCGTGCTTGACTGGGGAACCTAGCATGGTAGATAAAGCATGGAAGAGGTTACCAAAAACCACACCGCTGCCTCTGTCTCTGAGCCCTGTGCCATCACTCCTGTCCCATCCTCACTCATCTGAGCCCAGGAACCAGCAACAATCCCTCCTGAAGTCCCTGGAGCATCATCAGCAGTTGTCAGTCTCCAATTGCTGGCAGCTCTTTCCGGATGGGGTTTCTACCACCACGGTCCTAAATCAAGGGGGTGTCCCCTGCTGGCTAGTTAAACCGGCACCTAATTTGGTTGGGTCTCCCCAACAGAAGTAATACTGACTTCCCACTAAAGGTGATGATGGAAGGTGGATCATCACCTCCCCCTCTCTTTATTTATTTGAGTCCCTTTCCCCTCCCCCATTTCTGAAGAAGGGTCCAGACCTGAAACGTCAGCTTTCCTGCTCCTCTGATGCTGCCTGGCCTGCTGTGTTCATCCAGCTCTACACCTTGTTATCTCAGACTCCAGCATCAGTAGTTCCTACTATCTCTGAGTGAAAAGTAATATTGACTTCCCACTAGTTCTCTGACCTGTCGGTAGGAACCATGTCAGGATGTTTAAATCCAGTCATCTACATGGACAGCAAGCAGCAGCATAAGATGACATAAGATGATTTTGCAAGACTGTAGGCATGAAACAGGTTGACAACAAGACACAGTCGCATCCTAATGACAGGGAAAACCAGAACGAATGAACAAAAATATGGTTGCTAAACTCCATTTTCTCTGGACAAAATTCATACAAAGTGCAGCCCATGTATTTCCCTGTGAGTAACGAATGTGCCATCAGTGTTACTTGCCTTGTGCACTTTCTCTTGATGACATAACGTGATGTACAATTTCTGCACCTATATTACTATATTTTCCAGGTTTGCTTAATGGGTATATTGAATGACTTAATAAAAATATACCACTTGTGGGATGATTTAATTGGGCAAATTATTTGCATTATACCTGATGCTCTGGCAGTTGACTGGCCTGTCTAGTTTTTGCAACATTCTTCTCACATTTGAGTGAGAAGGTTGAGTGAGACGAACATTGCACAGTCTTCAGAACCAGCATCTCTATCCACTGTGTCATGCCTTTACTGCTCAGCATTCGGAAGTTGGGCTACATCACATTAGTCTAAGCTGCTGCTGTGGTTTTTCCTGCAGAGGCCGTGAAATTTCCACAGAATTATGAAACATGACATGAAACTAGAGGTGAGGTAAGAGTGACTGCCATTGATTTAAAAGTTGCATTTGACCGAGCAGCATCAAGGAGCCCTCGCAAAATTAAAGTCAATGGGAATCTGGGGTGAATTCCACTGGTTAGAATCATACCTAGCACAAAGGAAGTAGCTATAATTATTGGAGTTTGTCATCTCAGAGCCAGGACATCTCTGTATGAGTTCCTTCGGGTAAAGTCCTAGGCACAACTACCTTCCCTCCACTATAGGTCAGAAGTGAAGAAGCTCACTAATTTGGGCGCAATGTTCAGAGCCATTCTCAAGATGTGGACAAAATCCACACTTGAGATGAGAGTTCTGCCACACAAGTACTAAGCTATGATAATTCCCAACAAGAGAAAATCTAACTGTCGCCCTTTGACAATCAATGGCATTACCATCACTGAATTCTCTCTTCAGGCTTACCATTTACCAAAAACTAAACTAGACTAGCAATATAAATGCTGTGATTATGACAGCAGGTCAGGGGCTGGGATCCTGCAGTAACTTATCTTCTGATTCCCCAAAACCTTCCTGCCATTTCCAAAGAACAAGTCAGGAGTGTGATGGAATGCTCCCACTCAAGAAGCTTGACACTATCCAGAACAAAGCAGCCTGTTTGATTGGCACCACATCCACAAACATTCATTCCCTCCACTACCAACGCTCAGTGGCAGCAGAGTTTGCCATCTACAAGATACACTGCAAAAATTCAGCAAAGCTCTTTAGACAGCTTCTTCCACACCATCTCCATCTGGAAGAACAAAGGGGGCAGCAGATATCTGGGAAAACCTTTACCAATGGGTTCCCCACTGAGCCATGTACCATCCTGATTTGGAATTAATATCGCCATTCCTTCAGCGTCTCTAGGTAGAATTTTTGGAACTCCGTTCCTAACTAGCATTGTGGGTCTACCTACAACAAATGGACTGCAATGGTTCAAGAAGGCAGCTCACCACCACCCTCACAAGCACAGTTAGGGATGGACAATAAATGTTGGCCTGACCAGCAATGCCTACATCCCATGAATGAATAAAAACTATTAAAACTATAACATAATATTTCTAAATTACTCCTGATGAATGATATGAAACTATCATTAAATGTGGCACATTGAAATCACAAATATTACTTTCATGTAACTCTGTTTAATTATTTGTTTGGTTTCTTAGCTCCATAATACTAATTTTCCAGCAGATTGCCAGGACAGTCAGTGCCATTCAGGCTTATCACCTTCAAAATTGAATTTAAAATTAAATTTAAGGCTACATTTCAAACTTCGGTTGCTCTGAATGTGGAGCTGGTGTGGTGAAATGACCTTGAACCTGTCCAGGGATAACAGAATTTTAAAAAATAACTTTTAAAAAAGAACTTTGTAGAATTAATCTCTGCCTAATAAACACATATAGTAGCACCCTAGAAAGAATAATGTCAATGCGGGGTGGTTTGCAGAGGATCAGCTACATGGAGGTGACTGACAAATGATTCTGATCAGGTTGCCACCTATAGTGAAAAGTCAAAATTAGTGTAATGTTACTATGTAAACATTAAACTTGGTAATTGGGTATTGATTATCAGGGTGAAGGTTCTCACTTGTCTCACGTGCACTAAACTATAGGTAAATTGTGACATGTAGAGCTTCTAAATTTTTGGTATGTTGTGACAACTGTTGGAGACATACCGAAAATTCTTCTTGAAACTTCAGGTTGTTGTTAATACACAGATCTTCCACATGCTGCAAGAATGACTTCTTGCTAATGGGCCTGTGGGGCAGATTGAATAAAACCAATTACAAACTCATTTATTTCGCAATTTGCTACAAATATATAGATCACTCTGTGGGTTACAGACTAGACTCAAAAATATCCAAAGTTACTACAATTCTTTAGAATTAAGCACACAAGCCTGATAAGGAAATATTCAAACAGTGAGTGATTTGTTTGAAGGGATGGTTAAAAATGACATATGTAGACATGACTACTTTTTGAAGACTTTTGTGGAACTGAAAGTTCTTTTTTGGAATTAGGAACATAAAACAAATGCAATGAAAACATTGTCACTCTGTCCTGCTCTCCAAGGAATTTAAATAAGCCCACATTGCTACCAAAGCTGAAACACAGATATGTGAGGTTCACTCCAGAGGGAGACAAAAGAGCCCTTCTCCAGTTACCATGCAATTGGTCATGCTTTTATGATTTATATTGTTTGGCTTTTAATCTGACAGAAAATAGAAAAGAAACCACATCAAATTTTATCCAGCTATGAACAACAAAACAGAGAAACGTGCAACCACTTACTTGAGAGATTTCCTATAACTGAGTAATCTGCAATGTAGAGATTTTTCAAGTTTTGTATTTTCCAAATACGTTTTGCATTTGTTTTATAGTTGACACAATATACAAAGAAGAAGCATAAAACACACGCAACAAATTTTGTGCTTATGAAAAGAGAAAGCATATTTTTATATTATAAATTAAATTAACATATTTTAGATGCATTTTCTTGAAAACCATGATATAATGTTTAATACTCATTTAACATTCATTTTTATGACATGAAGAGCATAAAAGCATAAGAAATAAGAACAGCAAAAGGCCATTTGGCCCCTCAAGTCTGTCTTGCCATCAGCAAGATTGTGGCTGGGTCTGCTCCATGCATCAATTCCTCTTCCATGCCAGCTTAACACAGCCTTTAACTATCTTATAGTTCAATAATCTATCTACCCCCTCTTTAAATGCTTGCAGTCATTTAACCTCCACCACTCTCCAAGGTACAGAATTCCAAACACTCATTACCCTCTTGGAGAAAAAAAATCTTCACATCTCAGTTTTAAATCAGTGTCCCCTTATTTTGTATCTATGCCCCCTAGTTTGGAATTCTCACAGTAGTGGTAACATCTTGTCAACACCTACCCAAGGCCCCTCAGAATCTTCTTTGTTTCAACAAGATCGCCCCTCATTCTTCTAAAGTCTAATGATTAAAGGCCACGCCTATTTAAGCCATCAATTCATTGACCTTGTTACAAATACTGCCTGCACTCAAATAAGGAGCCTTAAACTATAACATTTTATCATTATTATTCTCTCTGGTTCTAATTTCTGCTGCACACATCTGTGTATATTTTCAACTCCTTCCTGTAGCAGTTTGATTATCATTTGCCTCTTCAGTACCC
Source organism: Ginglymostoma cirratum (assembly GCA_024137785.1). Classification (NCBI taxonomy): domain Eukaryota; kingdom Metazoa; phylum Chordata; class Chondrichthyes; order Orectolobiformes; family Ginglymostomatidae; genus Ginglymostoma; species Ginglymostoma cirratum. The sequence continues at coordinate 19,734,038 of JAHRHZ010000021.1, forward strand.
TGCACCTTTGCTTCCTTGTTCCTTTCTTAATTTTGTAAACTTCCCTTCAATTAAACCCACCCACCACCACCCACCCTATCCACCCACGCCACCCCCAAACACACACACAAACCACTCTCTCTCTCACTCACTCACTCTCTGTTACACACACACACACACACACACAAACCACTCTCTCTCTCACTCACTCATTCTCTCTTACACACACACACACACCACTAATAAGTTGGAAAGTCCAACCAGAACTCTATTCATACGACTTGCCAGGACACATGGCTCAAATGATGCCCATCCTCTCTTTCCCCAATACTGGTACCAGTGCGCCATGATTCAGAATCCATTTCTTCCATACTCATCTTTGAGCCAAGCATTTACCTCTATAATCTCATTTACCCTATGTTAATTTCCATATTCCTCAGGTAGTAATCCTTTGTGACTCTACTTTCTAATTTAGCCCTTCACTGTTCATAATTTCTCAGCAGAACCTCTTTCCTACTCCCACCTGTGTTGGTGGTATCACATGGACCTCTCACTCTATATAGCCCAGAAGAAATGTCCTGAGACTTGGCACCAGTTCTGCAACACAGCTGCTGGGATTGTTTGTCGGTGTTGCGAAGGACAAAGGTAAATGCCAGAAATAGGGGGAAAGAGCTATTCCACAGGCATTACATGTGAAAGTGTACTGGCTTCCCAATATTGGCTGTGGGCTGTATTGTGAGGCCCAGATTAGGCAAATATTTGGGCTCTTGAATAGCTCTTAATTATGAAAACATACTTTTAAGTTTGACTTAGCTGCACGTAGCCACAGAACCCTCCCTCCACCCCCTGTTCATTAGACCAAAGTAGGCTGGGTGGGTGGATGCCAGAATCTCTGACAAACATGTGCAGCTGTATCAAAGAAATGCACCAAAATTGATGCCTTTCTCCACATGCCCTGTCCAATGAGGTGCTGTCGCTCCGAACATGAAAGAGTCCAATAGAATCACTGTTGCCAGAATTACGAATGCTGTAACTTCAGGCCCATGAAATTTACTTTTATGGTTTCTATGCTCTCTCAATTTAAAACAAAGGCGGAAAATCTTCCGAGTGAGCTTTCTCAACTGGAATCATTAACTTTTTATTACTATTGCGTTTTATTCACATTTTTACTTTTTAATTTCAGTATGGATCTATTATTTAAGCTCTAAACTATCCATTTTCACATATGTTCATATTTTTATGGTATATTTTTATGCTTTTTTAGGATGTGTATTTCAGACTGAGAGTATTGATTTTACTTCAAGCAATTTTACAGCTGAATCTCACAGCTGGACAATTTTCTTTACTAAATTTGTTATGGCCATAAACAGTACGTCAGTTTTCCATAACTATAATAGTGAAAGGCACATAGCAAAGTTACCAAGAAATTGCAATCCACCATATTTAATGATTTATTAGCTGCACCAGGAAAACTTGAAATGGAAAAGTGCAATAATGGGTGTCCATCATTCATTATGTCATCATCAAAGTGTACAGATACGGAATATTTTGGACTCTGTAATGTCCATTTAGCATAATTTTGGTCCTAATGTGTAACAATATCCTGCATACATTCAGAATTGATTTTACGTAATACTGTAACCACAGCAAGTCTTCTCTGAACCATCGTAGGCTACGTGAATCTTCAATCATGGTTTAGATTATTACATGAAAAGCGAACAAACTGTGGATGCTGTAAATCAGGAACAAAAACAGAAGTTGCTGGAAAAGCTCAGCAGATCTGGCAGCATCTATGAAGAAGAATAAAAGTTAATGTTTTGGGTCCAGTGACCTTCCAACTGATGGTCGCTAGGAAATGTCAGTTTATATGCGGAAACTGGGTGGGGGAGAGACTAAGGAATAAACAATAGGTGGGAATAGAGCAGAAAAAGAGAGAAGAACAGTTGGACTGACAACGGAGTTCATAATAATCTGGCTAGGAGGGTGAATAGCTGTTAATAGAGACTGTCAGTGGCTAAAAATAGGTAGTGTGTAATGGCAGGCGATGTGATAACAAGGCCTGGTGTGCAGGGCGAGAACATGGGAGAGTTCAGGCCCTAAAATTATTGAACTCAATATTAAGTCTGGAGGGCTACAGGGTCCCCAGCAGAAAATGAGGTGTTGTTCTTCCAGCTTGCACTGAATTTTGCTGGAACACTGCAATAAGCCTGAGACAGAGATGTTGGCCATGGAACAGGGTAGTCTGTTAACGTGGAAGGCAACTGGAAGCTCAGGGTCTTTGTGGCAAGCTGAATGTAGTTGTTCTGTGAAGCAGTCACCCAGTCTACGCTTTGTTTCCCCAATGTAAAGGAGACAATATTGTGAGCAGTGAATGCAGTAGACTAGATTCTGGGAAGTGCAGGTAAAGTGCTGCTTCACCTGGAAGATATGTTTGGGTTCTTGGATACTGGGGAGGGAGCAGGTAAATGGGCAGGTGTTACAACCTCATCACCTCAGGTGACCTCCCACCCACCGCCTCCAACCTCATCGTTCCCCAACCCCGCACCGCCCGCTTCTATCTCCTTCCCAAAATCCACAAACCTGAATGCCCTGGTCTACCCATTGTCTCCGCCTGCTCCTGCCGCACTGAACTCATCTCCACCTACCTAGACTCCATTTTCTCCTCCTTGGTCCAGCAACTCCCGACCTACGTCTGGGACACCATCCATGCCCTCCACCTCCTCCAGAACTTCCAATTCCCCGGTCCCCAACACCTCATTTTTACTATGGACGTCCAGTCCCTATACACCTGCATTCCCCATGCAGATGGCCTAAAGGCCCTCCGCTTCTTCCTGTCCCGCAGAACTGACCAATCCCCCTCCACC
>JAHRHZ010000021.1:19741880-19791634 GCA_024137785.1 Ginglymostoma cirratum
GAAGACAGTGGGTCAGGGCAGAAGACCGGGAGATGGGTCGGACCCGGTTGAGGGCCCTGTTGACAACAGTGCTGGGGAATCCTCCTTCGACAAGGGACCTTCCGAAATGTCCAGCTTCTTCCTCAACCGAGGATTCCTCAGCACCGTTGTCAACAAGGCCCGCAACTGGGTCTGACCGTTCTCCCACACTTGCGTCCTCACCAGTGATAGGGTTCCCCTTGGCCTTACCTACCATCCCACCAGCATCCACATCCAGAAGATCATTAGCTGCCGTTTCTGCCACGTCCAGTGAGATGCCAATACTAGACACATATTCCCTCCCCTCCTATGTCTGTCTCCCACTGAGACTGTTTGCTCCAGGACACCCTGGAATCCATACTTCCTTTACCAGAAACCCACCCCCACATCCCCATGGCACCTTCCCCTGCAACCGCTGAAGGTGTAATACCTGCCCATCTACCTCCTCCCTCTTCGGTATCTAAAGGCCCACACATACCTTCTCGGTGAAGCAGCGTTTTACCTGCATTTCCCAGAACCTAGTCTACTGCATTCGCTGCTCACAATGTGGTCTCCTCTACATTGGGGAAACAAAGCATAGACAGGGCATCCGCTTTGCAGAACATCTACATTCTGCCCGCAAAAAAGAACCTAAGCTTCCAGTTGCCTTCCAGTTTAACACACCGCCCTGTTCCCTGGCCAACGTCAAAGCTCAGCGCAAGCTGGAAGTTCAGCACCTCATTTTCCTTTTGGGGACCCTGTACCCTCCAAACTCAATATCGAGTTCAATAATTTTAGGGCCATGTCTCCCATCCTAGCACCCTACCCCACACACCAGGCCTTGTTATCACGTAGCCTGCCATTACATTGTTAGTCACTAACAATCTCCTGTAACAGCTATTCACACTTCTAACCAGATTATTATCAACTCCTTTGTCAATCCAACTGTTCTTCTGTCTCTTTAGGCTCTATCCCCACCTATTGTTTATTTGTTAGCCCCTGTCCCCACCCTATCTTACGCATATAAACTGACAATTTCCTAGCTACCATCAGTTCTGAGGAAGGTTTACTGGACCTAAAACGTTAACTCTGATTTTTCTTCACAGATGCTGCCAGAGCTGCTGAGCTTTTCCAGCAACCTCCATGTTTGTTAAACTATTTCATGTTTAATTTATTAAAATTGTGAGCATTATGGTAGAAGTATTTTATGGTTCTTTAGTTTGGGACAGTTACAGTTGGAATTTCCCCCTCCTTGGTCTGCTTTGGGCAATAGAGAGAAAGATGGAAAAGTTTGGCTAGAATGAAAAAATTGCAATCTCAACATCAAGGAATTATTTTCTAATTCCCCCCAAAGCTTTAAATGACGATTTCAAAATCTTGCTATTGAGCAGTAAGTACTTTATTTCCATGCGTTTGCACTCATTAACAGCCCAACTCCCTTGATGCTATGTCTGATTCTCCTTCTAGAGAGCGTCAATTCCAAAAATATAGGCCAGAGTAGGGAATCGACACCTTAAGCTTGCTGAATGCTTGTCTCAACCATCACACAACCATCTCTTCATCACAATGTTTCTGTATACCCCATGATTGCCACCTTCCTTAATCCTTTGCCCATAGAAGTCAGCAGTAGTAAACCATACACCTCATCACATCAGCATGTCTGCCCTCAAGCCAGCTCACACATTACTTTGGCCCTTCAATACTTTACTTTAGAGCTCAGAGACACTTACGACATGCATATTTCTGCCTGGTTGCTTCTCATGCAGGGACACACACATGCATCTACTGAGGATACATCTTATGGCTCTTACCCTGCTTTCTATATGCTCACTTATTTTGTGCTTACTTGGAGGCTGCCAACCTTTGTAGCTTGCGGTGCTTTTTATTATAATGGGAGAGGCAGGCAGCTTGTCACGGTGGGAAGCACTGACCAGTCATGGGGTGGACATGTTGCTGCATGGCACCAGGTTACATCAGTGTTACATATGCAGTACATGCCGGGAGTTTAGGGAGTAAACACACTGCATTTGCTGCAAGCATATCTAAACGTCAGAGGGGAGGAGTCTTTAAGTGGGATCAAGGGGAACTACAGTCAGTGAAGCGGGGGGGGGGGGGCCGTCATGTACCATCACAGTCAGTGAAGGGGCTCATTTAATTCTTGTCTAGAATTGGCCATGGCCAATCAGGCCCTTGGTCCCACCAAATGTCAGGGACCTGTGCCCTTACAGTGCAGGGACTGGGTCACAGTCAGTCCCATGGGTGAAGTGTCACCAGTCTAGGGATTACAAGTAGCTAAGGCAGGGAATTGTGGTGAGACCGGAGCTGTTCTCAGTTGGGGCAGTTCTGCCAAGTCATTCTGAGAGTGGGCCACAATCAGTCCCAATGGTTTGCTTAGTAATGGTTCAGGGAGTTTATCAGGTGGTAAGTCCATGGAGTCTTGGGAGAAAGCAGGCACCTCAAATCTGGGGTAAAACAGTGTGGAGCTGGAGGAACACAGCAGGCTAGGCAGCATCAGAGGAGCAGGAAACTTGATGTTTCAAGTCACACCCTGCTCTTCTGATGCTGCCTGGTCTGCTGTGTTCCTCCAGCTCCACACTGTGTAATCTCTGACTCCAGCATCTGCAGCCCTCACTATCTCAAATCTGGGGAGTGGCTTCATTGCACTGGGTTACTGAGTGAAAGATGACGTTGTTATCACGGCAGCATTTTTTATTATTTCTGTTGCTGAATAAATATGTTACTATCCCTCTGATTGTAAACTTTATATCATTGGAGATCCCCTTCCAAGAAATTTCCTTTTGACCCTTCCACCGCTGGTAATGTTTCAATGTTTCAGAGTGCATGTAGACTGCTAGGTTACCCAGAAATATATGTGCATCCTATAGAACAGTGCTGAACCTGCATGATTTGTGCAGTTCTTGGGGCAGCTGGAGTGAGGTCAAGATCCCTCACTCCCCCTCTCACCTTGCTGTTGATGGTAAGTATCTACAGCTAGAGTCAACGGAGGGTAGCACCTTGCACATATCTTCTAGACACAGAGTGCGCTATACCTGGATCCCCATGGCAGTTTCCAACCTATTCATGGAGACAGCCAAACACACGTATGACAGTAATGGCAATGCTTATAGCCTCCTCCTTCCTTCAATCTAGCTTGTCGACAGCCACTGAAAATCCTGCTGTTGTTCCTGTCTTCACTTTTTCACAAAGGCTTTTATGGCCAGGAGCGTGGGACTGTCGTCCACCTGGGGCTGAGCAGGTGCCTGGTCTCTGGGAGTCCACTGAATGGCAGAGTCTTGGGACAATTCTTCCTCAGCCACCTGTAGAGGTGATTCAGTGATGTGCTCACCAGATTGTGCATCTGGATAGAGTATCCACTGAGGTGCAGAATACAGGCAAAAGCCTTGTCAATGCATCCTTTTGGAGTTCATTCATTTCCTCCTTAGAGGTGGAAGTGGAGCTGGAAATCTCTATCACTGGCCTCTTCCTGGGGCAGTGCTTTGGATGCAGCTAGTGTCTGTGTACAAGGAGAGAAGGAATTTGTTGTGTAAGAGGGATAAAAGCTTTTGAAGGTTAAGAATGAGTTAGCATTGGTGTTAATGGGAGAGTGGTGCACACAATACAATGAGGTTTACAGGGTTGGTTGGCTCCTGAGTTCTCTTTGTAGTGCCCTCTTCTGGCCAGAGTTGGAATTTTTCCTTGTATAGAGTGACAAGCTGGATAGCCATCAACCTGCTCTTGACTCTCTCAGTCCAGTTGTAGGCCAATTTAACCTACATTGAGGAAAAGGAAGGGATTGAGGATGTTGGAAGTGGGTGGAAGGGCAGATGCAGAGATGATGCAGGCGAAGCAGAGATGGTCACGTATCCCCAGTGAGTGAATGGCAGATGCAAAATGTAAGGGTTAATAATTTGGGATGATGAAATGAGTGGGAGCCATTGAGTGAGCATCAATAGTGAGAGTGTTAGTCCATGAGCCTTGGTCAGAGGTGTATGCATTGCTATAGCTAGAGGGAGTGGGAATCTGCGAGTGTGAGGTAACAGAGAGACAATGGCAGTACTGAAACTTGTAGAGTACAAAAAATCATTATACTTCTTCCTGCACTGCTGGACATTTTTAAAAACAATCTATGATACACCACTAACACAGTCTGTTCTCTGGATCCAGGCCAGGTGTGTCTGGTGGATTGGTTGACCGCAGGAAGAATGATGATCCTCTTCTCCACCAACCCACCCATGAATGCCTCTCAGTCCCTGTCAGAAAAATGGGGAGTGAGCTTTGCTTTCTGTGTCATTGTCTCAGTGATAACGGTGGAGCTCCACAGCATGAGGGCCAGTTTCTGGCTTGCAGTGTCTGAAAATGGTGTGCAGCTAGCGGGACTTTTAATATGGTCCCAAGGATATCAACACCTAAAAGGTCCTGGCAGTGGTAAATGCTTTTCCCTTTCCTGCTTTGCAACTGCATGAGAAGGGACTTAAAGAACCCAGTTGCATAACCAATGAGATGAAGGCAGAAGACTGTGCTAAAAAAACTCACCTAAACGTGGCAACTGATACAACATTTTAACTGCAAATGGGAGAAGTCTAATCCTGAATACAGGTAACTACCTACTTGTACGTTGGAGTTACACCGCAGAAGGAGACCATTAGGCTCAACAGTCCATGCTAATGTTTGTGCCTCTACCTGAACTTTCTCTCACTATTCTCATCTAAATCTGCCATCATAACCTTCTCCCTCATTCGACTGCCTAGTTTCCCTGTAAATACAAATGTAGTATAACCAATGTTAGACATAGGTTTAGCATAAATTCCTTCCTTTTCACTTATCTCCTGAGAGCTAAAGCGTAGTGCTTGGTTTGCTCTTTTTTTTAAAAGCTGTGACACAATTCCCAGTGATTGATGTATTTGTACTCCAGGATCTCCATGTTATTCTACCAAGAGTATTTTCTGCATGTAAATCTACCAAACGTTTAAATTAGTTTTGCTCAGCAAGGCCAGGACTTGCATATTTTTTCACTGTAAATAGCAACAGGGGCATTGCAATGTTTGTCCAAGTTTACAGTGATGTTATATTTGCCAAAGTACAGAAAGGGCCATTCCTGGCATCAAATGGCCATTGGGGTACTATGTTGCTACTTGTCTTCTGGCACCACCTCCTGTTCCTGCTCAACCATATGCCATAACTAACTTGGTATCCCCTCTTCAAATAGATTATTTACATCCTTCTTAGTGTGTCACTATTTTGATGCTTTAAACCTTTGGTAAGAATTACTGAAACATTTTGTATTTTACTAGTGTTGGTTTTTCATAATGTCGTCAATTACAAAGATTCTGGTAAAATTAAACATCAGCATTTTTGACTTAACAATCAATGACATAAAAAGAAAGGTCATGTCTTTAGTTTAAGTGTTAATTAGCTATCCATAGAGAAATGTGGGAGCCATAAATTCATTTACCATTACAATGTTTGGAGCTTTGTAAGAATGGTAAAATACTGTTAGGGTCAATTAGTCCTCACCTAAACAATCAGCCAGGAGAATTCTCATACAATGCATTCAGAAGACAATCAGTTATCTAAGTTGCAACAATCCAACCATTTCAACCAGATGTTTCAAACACTCTGAACTTCACATGCTAAAGTGAAGCAGAGAGATTTAGGGAGGGAAATCCAGAGTTTATGGCTGACACTGTTGAAAGCATTGCCATCAAAGATGGAGCAGTTTAAATTGGGAACGCTCAACAGGGTATAATGAGAACAGCACAGATTTCTTACAGGTCTGTCAAATCACAGGAGATTACAGAGATAGGGAAGGGCTATGAAGAAATTTTGAGAAGTTTAAATTTGATGTGTTGCTCAGGTGATAGCTAATGTAAATTAGTGGGCACAGAAGCAATGTATGAACCGTACTTGATACAAGTAAGGGCATGGACATTAGACCTTTGGGTGACCTCAAGTTTATTAAGCATAGTAAATGGGAGGTTGTCTTGGAGTATGTTGGAACTTCAAAACTAGAAGTAGCATAGGAATGGATGAGAGTTTCAACTGATGAAAGGGTAGAATATAAAAAGTGAGCGGTGTACAAATTGGGTGGTAGCAGATTGTATGCTTCTTTTTTTAGCTTACATCATCATCATTTCCATTGCCTCGTTATTCTGAACACACACACCAGGCAGATTTTAAAGTGTTTTAGTAATCAGGTTTCTGAAGTGTCCTGAAATCTTTAAGGATAAGGGAGTTTTTATCTAATTCTATTGTTCCTGTTATTGTAACTTGATATAGTTTTGTGTGAAATTACACCAGAAACTTCAACAGACTAAGTTCTTCACTTACTGGATGACATAAATTTCCTTGCGTCTAAAGAATATCGAGGAATAACTGTAAGAAAGGAGCCATCAGAATGTTAGTCTGTAAATTTTTTAAATGTTGGTTTTGAAAGTCAATGTCACACTTTAACATTTTGTTTTGGCATCGGCGTATTTGCTGGTAGCACGCAGGGGATGTTGCCAACAGGTCAACTAACATAATTCCCGAAAAACACAAGTTCCTTAAATTGGCAGTTAAATCATGGCAATTCACATTGTCACACGAGATAGATTTATCAAATAATTCATGCTGTGAAACACAATCACTCAGAGAAAGATAGCGATAGCAGTTCTAAGATAATGACGTTGCAGATCAATACAAATATAAATACTCAAGAAAACCAAAAGAAATAGAAATGTGCTTTTAAAACTGAAACTCTTCAAATCTGCCTATAGTATGAATGGAGGTCCTAAGTACTGGTCTACATATCTAAATAAATCAAAAAATAATGTCTAATATATTCATTTATTTTAGTGCTGCTGTTTCATCCCGTATCATCATTATCCTGAACTGAACAGTAAGGTGAAGTGTATTCTAACAGATTTAACGGGAATACAATCCATTCACTCACTTCACGTGAAGAATTGAATACAAGGATGAAAACTGTCCCAACGTTATATATATTTATTATGTGTAGGATTATGAAGGTAGGTGTGGGCACCTTGTGTTTGATTTTAGATCCTGAAAATGCAGTGGTGCAGAAAGAAGCAAATACATATGTCTTGTTTATAACAGTACTCTGAGAAAACCACCTCAACTTCCTTTCACACCAGCTATTTTCACACTTGGTTAGGGCAATTGAAAGGAATAGGAATGGCCTAAAGCTGACCTTCTGGTCTGGGTCACCTAAATGAGGTAGCTTCCTTAGTTACATTGTTAGTCTCATTAAAATAAGAACAGAAATTGACAACGACAGAGCTTCTTTGTATCTATGTATCTGAAAACATCTTTTGAAATTGTACTTATGATTCTGCTTCTTCAGCATTTTTATGCTTTTTCAGAGCTTAAACAGGAACAGATGACAACAAACTCAAAATCGGGCCATCAAGCTCTTATCAGGAAATTATTGGATCTGCTGGGCAGCTCTTACAACGAATTATCAACTGGCCCAAATTATGAGGAGAACATATGGTGGCATTTATCTCTAATCTGCAAATTATTTCCTTAAACAACAACCTGGGCACCAGGTACTGGGCAGATGAGAAATCGCGAATGTGATAAACTTTCTCCCTAACCTGCTACTTTAGTTTTCCACAAAAAAAATGGTATGGGAAGGTATGTAACAAAATTCTAAACCAATGTATTTAATGATTTTTACTTAATCTATGGAAAGATGAACGATATTAATTTGGCCTCTGATTACAATAGTTTCTAAATGATTTCAAACACATTTCATTCATTATTTTCAATTTATCTTTGCTTTGAATTTTCTTTTATTCACTGCAATCATTATTTAGAATTACCTGAATATTTGCTTGTCATCCAAACTGTATGATGTATAATTTTAAGTTTAATTCACACTAGAGTATTTCATTTGAATGAATTGATCCTTTAGTATTTCCAATATTTAGTCTACATTTGAAAGGATGAACAATCCAAAATATCAAAAATAATTAAAGGCAAAGTATGGATATGATTTTCAAGGCAAAGTACAGATATAATTTTATATCTGATATGCAGATAGTGAGCTAAATAAACAAAGTAATTACATGCTAAATTTCTTTCTTCCATACATTCACATTTCACAATCAGTTTTCTTATCCCGTACCTGAATTTCTGATCTATTTTGTTCAACCAACTGCACTAATACATGAGCAAAGTATAATTAGAATTTATCATGTTGAAACAGTTTTCAAACAGCTGTTTAATATTTCTTTAAACCAATTTAAATTTCAGCGTCACTTCATCAATTTTCAGGCAGAAACAAAATGTTGCTGCATTTCTTTTGGAAGATTTAAACCCAGAGAAGATTGACTGCTTTTATAAACTGGTGTGAAGTGTCTAAATGATGGAATTTGGCCTTTCAAAAAGGAGTGTGATCTCAATAAATAACAGCACAGCAAACAAGGACAGGTCAGAATGGGGTCATGACTCATTGGCTGCTGCAATTTCGGAAGCTTACCGTGTCAGCTTCTCCTCCTTTAGTTCCAGATCAGTCACTGCAATCATCTGGTCCAGCTTGAATTTAGTGTCAACAATTTCTGCATCCCTTGGAGAGTATGTGCCTCCTTCCTTCTGTTTCTGTCTTATTCTGCATAGGGATTTCAGATAAAGAAATAGTCAGTACACATACATAACACAATAGTGATAAGAAATATTAATTCAATCATTATTTTCAAGAAGATAAATGACTAAAATTTCCAACTTTGTTTTTCCTTGCAAAGGACACTTTTGTTGCAGCATTGATTGGTAAAATATTTTCAGGCTCTTTGCTTACCTTAACGCCATACTGCCTGTATAGAGAAAAACTGGAGAAATTGGTGTGGAATAGATAATGCTGTCCCATCAAATATGATACATGTTAAAAGTGCGGAAATAAGACACATCTTGTCAGAGCTTTTCATCTTGCATTCATCAGGACAATTCACAAGAATACTAATTCAAGGTATAAACCAACAGGACAGAAGAGTGCTGATTGGTTGGCATGTGGACTCTGATTGGTAGAGGTATTTCTGTGGAGGATGAACACATTAATGTTGATTGACAGTTAACAACTAAGTTTTGTTTAAAGTTTAAACCTGCAGGTTGATTCTGATTGTTCAGGGCATTGCCCTGAGAAATTAACCAGTGAATAGCTGTCACTCATTTTGTAGAGTTGATACAAGCAATACACATGTATGGGGTCTTTACGCTTACAACAAATAGAACGTTGTATACATGTATATGTAGCTTCCAGGACATGCAAGGACACCACAATGCGAGCTTGATGACAATGCTAAATCGGTTGGCAGTGTATCCCAGAAAATGCTGTGCAACTGCAGAATGACATCTAATGTGGGCACAGTGTTATTACTTTTGCAAGTGTGGGTTAATTGGTTATGACCAAAATCTCAAGTGTTGTGAATAGCCAAACGGATGCAGTCAGCCAGTGTTTGGGACGTACAGCATCCTTACCTGGCATTACACTGATTTATTTTTCAAGGCTATGCCCTGATGAATCTGAGTCAATTTGTCTGATGTAAAATTTAAATAAAGTCTGGATCATTCAACATCATTCAACATCAAGATGTGACCAATCTGCACGCTTCCCTCCTGAAATAGAAGTGTCTATTTTCCTCTTGAATTTTTCTATTCTTGCAAAATATTCTGATGAACATAAGATTAAAAGCTTGTGCAAAATGCATCTTTTTTCAGCAGTAGTCAAGTTATGTACTAACAAATAACTATGTGTTAAATAAATAAATGTATTTCAACTAGCAATACATACAGCCGAGGGGTTTAAGTGCACACTAATAGCTTAGAATGAACAGATGCTGCTATAAGCACTTTCTTGAAGAATTATACTGTAGGAATGTGATGTAGGAATGATGGGATGGTTTCCAAACCTATGGCAATGCAGCTAAGAATTTAAGTTGTAACAATTTCCATTGTTAAACAGGCCATAGAGACAAGGGAAAATTGAAGGTTGAGTTTCCATAGCAGCCAACAGATCCATAGCTGAGATCGAGATAAGGAGGAGGGCCTGCAGTAGTATATAATTATCAACCTATGCTGAAAATTTTGCATTGGACGTTGCCATAAAACTGGACGAAGCTTGTCCCCCGCATTGATATTCACCAGTTCAGGGGTGTTATGACATGTCAGGACCAGTTGAGGCTTGAACCTGGCCTTTGCCGTTCAGAGTCAGGGGCACTCCTACAGCACCGCAAAGGCTTCTTGCCCCCATACAAAAGACTCAAAGAGGCAGCTTTAAAATCAACAGGTTAGTTGAATTTACACATTTTAAAAATGAAGGCATTTATAATGTTTGTCCTTCCTACCTCGCAATTACATAGGCAGCTATCACAAGGAGAACGACAGAAAGCACACACAAAGTCACTGCAAGTATTATTTCAATCGTTCTTCCTGATAGACCTTCAGCTGTAATGACAATGTAAGCATGTTAAAAAAAAACTACGCGTCATATAAGTAAAGCTACCAGTACTAGAATGGAGTAGCAGAATGCATTCTGAATTTGCACTACTGAACAAAATGAAATGAACATGGAGTCAAAATTCAATACCAGGTAAAAATGAGCATGTTGACTTTGATGACCGATTAACTTTACATCATAGAATCCCTTCGGTACAGATAGAGGCCATTCAGCCCTTTGAGTCTACACCAACTCTCCGAAAAGCATCCCACTCTACCTCTGTGACACCACATTTCCCATAGTTAACACACCTAGCCTGCACAATACGGGGTAATTTAGCATGGCCAATCCATCTAACCTGCACATCTTTGGACTGTGGGAGGAAACCCACGCAGACAGAGGGAGAATGTGCAACCTTCACACAGGCAGGCACTCCACACAGGCTGGAATCAAACTCGGGTCCCTGGCACTGTGAGACAGCCATGCTAGTCACTGAGCCACCGTGCCATCGACAGCTTCCAATGTAGTCTGCATACAAACTTGGTGCTGCCTATTCATTTCAATAATTGCAGTACACTGCTAGGTTGCACAGAGGCAGGATGGTGAGCCATTTGGCATTGTGGCCTGCAGCCAGGAAAAGGGTGAAGGATAATGCAGCTGGCAGCTTGCAGGAATGGGAAGATGTTTGCAAGATCCACTGTACTTGACTTAGGCGAGAACAAGCATTGTACAAAAAATTGAAAGGTAACCATACTGAAATGCTTGCTGCATTGGCAGTCCTTCCAGAAAGATTACCATTATTATGAAGGAGTACATAAGAGTACAGCACCAAACTTGCACATGACTTTGTGCAGGCATGGAGCTCAATATTTTCCAGTGTGTAAGAATCCATGCAATGTCTAAATATTGTGTTGGAAACTCAGAATGAAGTCATGTAAGTGTAGCTTGCTGTCATCATGACTGTGGATAACACTGTTCAAAGCTCTTGCAGGGTTTCACAACAGTCCAGCCCTCCGATTAGATTGCTGAGGTGGTGGAGCTAGTTGTTTGCAGCAATCATTTGAATTAGCAGGGAAGGATTGGCTGGATTAATAGTAAGGGCTTCAGACTCCAAACAAACAGCATAAGAATTCATAACTGGCCCCTGAAATGGCCTGGCAAGCCACTCAATTCATAAGTAATTTGGGATTGACAACAAATACTGACCTTGCCATGGTCACCCACATCCCTTGAAAGAATGAAGGGCACAGGGTAATCCTGAATCAGGATCTCCATGGCCATTTTTGTGTCCTGTCCAAATTTGTGGCCAATAAGCAACATTTTAAATCATGATTCAAAGAGTGAAAGTACCCTAATGTCAGTGAAAAACAACAACTAGAGACTTTGATGTTGGCCACTTTTACAGCATGAACAAATACAATGTGATTTAACTGTTAAAACCCGCTGTCTGGTTTTCAAATCACTAGAACTCTTGAACAGCAAGAACAATGAATAAACACATCTAAGAAACAAAAATAATATGAAGTATGAACAAGAAAACATAAGACACTTGTTTCAACATAAATAGTTGCTTTGAACTGGATGAAGCAACAAAGCTTTGTTTATACAGGCTCATTAAACACATCAGATCAGAGTTACTTTGTGAATAAATTTAACACATTGGTATGCTGATTCTTGCGTATAGTCTTTCATTTTTGTTATTGAAGGGTAAACCTTGCACTTTCTGGACTTTTCAGTGCAAATATTTTTACAGAGACTTAAAAATCTCAATTTGACAAAGTGTTTCAAATATATTTATCTCAGCTTTAAACACTATTGTATAAGTGATGTACTTTTATTGAAATTGCTTTTCTCTGAATCCGGGAATAACTCGGG
Organism: Ginglymostoma cirratum; assembly: GCA_024137785.1. Taxonomy (NCBI): domain Eukaryota; kingdom Metazoa; phylum Chordata; class Chondrichthyes; order Orectolobiformes; family Ginglymostomatidae; genus Ginglymostoma; species Ginglymostoma cirratum. The sequence goes on from JAHRHZ010000021.1 coordinate 19,754,185, forward strand.
TGTCAAGATATGGAAGTTATGAAACTCTATTAGAAATTTAGACTGGCAATGTTGTGGTAAACAAGACGAAAAAAATTCCCAAGGAAATTATATTAATTTAGCTGTTAAATATTTTTAAAAAGTAAGCATGTGAGGAGAATGGACAGAACTGTCAGCTGTGCAATTTTAAGGAATGCTAGCAAGGACATATAAAGAGGTGCTGATCAACAACGGCCTGTTTTATATCCGTTAAAAGTAACACCACACTTACTAACAGCTTCTCATACCACAAAACTAAATATGAACATTATTTCACAGCTGATGCTTTTGCATTAGACTAAGATAATCTCTTAAATTGTTTTTTATCTTCATTTCTCTGTATTATTGGGAAAGAAACACTATTGGGAGTTTTACGAGGCACCTTACTTCTATATTTTAATGTGTTGATTCTAAAGAGACGGTCTGCTGTATTCTTTATGAATTCAGTGTTGGAGTCTAGAAACCACAGTAAGGATGCAAAAATACTTCAGCAGCTAAGGCTCATTAACTTCAAGGTAACAGTTTTCTGATTTGTCCTTACAAATATGGAACACCTGCAGCACCATAAATGAATAACTCAAATATAAAAGACCTTAGTATCATAAAAGACCTTAGTATCATAAAATTACCAAATTAGATTATATTTTTCAATTCTGTTTTGTATAAATTACCAAGGGTCTTGACTGGATCAGAGTAATCTGAATCAGTAAATTGTCTTTGAAAGTTTGTTGCTCTGAACTTGAATCTAGAAAAAGACAAATGTATGACAAATAAAGTTAACTACAAACTATTTCCCATTATACCTATTATAAATTTGCACACCTTATTTTCTCATATTCAGTGGCTGTAGCTGACATAAGCAAGTTTAGGTGTCATAATTTTTTACGAATACTGAGTCACACTGACCAATATGTATATAATAAAAGGATACCATTGTAAGAATATATAACTCTGTTGTGATTTGTGTCAACTGTGCTATTGTTTACTTCTATCTCATGGTCCACATAGAATTTATAATTGGACTCGTTTATAGAAAATGACCCTGCTTATTTTGATACTCAATAGCTCCAGAACAGATAAGTGCATTGTTTATCAAATAGTTGGGCCAAGCAATTTAGTTCAAATAGAAATATATTTTGCTGAAATACGATCTTGATTTGAGTAGTAGAAAGTTATATTTTTATTATGCTGGCCAAATTTTGCAAGTCTGAGATGGATAAGTCAAGACCACTACCACTACCAGCATGTTCCACTCCAAGCCACTCACCATCTTGACTTTGAAATATATCACCATTTCTTCAGTGTTGCTTGGTCAATATCCTGGAACTACCTCTCTAACAGCATTGTACGTCTACCTACACCAAATGGACTGCAACATTTCAGGAAGACAGTTCACCACTACCTTCTCAAGAACAATTAGGGATGCCCACATCTCACAAATGAATAAGAAGCAATCTGCCAGTGTTCATAAGGTTAATGTTCAGATAACTTATGCCAATTCCTATAAATGATTTGGGAAGTCAACATGGCTGTTGAGGGATGATTGTCCTGCAGTTCTTGAAAATATACTATGTAGCATTGGTTCCATTCACTGGTTATAGCCTAATTTATTCAGTATTTATTCTAATAACTTGCAAACTGGAGAAAGATTATATAAGAGGAAAATGACCAAAGGAAGAAATGGTGATGAGAGTTTTATGAGTTTATTACAAATTACCCTGAAATGAAATTGGTAAATCCACATTGCTTCATAATGAGCAAGGGCTTGAATGTAGGTATAACTGTTAGTAAATATCCAAAAATGTAACATGCTTATCAGAACTATTGCTATTGATAAATTGAAGAGTTGGGGATGACCAATTACATAGTAATGTTCAGGCCATTATGATGACACAGGATTATCAAACAATTTCCACTGAAGTTTAAATGTCAAAGATGCTTAGGCCCAGTAACACTAGGTGGCAATACAATAGAGCATTAGTTTATTACCATTAATTGATTTAACTGAACAAAAAAAAAATCCTTTCCTTTCTCATTCTCACTGCTACAGCAGTAACATTTAGCTGAAATTAAACTAAAACTAAAAAAAAGCAAATAACAGGAACATTACATTGCAAAAAAATTAATGAATCTAGCATATTTCACATCCACTGATCTTTTAAGGATGAACAAGAACAGTATCTGGCTTTATTCAATTTAAAAATATAAAATAAATTAAATAAGAACCAAGCTTTTACTTACAAGTACTGTTTATCATGTTTTAATGGTCCGTTGCAAATTTTATCTGTATTTTGTTGGCATGATTTTTCACTTCCAATGGTGTATGTTTCTTCAATAGCATTCTGTCGGTATGTGTTTGTTTCACTGCAGTGTGGATTTTGAAAGCCTTCGTTTGCAAAATATGGTTTTGGTTTTCTTACATAAGCATCATACCATGTAGAAATATTTCCATCATTCATAGCTGTTGAGAAATTGAAATTAAAATTAAGAAGCAAAACATTTCATTAGGTTGAAAGCAAAATATGGATGTGGGAAATTTGAAATAAAAAGAGAAAATACTGGAGAAACTCAGTAAATCAGGCAGCACCCGTAGAGAGAGAAAGTGTTAATTCCACCAAAACTGTCATGAGCAAAGGAATAAATTCTAACTTACTTGTGGCCATGACAAAGTAGCTTAGATCATCATTTTCTTTTTCTCTATGATATGTGTGGCTGCTTATATGGAGGAATCTGGCCTCCACTGAATGCATTTATTGAACAGTTTTCTTGGAGCAGGACCTTAATAATAAAGCTTCTAATGCAACTGTTCATGTGTAGTCGGACTACAGACTATAAAACTGAACATTTTCAGTAGATAACTTCCATTTTATTAAAATCAATAGATATATTATTCACTGCAGAAAATGCAGCTTCATTACATTTATTCCTTGTATAGGAATATTCCTTCTTTGGGATTTTCAGCCCCAACAGAATTCAAATCTCGTTTCTCACATTATTCCTGTGTGAGTGTGCATTCTTTCTGCTATACAGCTCTATGCCTCTGCATGATGAAGTTCCTTTTTCAAAAATGTATTCATGGATGTGGGTGCTTTGACTGCATTGGCATTTATTGCCCATCCTTTATTGCTGTAAAGAGGTTTGTGCTCCCATCTTGAAACTGTTACAGTCTTTGAAGTGTACAGATATCCACAGTGCTGTTTGGAAGGGAGTTCCAATATTTAGACCCAGTGACAGTAAGGAATGATGTTACGGTTCCAAGTCACAATGGTGTGTGGCTTGGAAGGAAACTTGCAAGTAGTTGTGTTCACGTGCATATGCTGCCACTATCCTTCCAGGCAGAAGAGCTCCCATGTTTGTAAAGTGTTGTCAAAGGATTCTTAGTTAGTTGCTGCAGTGCATCTTGTAGATGTTTAACTCTGTTGCCACAATGTATTGGTACAAAAGACCTGAACTTTTGAAGGTTCTGAGTAGCATGCCAATCAGGTGGACTAGCAGTACTAGTCCACTACTTTGTCCTGTGTGCTATTGAGCTTCTTGAATGTTGTTGCATATCCAATTTGGATGAAAGAATAATATTAAACAGGACTATAAAGCTTAAACCTAAAAGATAGAAAACAGAAAATTGAAGTAACATTTGTGAGATATTCTAAGTATGGAGAATAGGAATTGCAAAAAAAATGAAATGTTTGTAGAAACTTAGGGAGATCACTTTCTAACTGCTGCTATAGAAACACGGCTGTGCACTGACTGAGACTGGGAATTCAACATTAAAGGATATTCCTATTGTTATTTGTTATTAAGCCTGCCAATAAGTGTGGTCCTGTTGTAGTCTGGTGTACTGACCTTTACATTACAGAGGCTGAACGCCAGCTCTCAGTTACCTCCTTCTATCTTCCCCTGGACCATGACCCTACCATGGTACATCAGCCCATTGTATCAACTGCAGTAGCTGACCTCATTTCATCTGGTGATCTCCACTTAACTGCCTCCAAGCTGATAGTACCCCAACCCCACACAGCTCGCTTCTGCCATCTTCCAAAAACCCACAAACATGACTGTCCGGGCAGATCCATTGTTTCAGCCTGCTCCTGCCCCACAGAACTCATCTCTTCCTACCTTGACTCAGACTTTTATCTCCTGGTCCAGTTCCTACCCACGTATATCCACGATTCCTCTGACACTTTACACCGGTTTCAAAATTTCCAGTTTGCAGTCTCCAGCTGCCTCCTCTTTACCATGGACGTGCAATCCCCATATAACAGGAAGGTCTTAGGGCTCTCCGTTTCTTTCTGGAGCAGAGGCCTGAACTGTCCCCACCCACCACCACTCTCTTCCACTTGGCTGAGCTCGTCCTCACCCTCAACAACTTCTCTTTTAAATCCTTTCATTTTCTTCAGGTCAGAGGGGTGGCCATGGGTACCTGCATGGGCTCCAGTTATACCTGTCTCTTTATGGGGTATGTGGAACATTCCTTGTTCCAGTCCTATTCTGGTCTCCACCCACAATTCTTTCTTCAACATATCGATGATATCATTGGTGCTGCTTCCCTCTTTTGTCTGGAATGGGAAAAGTTCATCAATTTCACCTCCAATTTCCACCCTGCCCTCACTTTCACCTGGTCTATCTCTGAATCCTCCCTTCCTGTCCTTGACATCGCTGTTTCCATTTCTGGGGATAGACTGGCCCCTAATATCCACTGACTCCCACAACCTTCTGGACTATACATTTTCGCACCCTGCTTCCTAGAAAGACTCCATCCCAGTCTCTCAGTTCCTCTGTCTCCGTCGCATATGTTCAGATGAGGCTAACTTCGACAAGGGAGCCTCCGAAATGTCCACTTTCTTCCTCAAGCAAGGATTTCCAGCACCATTGTCAATTGAGCCCTCAACTGGTTCCAACTCATATCCCACACTTCTGCCCTCACCCACTCTCTTCCCTCCCACAACAGTGATAGGGCTCCCCTTGTCCTTACCTACCATTTACTTCCTCCCTCCCCAGTATCCAAGAACCCAAACATACCTTCCAGGTGAAGCAACACTTCACCTGCGATTCCCACAATCTTGTCAACTGCATTTGCTGCTCACAATGTGGTCTCCTCTACACTGGGGAAACGAAGTGTAGAATGGGTGACCACTTCGCAGAACATCTACGTTTTGCCTGCAAAAAAGACCCTGAGTTTCCATTTGCCTGCCACTTTAATACACCACACGGCTCCATGGCCAACATCTCTGTCTCTGGTTTGCTGCAGTGTTCCAGTGAAACTCAGAGCAAGCTGGTAGAACAACACCTTATTTTCCACTTGGGGACCCTGAAGCCCTCTGGACTCAATATCTAGTTCAATAATTTTAGGGCTTAAACTCTCCCATGTCCTAGCCCCTACCTCACACAGCAGTCCTTATTGTCACAGAGCCTACCATCACACACTACCTATTATTATTCACTAACAGGCCCTATTAACAGCCATTCACCCTCCTAGGCAGATCGTTATCAACTCCATTGTTTGAGGAAGGGTCACTGGACCCGAAACATTAACTCTGATATTTTCTTCACAGATTCTTCACAGACTACCTGGCTGACCTCATTACAATCACTACATTCCATCCCCTCAGAGTCCAAGGACATTTTTTTGTAGCTCCTCCTGGGACTTTTTAGCACCGGGTCAGGTTCCTCCAACTCTGCCTCGGATATAGATGGTGTGTAATGCACAGTAGCTCGCCTCTTGTGCCCAGGGCTTCTCAGAAGAAATTCATTCTCTTCTTCAGGCGGCAAAGGTGTTGATAGGGCATCATCCATTTTACCCATCTCAGATTCTGAAGTATCTTCAATGCTTGATGTAAAGTGAGAACACATGGATTCCAGGACAGTCGGAAGGCAGTTGAGGAGCCGGGCATGTTTGCTCCCGTTCCATTTGCTAGTCTGCAGCTTTCATATGGTCAATGTGTTTGTTCAGGGCTGTTGCATCTGTCCTAGCTTTATACATCACTGGACTTGACCTCATGCTGACCATGCCTCTTACCCATGCAGGGCCATTCCTGTGGTTCCTACACCAAACTTTATCCTCTAAAGTAAACTGTCTCTCTCGCTTGACAGAGTCATGTGTCTGGCTTTGGTGTTCCTGATGCTGTTTCCCCGTCCCCACCAGGTCTGGGAAGGTCCGAGTACAAGTTATAAATAAAGTGGAAGGGCCAAGCAGAGCATAATTTTCTTTTTATTCAGAAGTTTGTGAATCCTTAGTATTCTCTGTCCCAGGCATCTTTGAAAGCTCAGTTATTGAGTATGTTCAAAGTAGAGATTAATAATTTCTAAATACCAATTAATACAAAGGAATATGGGGATACCATGGGTAAAAATGCATCGATGTGGATAATCATCCATGGATGATAGGTGAAGGACGTTAAATGGGCCAAATGACCCAATGCTGCTATGAGTTTTAAACGGGTCTTGGTACATTTTGTTTCAATTCAGGGTATGTACAACATTAAATTGAATATGATGATAGACACTATAACGGAACAATGACTTTAGAAACAAATAGGAAACAATTTGTCAAAACGGAACTGGAAATTTATGTGATATAAGATTGTAATAATGTATACATGTAACATGTAGATTTCTACTTTTCGACAAAATGGATATGTGTTAGTTTTATCTCATTTCATGGAAAATTGTTTCCTTATGTGAAGATTTTAAAAGCTTTAACTCATATATTGAAGATTTAGAAAGCTATAATTGGCATTTTCATAAACCACATGATGGCAGTGCAGGAAATGGAACATGCAGCACTTATGATGCTTGTCAGAGGATGTGTCTGAGATGCATCATCAGTTGGAGACACTCCTTAGTAGGTGTGAAAGAGAACATAGAACAGTACAGCACAGGAATGGACTCTTTGGTCCATGATTTTGCACTGAACATGACACCAAATTAAACTAACCCCAACTGCCTGTTCTTGGTCCATATCTCCCCATCGCTTGCATATTCATGTGCTTATCTAGAAGTTCCTTAAACATCCCTATCGTATCTGCCTCCACCACCAACCTGGAGCAAATTCCAGACTCCTACCACTCTCTGTGTAAAAAACTTGACATGTCCTTTGAACTTTCCCCTTTCACCTTGAACTGCTTGACCTGATGCATCTTTTTTAAACTTGTATCTTTCAGTCTAAGGAGTCTATCAGATAGAACTGTTAATTCCTACTGATAGATGCAATGTTTTTACAGGTTAAAGGCAGTTAAAAATTTCCAATCATTGCACTTTAAACAGACCTAAAATGCCTTTCAAGGGCATTTATGTTTAATTCATTAATTTGTGACTCCCACATTGTGGTTTAAGGGTCACAGACCATCCAGAATAGAGGGTCTGTTTGAATTCAGCACTGAGATAAATGGCCCTGCCAAGTTCAGGATTTCCACCTTTCGAATCACTCAGCTTTCTTTTCTCAACTAGCAAAAACTGGGTCTTTAGGAAAGGGTCTAACCTTACATCTGGGTCCTGGCTACCATTTTTAAAGGTCTGCAGAGTTTTCCTGACTGTGCAAAATTCCACCCCAAGATAGTTATGCTGGCTGAAGACAACTATTGATAAAATAGGTCGCATTTTTAAGTGATGGCAGAATTGCCTAATTTGCTCAAATGCATAATTGCATATGCAGCATGTCATCAGCACTAAAGTATCATATGATGATCTGGTAACGTGAGTACAGCAGGACAAAATGGTTACTAGAATTCAGGAGTTTATTCTGTGTTACATATGGGCCCAAAAGTTTGTGCATTTGTGTGCGGTCACAACTCACCCACAGAGTGTATTATTTCATTTTCCACTCACAGAAATCAGCTACGTTAGCATTTAAAATATGTATTCTTACCTTTACATCATAAATTAAACATTGCATAAGGAAAGCTGGAAAAAGAAGATGTTGCTGCATTTATATATGGATTGCATCTTTACCTAATGAGTTGTGAATCACGCTGAACATTGTGCAATAATTGGCAAACGTCCTCACTTCTGACCTTATGTTAGAGGGAAGGTTATCAATGAAGAGCTGAACATGGTTCAATCTTAGACACTCCCCTCAGGAACTCCTGCAGAGATATCCAGAAGGTGAGATGACTGGCCTACAACAACTGGACCATCTTAACTTCTGCCAGGTATAAGTCCAACCAGTTGAGAGTTTTCCCTGATTTCCATTAATTCCAGTTTTACTCGGGCTCCTTGTTGTCAAGGTCAGTCATTCTTTTGTCCATGCTTGAACAAAGGCTGTAATGAGGTCAGGAGCTCACCTCTGGAATTCAGCTCTTTTGTCCATGCTTAATCTAAGGCTGAAATGAGGTCAGGAGTTGAGTGATCCTGTCAGAACCCAAATTGAGTGCCAGTGAGCAGGTTATTGCATTGATGAGGAGACAATAAGGACTGCAGGTGCTGGAAGCCAGAGTCTATAGGTGTGAGCCTGGAAAGGCACAGCAGGTCAGACAGCATCCAAACAGCAGCTAAGTCAACGTTTTGGGCTGAAGCCCTTCATCACGGTTTCAGCCTGAAATATTGAACTACCTGCTCCTGGAATGCTATGCTTTTCCAGCCTCACACCTATAGACTATTGGGTTGATGTGAGAGAGATAAAAGGTACTGCAGATGCTGGAGAATCCGAGATAACAAGCATGGGGCTGGATGAACACAGCAGGTCAAGCAGCATCATAGGAGCAGGAAAACTTGACGTTTCGGGCCTAAACCCTTCATCAGAAATGCAGAATCAGAATATTGGGTTGATGTGCTGGGTTCCCTCATTGTTGAGGATGGGGAGATTTGTGGAGCCTTCTCCAGTACATTGTCTAAAGATCCATTTATTTCTAATCTCTGCTTCTGCCTATTAATAAATTCTCAATCCTTACATGCCCCAATCCCAAGCACTTTAATTTATGCACTATGGCATCTGATCAAAACCCTTTGAAAAGCCAAAGACATCACATCCATTGTTTTTTCTCTTCTATATTACAAGTAACATCTGCCAAAAACTCTGACAAGTTTATGAAATATGATTTTCATTTCACTAATTCATGTGAACTCTGTCCAAGTTTGCAGTTCTTTTCTCAATGTTCAATTTTCACATCTTTATAATTGATTCAAACATCATTCCTACTATGGATGTCGGGCTAATTGGTGTGTGGATCTCCACTCTCCTGTTCCTCCCTTGTTAAATATATAGGAATACATTTGCTAACTTTATATCATCAGGAACCTTCCCAGAACCCGTAGAATTATGAAAGATAACAACCAATGATACTATTATCTCCATTGTTACTTCATTCAACATTCTGGGATGATTTATCATACCTCCAAATCAGTAAATTTTTCAGCTACTACCACTTAACTAATACCAATTCCTTTTAACTCTTCAGTTATGTGAGTCCCTTGGTCACTGAGTATTTCTGGGAGATTCTGTATCTTCTTCCAAAGACAGATGCAAAGTAACTGTTTAGTTGTTTTGACATTTGCCTGTTCTCCAGTATATATTTTCCTATTTCCACCTGTAATGGTCTCACATTTATCTGGAAGTTTAGTGGCGTTCTTGTCTGTACAGGCTAGACATTCTGAGGGACATCATACCAGAGGAGGGTTGACCTGCCTATACTTGAATATCCAAAGATTGAATGAGGGAAGGCGGGGGGAAGGCCCAGCTGCCCCTGCAGTATCCTGAATGGAAACTACCAAGAACCTTGTGTGTGGTTCCACCCAGAAGGCTGGGTGCCTCTGGCACTGTCCCATTTCCTTGTGAGGAGGGAACAATAGGACTGGGGTTAAGATTCCCAAGACCCCTGTGCCCATGCGTTTGATCTTGGACACCAACACGTGGGAAGATGGAGTGCAGATGCATGCTCCTCTCCAGCTGCTCACGAGGGAACTAGGCCTGGGCGTTAATGGCAGCCCCCAACCAGTCCATCGACGCAGCTACTGGGAAATGAAGGCCCTGTGTCCCATATGCCTGTCTGGTGCTGCTGCTCTGCACTGTGCATTCAGATGAAAGCCCTAATTTCCAACACCGCAGGATCATCTCCTGCCTGATGCTGAGCAGGTACCTTGTTTCTGACAGTATAGGGCATTGCTTCCTCAGCCAGTTGCAAAACTGTCACTGTGAGGTGCTCACTAGATGGTGTACACACACTCGCCATGTCTACGTGTGCCTCCCCCCCTCACCAGAGCTGGAGTGGGGTGACAGCCTTGCCAGTGTGTCCTCTAAGACCTCCATACTCTTGTCCTCAGGCCAAAGGTTAAGAATGGTGCTTCCGCTGGAAATGGGCATTTCCCTGCAGAGATCTAGTGCAGGCTAGCAGTGCCTGTCAGTCAAAAAGAGAAAGGGAGCATTGCAGCTGGTGATTAGAAGTGGTGTGCAATGATTGAGACTGACATTAGGCTACTGTGAGAGCTGCTGTGGGATAAAGAATGATACTTACACATAAGGCAGGAAATGGATGTTTCTGCATCCCTGCAGGAATGGTGTTAATATACTCCTGCAAGGGCCAGGATTCCCTCCTTGTAGAGGGTCAGGCACCCTGCACCTGTCTTTCTGCCATGTAGTGGGCTGTAATGAACAAAGGGGGCCAATGAAAGGATTACAATGGGTGGCATGACTTTAGTTCTGGTGTAGGTGGGGGAAAGGTAAAGGTAGTGAGGTGTACAGAAGGACTGAACAGGCCGAACAGAGGACCTGCAGGATTAGGGCTGTGGGAGGTTTTATGTGGGAGTAAACGAGTGAACAAAGTTGCTGTATGCAATAATGAGGGTGTCAGAGCATGAACATTGGTGGGAAGTGTATGCAGTAACAAAGATGGATTGCGTGTGCGGTGGTAAAGAGGGGAATGTGACATTTACCCTGGTAGAGTGGAGAAAATCACTGACCTTCATTCTGCATTCCTCTGGACTTGTGTGGGTGATACTGACCCAGGTGGCCACCTGACACCAAGCTGACAGGGTCTGGTGGCGTGGTTTCCTCTCTCGGTCATCTAGGAAGAGACACCTCTCCTTTGGGCCACAGCATTGACCAGAATCGCCAGGCCCATTTCACAGAATATGGCAGTGCCAATGCTCATCCAAATGCAAAATGGACTTCAGCAGGTGCAAGGGAAACTGGGTCTTGGGTGAATATCGGCTAAATAGTGGCTTTTTGTGGAAACAGTGTATGGTAAAATGGGTTGGAAATCAGACATGACAGACATCATAGGGTCAGGGTTAGTAACTAAAGAGATGAGTATGATAAGCTATGGCAAGAGAACCTGCTTGGCCCCGCAACAAAAAAAAAACCTCTCCAAGAACACAACACAACTCAGTCTTAGCTGAACAGCATAAGATTCAGCCCAGATTCTTTCATTCACACCAATATTTACCTACCTTTCACGCTCCAACAAGGCAGGAAAATTCACTGTTTCTTTTTTTAAAATCTACATCAATGTATCTCAGATGCATAATTTAGATATTTTAGATACATATGATTCCAGTCTTACAGATTTGACTGCCTTAATCATAGAATCCCTACAATGTGGAAACAGGCCATTCGACCCAACAAGTCCACACTGACACAACCCCCCCACCCTTTCCCTGTAACCCTGCAATTCTCATGGCTAATCCACACAACCTACATAACTCTACATACCCTGGGCAATTCAGCATGGCCAATCTACCTAACCTGCACATATTTGGACTGTGGCACGAAACCAAAGCACCCACAGGAAACCCACACAGACACAGAGAACATGAAAATTTCACACAGACAGTCACCCAAGGCTAGAATTGAACCTGCGTCCCTGGCACTGTGAGGCAGCAGTGCTAGCCACTAAGCCACCGTGTAGAGAATAACATTCTCCAGATACTAATTACTCAGAAAACCATAGAAGAAGTAACCTTTCACCTTCAAAATGGAGCCTTTAACTCAAAAATAAAAACAAAAATGTTGCTCAACATATTGTAAGCAATAATTTGCATAGTTTAAGAATCTGAATACAGCTACACCATGCATATCTTCTCTAAGACTGACACTCCTTTCTTGGAACTCCTAAAGTCTGGCACAGTTTTGGAAATGGAATTTTCTGTACACCCAATTTGTTGCTGAGTGTTCTTGAAGAGTATCAGATCCTCTCTGAAAATGTTTAATCAGGGAATCGTTCCCTTGTTGAAAATTGAAAGAACTGCGGATGCTGTGTATCAGGAACAAAAATAGAAGTTGCTGGAAAAGCTCAGCAGGTCTAGTAGCATCTGTGAAGAAAAAAATCAGTATTAATGTTTCAGTCCGGTGACCTTACCTCCAGGGAGACACCATAACCTAACACATTGCTCCTTCCCTTCACCTTCTGATGAAGGATCATCGGACCCAAAATGTTAACTCTAATTTTTTTCTTCACAGATGCTGCCAGACCTGCTGAGCTTTTCCAGCGACTTCCGTTTTAGTCCCGTTTTTAATTTTGCCTCTAAGCAGTGCAGCCACAAAACAATCCAGAAGGTCCCACATACAAATCAGCCTCTTAAAATTACTACATCCGAATGACTGCACCAAAAAAAAAGACCTGTAATTGTCAAATGCATCACATCAAAAGAAAAAAAATGGTATATTACCAATGGTAATTTTGTTACACTAAGGCAAAGTGGTGAACAATTATTAATTAATTTCTTCATGTTATTTCCATTTGATTCATGACAAACGTTGGAAGAATTAATGAATCTTTACCTCTTATTTCAGTCACTATTACTTGTATTTTTTTGATGGAACCATGTTCATCTGTGAAATAACATATAGGCATTCTGATAGTCATAGTTGTGGAAGTGACCTGTAATGCCCCATTTTTGTCTAAAGCAACAGCTGGTTTAAAAGTGGGTTTTGGTGGAGCTGTGGAGAAAATGGGATAATGAAAATCATTGTTTGAAACAATATTGAAAATGTAAATAAAATGTTATACACTGATTTCTAGGTTTACGAAATTTAATATTTAGTTGGTAATAGGTGTAGTCACTATATAAAAAAAATTAGGTGTGTATTCTCAGTATATTTGGGTTTTGCATGTGCCATGAAACCTTTTGAGATTCCTCTACAATTGTGACTCCATTAAAGCATATGAAGACTGAGGCTTGTTGCATGTACTTCATATTATTCATCACTATCAGTACCTTGTCATTCCCTTGTGATTTGCTTTTTATAAATCAGAATATACGAAACAATAGGCAGCTGTTATTATTCATAATTATGTGGAGGTAGTTTTTTTTGACTTTATGGCATTAGAAAAAAGTTGAATCTTCCTATGGCCGATGACATCATTGACACTGTTTCTTGCTCTCATCCAGAATTGAAAAAAAATCTATTTGCTTCTAATTGCCATCTCTCTCTCTCATGTTCACCTGGTCCATCTTTGACTCTTCCCTTCCCATCCTTGACTTCTGTTTCCATTTCTTGTGATAAGCTGTTTACCAACATCAATTATAATCCCACCAACTTCCTCAGTTACCTTGACTACACTTCCTCACACCTTTCTTCCAGTGAGGACTCAATTGCATTCTCCTAGGTTCTCTGTCTTTGTCGCATCTGTTCCAATGATGCCATCTTCTGCAAAGGTGCTTCCAACCGTAATTTCTTTGCCTTCAAATCATACCCTCTACCTACCCAATGCCAGAGCTCCAACATGGTTGACAGGGCCCTGAGTTCAGTTTGAACCAATCCTGCAATTTTACCTTCAGAACTTCCCAACTCTGCAATAATAGGATTCCCCTTGTCCTTATTTTCCATTTATCCTGAATCAATTCTGTCACCTCCAGGGAGATACCATAACCTAACTCATTTTTCCTTCCCTTCACTTGTCAATATTGTGCAGGAACCATTTCTTCTGCAACACCCTGGTCCACTCCTCCATCGCTCTTAAAAGCTCCTCTCTTCCACAGCACTTTCTCATTCAAAGGCAAAAGATGCAACACTTGCCCTTTTGTCCTCATCATGCAAGGCCCCATCTTGTACCAGAAGCAGTGATTTACCTGCATTTTTTTCATTTTAGTCCACTGTATTCATTATTGACAGTATTGTTTTCTCTGCACTGATAAGATCAAACACAGACTAGGTTTTTTAAAAACAATTCTAGACCTCATTGTAGGACAAGTGATTGGGGCTGTTTAAGTGGTGCAGTGGTAGTGTACCTACCTCTGGGCCTGGGTTTAAGTTCCCCCGCATCCTAGTTCAAGTCCACAGGTATATAATAACATCTCTAAATGGGTTAATTCAAAAATATCTGTGCCAAGTGATTCTCTACATTGCATTTATTGAGTGAATAGGAGTGGCTAGGGAATCAGATAGAATGGTGGCTAAAAGATGCCATGATGCTGGGTATAAGGGCAAGGAAAGTCATTAGTTGGCATGGAGTAAGTATAATTTGACATGGAGTTAGTGCTGGACTACAAAACATTTGAACATATCTTCCAAAAGGTTCTTGAATCATGATCAATAATTCATTATTCGTCTGAAGGGCCACGATCCAAATGTCATGACAAGTGGACTAACCCTGTATTGAAGCCAGCAGGTCAGGAGTACAAGGTACGTGCTCATTGCTTGTACCCTAATCCTGAGACAGTGAAAATGGAGCTGTTGGGAATGGGAGGGGGCAAAAATCTCAGAATTGGGTCTTGACTACCATTTTTGATAGATTCCTGAGTCTTTCTGATGTTATGAAAATCCAGGTTTTTAATTTTGAACTCAGAAGTCACATGTCACCAGGATATAGACCAACAGGTTTGTTTGAAATCACAAGCTTTCAAAGTGCTGCTCCTTCATCAGGTCACTTCTAAAAGCTTGTGATTTCGAATAAACCTGGTAGTCTATAACCTGGTGTCATGTGACTTCTGACTTTGTCCACCTCAGTCCAAAACCAGCACCTCCACATTATAATTTTGAAGGCTTCTGTAATTATATTTCTTTCTCTTCCAATCACTCTGTACTTTCAGTAACTCAAAGTATATAGGATAAGAAAGAAAGCTGAAATAGATTCATAAATTAGAACATGAAGTCAACAATGCAATTTGCATTGAAAATAGATGCATTGCTGTGGCCTCAGCGCCCTTTCAGTCAGTGAAAACACTCCCATACCTCATTTTCATTGTGCACTGACTATCACCCTTATCTTACATTCTTCTGTGCGCTTTCAGAAGAAGAATTTACAAAAACCATGAGTGGATATATAATGGTAGGGTACTTGAAGAAAATGAATCAAGGCATTTTGGCTCTGGAGTCTTTGGCAAGACAGGCAATGTCAATATTGCCCAGAAAATTCTCTTTTTCTCTCTGTTACCCTCACTTCTTTTTCACTGAATCATGAAGGTATAACTGAAGTGCTTGAAAGTGAATTAGATAAAAACTAGCAGAATACTTACCTTTCACATCCATAGTTACTTTCTGTTCTAATGTTTGTGGCCCAGCACCAGCTCCATTTACAGCACGGACCTTAGGATAAAAGGAATTGATATTTAAGAAACAGAAAAAGGAAGTTCACTCAGGCAGGCAGAAGAACATCAACAAATATCTTTCTGTTAAAATGTGATCTTATTCAATGTACTAGTCCCCACTTAAAAATAAAATCAAGATACTCTGGAATATTGTATCAGAGATAAAAGGTACTGCAGATGCTGGAGAATCCGAGATAACAAGCATGGGGCTGGATGAACACAGCAGGTCAAGCATCATCATAGGAGCAGGAAAATATTATAGGGGAGCTTTGCAATGTTCAGAGATCAGCATATGATTTACACCTTGTTATCAACTATACAGTTCCCAAGTCATCTCATTCTACATTTACTTTGGTGAGGATATTTGCTTACTTTATCATCCAGGGGGAAAGGGGATATAAATGGCATGGAGAGGCAGGCAGTTGGAAAAAAGCTGCACACAGTTACATTTTAACCGTTTAATTGTTCAAGAAGTTTAGCTTGTTGGTTTCTATTTGTAATGAAGTTTTACTCGTGCCACTTAAGTTCCCTGAGGACCTTTTATCTTTCATTTTTCTCCCCTATTTGTACTATGAAGTACTATTTGCTGCTGATTGACCTGGTGCACAGTTGGACGTTAAGCATAGTGCCAGTTGTGGAAATACTGATAGATCCTGGTAGTCATATTTCATACCTGACAAGTGCATTATAAGATAATGCCATAGAGGCCTGGTGCCTACACTTTAAGGCAAGCAGCATGAAATTGCATGAGATAACTCACTAGAGCTCCTGGAGAGAAATTCTCCATAAAACTCCCCAAAATTGACACTTGGCCATTTTTTGGTGAAACTCAGCCTTTTGTTCGATGTTTAGGTAACTTGGCCTGCTTAATTTTATCTTTTGCTTTCGTTTTATGTAATACACTTCTGTTTCATTGGAGAAAATCTGTGCCTTTTATGCTTTTGTTTCAGCAAATGACTACTTAGATAAAATTAGAAAAAATAAAATCATGACCAGAAGCTGGAAAAGCTTAGCAGGTCTGGCAGCACCTGTAAAGGAAAAATCTGAGTTAACGTTTCGGGTCCAGTGACCCTTCCTTAGAACCGCCTACCTCCCCATGCTAGTTCTGAGAAAGGGTCACCTGACCCGAAACGTTAACTCTGTCAGACCTGCTGAGCTTTTCCAGCAATTTCTGTTTTTGCTCCTGATTTAGAACATCCATAGTTCTTCCAGTTTTTAAAATAAAATCAAGGTCTCATTTTGGGACATGGCTAGTTCTGTCAGAAAACAGCTGGGACCATTACACTTTTTTTATTCAAACTAAAATAATAAGTGCTTCTTACCCGTATGATGTATGTATTTCCACCTTTTAACCCTTCTATGACAGCAGTCAGTGATTGGTTGTTTTTAACAATTTTCAGATTGCTTACATGGCGTTCAAATGTTTCTCCTTCTCTATCAATAATCGCTTGGTATCCCTGAACAATACCATTTGGCAGAGATGGTGGCAAAAAAGATACATAAACCATTGTCACTTCATCAGGTATCTTTTGAAGGCTAAAATTCTGCGGTGCGTCTTGAGGCACTGAAAGAAAGTACATAATGGTGGCCTATTTAAAGTATAGGTATGCAGAGTGTCTGACTTTACAACAATTGACTTAAATGGTTGTAAGTTATTGCACAATTAACACCTGGATTCATGCTATGTGCTAACAGTGAGCAAGGTTCCTTGCTGGAAGCAAGGTAAGTTGACTGATGCTGCAATACCAATTAGAATGTGCACTCTGAACTGCCAGATGGTTACAACACATTGGTACTCATTTTCTAGCTCAAGTGTAACCTGATGTATACCCTATGGGCTCAGTGGTGGATCACTGGGTACCCTGTGGCCTGTGGCAGAGACCTGCAGTGATAAGGGCTATCCCCTTAAAAGAGTTCCCCATGCCCTCCAGCATTAACATCCCTAAATTCTTTTTCCTGGGACTGCTTGGGCCTAGCAAGCCCACTACATTCACTTATCTTCTGGGACAACTTTCATGGAAAGCCTGCTGAAGACCCAGCAGCGGTCACTTCTCTCAGTGGGCTGTTGAGACTGAAGAGATGCCAGCCACCTAGTCAGTTAGCAGCTCAGAGAGATGGAATCTTCTCCTTTAAAGGCACTAAACCTGACATTGGTCAGTTAACAACCTGATTCTAGTTTCTTCCTGTCAATGCTCCTAGAAGTGGCCATGGCAGAGTTGACACTGTCTTTCTGACTACTGGAGAGGGCTGCCATATATGAATTAGCATTAAATTCAGCTAAAGGTCTGTGGACCTGGTGAACTTATCCTAGGCAAAACTGGTAAAAAAGTAAAGGTTACTAGCATTTTAGAAACCAGTGGCAAGGGTGAAATGTATTTTACAACTACTGCCAGGCATATTTAAGGCAGTGACATATAAAATAGAAGGTGACTAGCCCACTGCCTTTCCACTCATCCCTGAGCTGTCTCCTCTAAAACTGTGAAATGATGAGTCATCAGCCAGCCAACCCTTTCTCAGGTCGGTTGTGGTCCTCAACAAGATAATTAATGTGCTGTTACCTTACTATGGAGGAAAATCATCAGCTTACTTTCTCACTATCTTAAGTGAAAAGGTAGGAAGGAAGGGAGGGTACTGGTTTTGGAGGGCACTCTATACGTATTGGGGGCTCTATCTGCCATCAAATGCGACACCCTCATCCCTTTGGTCCATGATCCCATTTGATGAACATGATCCTCTTGTTGTGACTGCTAGGTTTACTCAGCTGCAGCTGCCAGCCAATTGGTTTGGCGAACAGTTCTTGAGAGTAGGAATTCTTTACCCTGAGGAACATAAGTTCCATTCTTACCTCTTTAAGGCTGACCCTAGTACATAATTGCTACAGGGAAGTCTTTTTTTAAATTCAGTTGACAAAGAGAAACAAAAAAAGAGAGTAAGTAAAATTGAATATAAGCAGCTTAAAGGAAAATTAGTAGATGATTCGATGGTTAAAATTAAATATGCATGACTGAAAGAAGCATAATCATTAAAAGAATTGAGAAACTTTCTTCTTTGTCTATTTACTAAATTTCATTCTCATCAGAGCCATTCTATACTTTAACTCAGTCATGTCCATCTATAGTCTGCCACACAAAAATTCATTTAATGTCCTCACTCATCTAGATCCTAAAAATAGTTTAAAGCAAAGCTTATGTTCTAGATAAAGTAGACTTACAAGCTTCAAGCGTCCGAACAATGACTGGCTCACTGGCTTTGCCATGTATTCGGGCATCTTCCTCTCTGCCTGTAAATGCTACAATGATGACAGAGTATCTTGTGAATGGCTTCAAACCAGATACCTCATACATTTTTTTCTGTTTCTCTGATCTAAGAATGGTCATGTTGAAGTCCTCACTGTCTACCTGTAAAAAATGTAAAAATAAAGTGTTGATGCCATACAGTAATTTCTGATGTTCTACAAATTTCCCAAACAAAGATTAGATTATATACAATTATTGTATTTTCTTTTTGTATATTTGTTTTTCAATAAGTTGAAAGACTTATAAAAAATGGGGAGAAGTCTATCAGCCCTTGAACATGAAAGTTAAAGGTGAGAAATTTCGGAGATACAATGAGAATGAAAAAAAAAATCACATTTTTGATGTCGAGAAAAAAGGTACCACAAGGTTTCATGGCTAGTTGAAGATCTCACTAGTAAGCAGTGAGGACCTTATTTCTATGGATTTGCATCTCATTATTAGCTAACCTTGACTTATTTATCTGTCGATTGGGATTCTCCCAGGTACTGGTGCAGAATGAAACAGAATGAAACTTTGCCCCAGAAAAGTGTATACTCTTTTCAGAAATAAGCTATGCTTTGCCAATATGACCTGTATGGTCTTGGTAGGTATGAAGTGGCTGCTTAACTCTGACAAGGTATCTACTTAATCTGGTCCTACAGTTAAAATCATCATCAATCAGATGTGTCATTATTTAAAGTGCATTTATATTTACAAATGTGGGATGGTACGTACAACGAAGGACAACTGTGCCATTTAAGTGAACATTTTTTTTGTTTCTAAGTCCATCTCACAAGGTTGAGGTGAAGTTCCAGGGTCTGCAGCAGGGGACAGGAAACCTGCCCTGCACAGCAGCCTGTTGTCCTGGACGTTTTGGGCTATTTGAGGTGCTAGGGGGTGTCCTGTTCTAACGCACACTCATCCACCTCAGCATAACTTCCACAGGGTTGGGTATTGTAGGCTGCACAGAAGAAGTGAAGGGTCCTGGAACTTGAGAGCAGTTCCTCTTCTGTCTGAGTGTCTACTGTCACCACACAGTCTCTATGAGAGGAAGAGGCTCCTGGAGTCAAGTCAACGTCCCTTGCCCCTCTATTCAATGTCACTAATGCTAAGCATTGCGATTTAAAGCATTGAAATTTGAGTCTACAAGAATTTCCATCAGCCACTGAGCATTTCACTAGAACTGGGGCCCATGATGGCTAGAAACCTGTCCATGGTGACAGACAGATGCCAGAGCCAACACAGCCCTGATAATATTGGTGGACTCCTCCAATATTTAATCGATTTTGCTCAGTATCCCACATAAACCTACCTTTATTCATGTCCCTGCCTGTGCATTTGCACAGAGTTTCTTTCTCGACCAACTTTGGAGACATGGTGGTGATGTAATCACCAGATTGTGCTTTTCAGGCTAATCTAGAAAGAGAATCCATTGGGGTGAAAGCCTGTCAGCTGGGCTGAGTGGGGCAAGAGAAAGTCAGGTATATCCACTGAAGCATCTATGGTCATTTCTTCAGAAGTGGAGAGGGAGCTGATGAACTGGGGTTTAAATATAACCCTCATGGTGTGAATGTGGGAGGCCCCAGTAGCGGTGAGTACTTGCACCTCTGTGACAACATGATTCAGTGAGAAGAGTGCATCGAGATCATGTGTACATTTAATGAGGCAAGCAGTTAAAGTCATGACCCATGGAAGGAAACTCTCAACGATGCTCATGAAAATTACATTTCGCCAAAGTACAGGAAAATTCAGCTGATTATTTCCAACCTCTTGATGAAATTGAATCAAAGTTAATGCTTTCAAAATCAATAATCTTGCTGAATTCAATTGTCTGGCTTCATTAAAACCCAGCAGTGTTACATGACTTACTTTGCTACAAAGTGTTAATAAAATTGAGCCAAGAAACATTTTGAATTGCAAACATATTTCTATCACAATCACTACAGATTGTGTAACAATTATTTTATCAGTATCCATGTTTGAATAGTTCAGGTTTAGCCTATTAATTCGGCACTGCTTGTGCTTAAGTACAGCTGCTGAAGTAATTGGTCAGTTAAAGCTGTGTAATGGTGTTACATGGTACTCTTTGGCAGCTATGCCTCTAACCCCACAGAGGTCTGACCATGACTGATGTTATTGATGCACTAACCAAGCTTCCATTTCCTATACTGACAATCAAACCACTCTCCCCTAAGCTTAAAAGTAATTTGTCAGAACACTGTTTTGACAATTTAACAATGATAGCATAAAGATAAAAAGACATTTATCTTCCACGAGTGTTTAAGCTAATAAGCACGATTCCAATTTTTATTTTGAAGGAATTAGATTTTACATTTGGAAAATATCATTTTCAATGCATGCATTAGAGATGATCTTCCCAGTTTGTGCAGCTGGTGGGGAAGGCTTCTTGCCAGCAGTGTACTACGTTTTTAGTTCCTACAAGATAACTGAAAACTGCTATATTTATAAATTAACTATTTAATGCCTTGGTGGCCATTTGGTGGAATTGCAATCATTGTAGGATGCAGGTTAAAATTAATGACTTCCTTTAAGATCCATTTCCAAATCTGTCTCTTCGTGAAAGGGTCAGCCAAATAAAGTCTAGATCTTTGAGCTTCAGGAGGATTAATGAAGACTTGCACCTATCATGCTTTTCACTTGCACAAACATTTCCAATCACTTCACAGCCAATGTAAGAGCTTTGGAAGAGTAGTGCAGGAAGCACAGTAGCCAATATGCACTTGACAAATTCCCACAATCTTTTCTCTTTATTACACTGATAACTCTGCTGCCCTTTAAAGAACTAGTGTCATGGAAACTTCTATATGCACCCAGCAGACAATTGGAGCCTCAGCTTAACATCTCATTAGAAGACTACACTGATAACAATGCAGTTGCCCTGGTGTGTCAGCCTTGATTTTTGTACCCAAATGCCAGAGTGGAACTTGGCTGAAGAACCTTGTGATTCAGAGGCAAAAGTGCTGCCAGCTGAGCTGTGGCTGCCACATAAACAACATAGTAATGAGAGAGTTCTGGATTCCTAGCATAGACACCCTGACAGCTGACTCAAGACTCACCCACGCAGGCAAATGTCACATTACAGGAAAATCAGCCAAAGTACGAAAGAGCAAGGGTGAAGAAATTAACAATAATTTAAGACAAATTGGTTGATTATTTTAAAGGTTTACAAATATAAAGTTCCATGAGGGACAAACAACTTAAACCTCTATTATCTACAGAATGGCAATAACAAGATTTTCAATTCATCCAAACAGCACATTGAAATTAATTGAATTTATTTTTGAAATTTCAGGGCAACTTTGTTGTCATTTTTTTTAAACAGCATGGTACAAAGATCAAATTAGCTTCTTGCTTTTGTGCTAGTTAAAGCAAAGCCCTTACCATTGTTACATCTATTAGATAAGACGTTGGACCTGTGAAAATCGCAGGCTCTTCCCAGCTAATCTCAATGGTGTCAGAGGATTTTACTGTAACAGTAACATTTTCAGGAGGTTTGTCTGGATCTGTAAAAATAAAAATACTTCTCAAAGAATAATTTAAAATGAACAATGTCATGCTGCACAATATTAAAAACACTTCTAAGAAAAAATTCAACAGTATATTTAACCATATTTTACAACTATGATTTGATTTAAAATTACATATCTTCACTGTGGATTAGAATATATATTGGGCATCATTATAGTTGGGAACAAATCAAACCTATAGATACCACTTCAACATTTCAGAAGTGAAGTAGAGCCAAAATGCTTCAAGTCAATTTTTATAAATAGAATGTAAATCCAATTAAATATTAATTTCAAACTGGCAAGAAATCATTGATTGCAAATGCTGTTCTCTAAAATATTTATTATAAATTTATAAATTATATAAAAAGGTGGACATTCTCAAAAGAACTCTGTTGTATTGCTCTGAAAGTCAAAAACCAAAGACAGAAATGAGTGAACAGAACAGTGATTGAGTTGTGCATGTGCAAAGCAGCAGTAAGGAGTGTTAATGGAACAAGTATGCTCAGAGAATATTAGGAGTGGGGCCATTGATGAAGACTGGTAAGAATGAAACAAAAGTCCAAGAGGTCCTTAAGAATGACGTACCAATTGTGCAAAAACTGGTTGGATGGATTACAAACAATGTGTAAGTTTAAATAGACTTTACAAGTCATTTAAGTTCCTCCTGTTATTAATTGTATTTTACCTGCATAAAGTCAACAATGTGAGGAAATGATAAGGTTCCTTGGCCAAGTACAGTTCTAACTTCCTGTCCTGGCTATAAAGCCCTTTTAATGCATAAGAATCCATCCTTCTCTTTTGACATTCGCAAACCCCACAAACTACACTTCTTCTGTTTGACAACATTTGGCACAATTAAAAAACCCAGACTTTCCTTCATTTCATTTACAATGGCCAGCATATACTGGGCACTAGAGAGGTATCCCTCCCATCCTTAAACCTCTTTGACCACTGCTTACAAGGTAAAATGGTTGATGAGTCCTTTAAAACTGCAGGTCAGTAACTGGGTGTACGTACTATCACCCTGAAAACACAGCCATAAACTACCACTCCTCTTCTCTTTTTATTTAATCCTGAGGAAGATAACAGCATTTTCAGTGTCTGCCATCTTTCTTCTCTGCAGTTACAGCACAACAAAAAGGAGAATGATAATGATTTGGAAATGGTCGAGGAAGAGCTCTCTGCATTTGAAGATAATAATGGGGGATAGGGATGAAGACTGGTCTATCCACTAATTCTAGTTGTTGAATCCTGCTGTGTCTTCCTTTGTACCAATTGTTTCCAATTTACCACTTGGTTCCTCTATTCCAGCACTCATCTGAAGGAATGAAATCAAAAGTATTGAGGAAATAGCAACTGGTGATTCACTGAGCGGAAATGACAATGGAAAATGATGTATCCCTTTTCCCAGCAAAGGCTCTGGAAACAGCTGCCTATGGGATCACACACGGGATCCAAAACTAATTGGTACTCGACTGAAAGAAGGCTGCTTTAGAAATACCTTACTTTCACCGGGAGACAAGTGTCCATTGATTGTAGTCATACCAAGAACAAAACAAGCTATTTTTGGTTGTTGGAGGTTAACTACCTCAGCCCCAGGTATTCACTGCAGGAGATCCCCAGGGCAGTGTCCTAGAATCAACCATCTTCAGCTGCTTCAATGACCTTCCTCCCACTTTATGTTCAGAAGTGGGCACATTTACAAATGATTGCATGTTCAGCACTATTCATGGCTCCTGAGACACTGAAGCAGTTCTTGTCCAAATACAATAAGACCTGGACAACATTCAGGCTTGGGCAGATGAGTGACAAGCAACAATTTTGCTGCACAATTGCCAAGTAATGACCACCTCCAACAAGAGAGAATACAACCATTGTCCCTTGACATTTAATGGTATTACTGGAGGTACATTCCTCATCATCAACATCCTGGGTGCTTACCATTGATCAGAAACTGAAGTGCTCCAAATATCTGAAAGTTGTGTCTATAAAAGCAGGCCAGAGGCTGAGAATTCTGTGGCAAGTACACCATCCTATGAATCCTCAAAGCCTGCCCAACATCAATAAGGCATGAGGAAGAAGTGTGATGGAATATTTCCACTTGCCTGGGGGTCTGTAGGTTCAACAATACTCCAGAAGCAATCCAGAACAAGGCAGCTGCTTGAGGGCACCCCATCAAATGTCTTCAACTTTTACTTCCTCCAACCCAACACAAAGCAACAGCAGCGCGTATCATTTAAAAGGTGCACTAGAATAACTTAATAAGGCTCCTTCAACAGCACCCTCCAAATCAGAGATTTATACTATCTGAAAGGACAAGGGCTGCAGATATGTAGAAAAACCCGCTGCAAGTTCCCCTCCAAGGCACACCATCCTGACTTGGTACTTTATCAACAATCCTTCACTGTCACTGGGTCAAAATCCTGAAACTCACTCCCTAACAGCACCCACATCACAAAGACTGCAGTGGTTCATGAAGGCAGCTCAGCACCGCCTTCTCAAGATCAATTAGAGATGGGCAATAAATGCTAGTCTGGCTAGTGATGCCCAAATCGTGTGAATGAATAAAAAAATTTAAAAAGTAAAGATTCTGAAAACAATCACCCAGATATGCAATGATTGACCAGTTTTGGCTTTTGAATTGGCAGTTCACACTTGCTGTAAATTCATGGAAGTTGTCATCTTTGCAAGCACCAATACAACAGATTTTCAAATAAAAAGCAATCAAGGACACGTTGGTTTCTTGATGGAAGTTTGGAGGAAATAGGGGTCGAATAGAAAGCATCATTAATCATAGATTCCTACCACTATTATTTGACTTGATATTACACTGCTCCCTGGAGCCATAAATCCGTGGCCAAGGAGAATGTAGTTGCTGAAATGCATCTCCCTAGCAGCACCAAATAGTATTTCTCTGGTGCTCCCCCTCTGACCACTTTGAACACGAAAGACAAGACCAGTCTGCCTTACAACAGCCTCAAGACTGCTGTAGTGTGTCAAACCAGAGGCCTGATGCTATGAGATTAGGGCTGTTTCAGTAGAAACTTGTAGTGCAGGAGGAATCAAACATCTCCTGAATTCCAAGGCCTCTGGTGGAACTTTGAAACTAGGATACCACAATATGTGATAAGAAGGGACATGTAGACTGAAACATATTGTTCAGAAAAAAATAGAATGAGTGTCTGAAAATGTTGAATGAAAACAGACTTTGCACTTATGTTATACTCAACATTCATGGAGGATACAGTTGTACTGAAAAGGGAGCATTCATTTGGTGATGACAAATTACTTCAGATGATTTTTTTTTTGCAAAGTCACAGCAGGTTACATAGGACAGATGTGCTGTCATGTGCTTCTTTTGAAAGAGTTCCCTGTTAGCTGCTGGTTGCAAAAAGAAATTAATGCGCAGTGTCCAGGTAGTCTAAATCACAAATATAATACTTTTGAGAGTATACCTCCTTTGCACCCATTATAAACTATTCCTCTGAGTGGATGTCATCCTGTTGTCATATTCTCTCTATGAAGTTTAGGATTCGTTGCAGCCAATGTATTGTCTGCAGTGTGCAGCCCTCCTTTGACAGCACCTTCCAACTCTGCAAACTCTACCCATTAGAGGACAAGGGCAGTAGATGTATAGGAACAGCATAATCTGCAAGGTTTCCTCCAAGTCACATACCACCTTCACATGGAAATATATCATTGCTCCTTCACAAGGTCAAAATCTTTGAACTCCCTAATAGCACTATGGGTGTCTCGACACCCCAAGAACTGCAATGGTTCAAGAAGCCTTCCTTTCCAGGATAATTAGGGATGGGAAGTAAATGCTGGCCGAGCTAATGACACCCGGATCCCATAAATTAATTGAAAAACTAGAAAAACTTTGAAGGATGCACTAGCAATTTCTAATTTTGGAGACTTCGTATGAACTGTTAAAGCAGCAGAGGTTCACTTTCAGAACTTCAATGGTCCTTTTATCCATCAGCCTGGAAACTGCATGTGTGTCATTGTACAATTCCTCTGCTTGTATTCAAGATAGTCAGATTGAGTCATCGAGCACAGTTTGTTGCCCAATTATCAGCTGTTGACAGAAAAACAGAAATTGCTGGCAAAACTCAGCAGTTCTGGCAGCATCTGTGGGATGAAAGCAGAGTTAGTGTTTCGAGTCCAGTAATTCTTCATCACACCTGTTAATCTGTTGTTTTGTTTTATTCCTTAAGAAAAAGAGAAGACCAAATACTACAGAAGAAAAGCAAAAGGTAACTTCCCATATATTGGACATATAATGTGAATGAAAGAACCCCTATGGTACGGAAAAGGACCATTCAGCCCTGCACCAACTTTCTGAAGAGCGTCCCACCCAACTCTATCCCTGTATTTTACCAGGGCCAAATCACCTAACCTGCACATCTTTGAATTGTGGGAGGAAACAGGAACACCCAACAGAAACAGGAGAACATGCAAACTCCATATAGACAGCTGCCCAGGCTGGAATCGAACGCTGGTCAAATGGGTTCCTGGTGCTGTGAGGCAGCTGTACTAACTACTGAGCTACCGTGCCACCCAAAGTGGCCCTCTTCACAAAGTTAAATTAGACAGCTCTTCTTCTGTAGCCTGGCATATCCTGTTTCCTGAATTACATTGTACAGATTCTGGGGCATCTTCAAATGAGTATAACTTTTCAAGAAATTGCAAGTAAAGCAGAAGTTTTTGCAGGAGTTTCACAGAAACAGTGAACAAAAATCAAGGCGATTTGAGCACAGCGTAAACCTCTTTGAATTTTTAGCACTGAGAAGTCCGCATTTCATTTTACTAATGTTCATAGAATCCCTTCAGTGTAGAAGCAGGCCATTCGGCCCATCAAGTCCATTTCACCCCGCTGAAGAGCATCCCACCCAGACCCCTACCACATTCCTGTAACCTAGCATTTTCCCATGGCTAATTCACCTTAACTACACATCCCTGAACACTATGGGCAATATAGCATGGCCAATCCACCTAACCTGCACATCTTCGGACTGCGGGAGGAAACCAGGGCACGCTGAAGGAAACACACACTGACACGGGGAGAATGTGCAAACTCCACACAGATAGTTGCCCGAGGCTGGAATTGGACTAGGACCCCTGGGAATGTGAGGCAGCAGTGCTAACCAATGAGCCACCATGACAGTGTTGCATCAGTCTAAACTTACAGTAAGTCCAGGCCTTTCTAATTTTCAAAACACAACTAATTAGTGAAATGCATGTGAGAGAAACATCTTATATCAAAATATGCTTTTTGTTTTACTGATACTGTAGACTTACTATACCATGGGACTGCTCTCTCATCAGACAGAGACGATTGGTAGTGGCTTAACCTGAGGGTCACCACCCATCAGCTGACAGAAGAGATTGAGAAGGAGAGTCCTTCATTGTCACCTCTGCTGATGTGGAATTAAACTCAACCTGTTGGCGTTACTCTGCATTACAAACCAGCCATCCAACCAACTGAGCTAAATGACCCCCATTATTTACTAGATAACATGAAAATATGCTTAGTATGACTTCTTTTGGAAGAATTTCAATGAACCTTGTTTGGCACACCAGGAACTGCCACAGTATGATTTAAGGTAGTTTTAAATCAAGTTCAGTAAGTACTGGTGAAGGATACTGCTATATTGTCTCCTTATAAATCATATTAATTTGTCCAGTAAGAACTCTCTGTCTTCATTTTCTCATTCCTGGATAAGCCGTTCACTTCCTGTTCTGAACGCTGTTCTCTGCTTTCCACAATAATGCATTTTCTGTAACTAATAACCATCATTTCCTGATTATCATGCCTCTATTGCTGCATTGGAATTTGGGTTTAACAAAGGTCAAGGCTGTCTTTACTGCTTTCCTTCCATAAGGCAGCAGAAGCTGTAGCTAGAACAGGTTGAAGGTAAATCTGGATATCATATCATTTTGTGGCTCATCCTCACAACATGTAGTTTAGAGAAATCCATTAATAGATAAGTCATGCCTGTCATTTAGGTTGAAAACCATCTGAATTTGTGTCAATCTTTTCAGGAATAAATGCATACTATTTTCATCAGAGTTACGTATTTTTCATAAATGTACTGTCAAAAGTTAAAGACAAATTCATTTCTTTTGTATTTTCAAACATAGGAGAGTGACTTACCACATAGAAATACAGTATGCAAACATACAGAACAGCCATAAAGAGTCATTTTACAAAATGCTTCACTTTGACATAGCTCTTGTTCTCAGATAATATTTCGCACATTGTAAAAAGAAATCAAAGTTATCAAAAAATTGTCATTATAAACAATAGGCTGAAAATCCAGAAGTTTAAATATATATCATTTTGTCATTGATGACTAAATCATATGAAGATGACATTATTTATTTTGATGCAATATTGAAATTTAATATAAATGAACTATCAGCAAAATGAACATTGCTGTTATAATTTGAGAATTATTTCAATCTATACTCACAGCCAACAGCTGTTTTTGTAGCCATCCAAGTTGAATAGTTGCCAAATCCAGCATTAGTACTAGCAGCAACCCTAAATCTGTACCATCGGAATTTCTTTAATCCGTGTACAATTGCCTCCATGGTGTAATTATCATTATCAATGTTATGATCTTGAGTTTGCTCAGCTTCAAGGCATCCTTGAGTATCCCAGTTCATGCACAATGCAGAGCGTAGTTGTATAATAATCCTGAAAAGCCTTAAATACCCAGGGATAATATCAGGGTGTGTCCACTTCAAAATAACATAGGTTGATCGAACGCCAATTATCTCTAGATTCTTAGGAGCACTTGGAACTGAAAAATACAATCATATTAATCATTGCTTCCTTTTTTTTATTTTAACCAGCCTGAGAAAATTCAATAGCATTCAATGTAAAACAGCAATGATGCTAAATTATCAGTTCCTTCTTCATGTGTCAACTTAATTCTGTTGATAGCACTTACAACTGAGTCAGAGCTGGATTTAAACCATGTAAAATTAGGTTGGTACTACAGTGAAGAAATGTTGCATTGGTGTAGGTGTCACCTTTATTGGAGGTGTCACCTTTGTGTAAGTGTGAAACTGAGACTTGTTCTGTGATTCTATTGAACATTAAAGGTCCCATGGTACTATATGCAAAACAAAGAATTCCTTATGTATCTTTACCATCAATCCTGTCTCAATCAATAGCATAAAACTGATTAAGTCACCATTAATCCAATTGCTGTATGAATATTACTTGTTGCTTTAACAGTGATTCCTTTCAAAAGTAAAGCAATGTATGCAGAGGGCTTTATGCGTGTTGAGGTGAATACATATTGTATTCAAAGCAGATATTATCCAATGAAAATCTGTTTTAAGGAAAACAGAAATGACAGATTGCTTGTTTTGTTCAGGTCATAACCAAAATAAGGTAAAGTACAAATTGATGTGTAAAAATGTTCAGGGTCACACATCTTGAAGATATTCAGTCAGCGATCATATTAGTTTGAAACACTTGGTAGATTGTGGAAGCTACCTTTAGTATTCAATTGTCAACTTCAAAGGTCTTAAGAGCTTTATCTTACACAATATGTTTTAACGTATCTACGCTGCACATTACATGGAGATAATGGCATGGAGTCCTGCAAACTATTCTCAAGTCCCATGTAGGTACCAGGTTTCAATTATTAATAGCAATGGATGAAACATCTGCAATAAATAGTACTTTACCAATACTAAGTGATCCAAATAGTAATCTTTAAAGAAATTGCTTCAGGCTGCTCCTGAAAAAGGTACATCGCAGTTTTTTAAAAAAAGTTTTTTGTGGGACCAGAAGGAGTATTTTCTTGCTCCTTCACTCACATGAGTGCTTCTCCCCACTTTAATGTTGGATTCAGGTTTATCTCCATGGGTTTGCTGCATCAGATTGAAAGAGTGAGGAATATGGTAATGCTGATTTAGCACCTATAGCATTTGTCATTACAGGTGAGGCGTGGGCATGATTATAACTTGGGCCTCCTGCCAATATAGAGTCATCGAGTCATATAGCATGGAACTAGGCCCGTCAGCACAACTCATCCATGCCTACCAGGTTTCCTAAACATGATTGAGATGATCATAGATCATACTCCACCATATGCCCATTCTGCCTTCTATGTGAAAATTATCCATTTTGGGAATAACAGTAAAAAGGCAGTACACATAGCTGATGCACACATCATTGTTTAAATACTATGATACAGTTAACTTGATAAAAATGAACACATTTTGTCAATTATAAATGCATTTTTGGATCCTTTAAATCAAATCATACAATATATTATCATTTACTTATTATGTGTGGCCCTTCTTAGTGGTACAATAATGTTGCTGAAGTAATTAAAGTGGAAATAAACACAAGAGGGATTATAACAGTTTTTCTATGTCATCCTATCCAAAGAATCAAAAACATCAATAAAACAGTTGACGTTATACCTAGAGAAGGCATTAACAGAAAGTCAAGCCGTCATACGGAGCATCAATATTCTCACGCAAGACATTCTGGAAATCAGCAAAATAATCAGGTGTCAGATACTGTATATCTGTGAGAAAGTGAAAGGAGGAGTCATTGAAAATATGTTTTGCTTATGAAGATATGGTTATGTGATGACAAGTGGGATGACTAAATATAGTTAATGACCATCAGTCCTTCAGTCATCTGCTGCTTTCTACTTGTACACAGCTTTCTACTTGTACTTGGTAACAACTGTAAAGAGTCTCACGCCATTGCTAACTACTTTCACAGTTGGAACATATTCTTATACATTAGCATCACCCCAATAATTAAAAAAAACCATAATGTATCAGAAGGTCACAGATTTAGTAATAAATTGCAATAGTACACTGTAAAGTTCACCCATTTTGATTGTTTTCCTTAAACCGGTCTTTTTCCTACAAAATAAAATTATATTAAAATATATTTTACCACAAACTAAATACAATATTCTGGACATTTTCATGGTAGACCAAATATGATGAAATACATACCTGATTCCAATAATGTAGTCACAGTACAGTTTTTGCTTTCTCCTCGGCCCACGGAGTTAACAGCCATTACACTGAACTGATAGGATGTATTTGATAGCAGCTCACTAAAGGTATGTACACGATCATTGTCAGCAACGGTTTGAACATAATTTTCAAACACAAGTGCATAATTGGTGATCATTCCATCTGATTTTAATGGAGGATCCCACTCAATAATGACTGACTGCCAACTTGATGCATTGCACTGAAGATTTTGAACAGTATCTGGAACTATACAGCAGAGGAAACATCATTGTACATAACAAGTCAGTAATGCATTAAAAAACCAAACAAGCAAATAGTTGACGTTTTTATAAGTTGATTTCTATGTATTGTCTATTTTCAAGAAACATATTGCTAGAATGTAACCTGCGGTAAGGTTACAAAATGGGCGAGCAACATTTCCTTTTTTTTCTGAGCATTGTGATTGAAACTCTCTACCTATCACAATCTTATGAAGTATCAGCCGAACAGATGTATATAGTTGGTTGTTGAACAAGGAAATATTGTCTCAATTTTGACTAAAGGCAGAAAGTGCTAGAGAAACTCAACAGGTCTGGCAGCATCTGTGCAGAATCAATGGTTCTTCTTTGGAACTGAAGAGGGTTGTAAAATAATGTTTTGATGCTGTTGTCAAAAAAGACAAGGTACAAGTGGAACAGATGGTGAGGGTGCCCAGAGCAAAAGACAAAGGTAATGCTAATAATAGTAAAAGGGAACCTAGGAGCAAAAAAGGTGTTAATGATAGATGTGAATAGTCAAAAATAAAGTGGCTTTGCTATGAGCAAACTCATAGAAACAAGATACAGAAGTGGAGTGGAGGGGAGGAGGGGTGGGAGTGTAATCAAGGTGGAGGATGGTGTTCATGCTGTAAAGTTGTTGAACTCTGTTGTGAAGACTGTAAAGTTCATAGGCAGATCTGGGATGGAAATGTTAGTACAACAGCATGATAATATTGAAACGGAAGTCACTGGGAGGTTGGAGGTCATTCGTACGGACAGAGTTGAGGTGTTCTGCAAAGTCTTGCCAATACAGAGGAGACCCTGTTGTGGTCAACAAATACAACAGATCAGACCGAAAGAAGTATGAGTAAATATTTGTTTCATCTAGAAGATGTGTTTGGTGCCTTGGACAGTGAGGAAGGAAGAGATAAAAGGCCAAGTGTTAACTATCTGGAATTGCACTGGAAAATGCCATGGCTGAGTGAGAAAGTGTTAGAAGTGATGGAGAGAGGTCCAGAGTGCCATGGAGGAAATGTTCCCTGCAGAATGCTGACAAGGGGAAGGAGGGGAAGTTGTTTTTGGGGTTGGTATTACATTGGAAGTCATGGTGGAAATGGCAGAATACAACCATTCAAACGCAGAGACTGGTGGGGTGAAAATTGAGGACAGGGAGAGCCTGATTGTTCTTGTTGTGAGGGGAAGGGGTGAGGGCAGAAGTCAGCTCGCAAGTGGCTGAGGATACTGTCAACCACAGTTGGCAGCAGAGGCTGCAGTGGAGGAGAAAGGAGGACAAGTTGGAAGCACTCTTATGGATGGCATCATCAGAACATATGTGGCGGAGATGGAGAAACTGTGAGAATGGAATGGAATCCCTACAGGAAACTGAGTCTGTGCAGTCATGGTAAGTGTGGAGTCGGTGGACTTACACAGGAAATTAGTAGTCAGCGTCTACACAGAAATTGTAACAATGAAGTTAAGGAAGGAAAGGAAAAAAATCAGATATGTGCCATGTGAAGCTGAGAGATGGATGGAAATTGGAAGCAAATTGATTAATTTTTCCTATTCCGGACAAGAGCAGGAAGCAGCATGGATGATTCTATCAATATACTGGAGAAAGAGCTGCGGGATGGGGCCCAAGTAGGACTGAAACAAAGAAAACAGATAGGCATAACTGGGATCTGTACACATATTCAAAGTCACACCACTGACTTGGAGAAATGGGACCATTTAAAGGAGAAGACTCAATTACAATTGTGCCTACCTCACATTCCCCACCATTGGGCAGGAGGAGGGCAGGGTGAGTAGCTGAAACTTTGAAAACAAGTAACCCGCCTCAACTTATCATCAAAGTAGGAGCAGTGACTATCAGGTTAATGTGCTTCCCACTGTGGAGAGGTGAGAGGTTCATAAACATATTTAAATTGAGACTCCTGTGATGTAATTAGGTTCTGAAAAGAATTTAACTGCTATGGCATGGGGCTGTTGCTATGCTGTAACGTTGCTAGAAGATTGCTAATGGAATTGGTCATGTCATTATCAAAATTGTTAAAGTAGGAGATCCAACATGAAAAAAAAAACCTCTGTGGTACAAAAAACAATTCCTCACTTCATTCTGGGCTATGGTTTTGTAGGAATAGCTCCTTTGTGATTGGGACCTTCAACTCTACATGCGGAAATTAGGAAGTTGATCATAGGCTGTACTTTATTGGATAGGAAGCAAGAAGGAGAAACAGGAGCTCCAGCAAATGCTTAACCATCATGACATATCCACAATGCAGTACATTTGGACTTTTCCAATTACCATGCCAAGTTGTCGCTGACCAATGTAGCATTCTTGAGCTAAACAGTTCACCAGCTATCAGAGATAAAAGGTACTGCAGATGCTGGAGAATCCGAGATAACAAGCATGGGGCTGGATGAACACAGCAGGTCAAGCAGCATCATAGGAGCAGGAAAACTTGACGTTTCGGGCCTAAACCCTTCATCAGGCCCGAAACGTCAAGTTTTCCTGCTCCTATGATGCTAGTTCACCAGCTAGACTTGGCTCCGCAATGCCCGTGGCAGTGAAGTTCACCAGTGAAGTTCTTTGTTTCTTGATCCTTTCATTCAGCAGACAAGAGTTATCTTTCTATTTAGTATTTCTCTTTCTATCTCTGCCACTTCTATTTAGTGCAGCCCTGTGATTTCGGCAGAGGTGATGGAAAGCTGAGTACCTTCTCATGTTCACACAGTAGCTGTACATTCCTCCAAGAGTAAAATTCTGATATAGGTTATTTGAGACCTGCACCTTAGACTTGTTAATGACCATTCTGATGAAAATTTAGGTAACAGCTTATTTGAACAGTTTCCCTGATGAAATATTGCACATCAATTATTCAGATCCCAGGTATGTGTACAAATCATGTAAACTAATGTGCAAGTGATGGCTTTTACAATGTTTATGATTCAGAACTTAGGAGCAATATCTAATAATTACAGAGTTTGAAAATGCCAGAAAAGCTTGATTATCATAAAATATTATCCTTGTACTTAAAATAGCTGTCAAATAATATCAGCAGAGCTCAACAAACCTGATTCATTTATTTTGAAAATGACTATGTCACTAAATTGATCTCCATTTCCCACTTTCGTAAAAGCCGACACACTGATGTGATATTCGTGCAATGGTTCAAAGCCAGTGAGAGATGCTTCATGATATAATGCTGTTGTATTCTTGAAACAGAAAAGAAATCATGAGATTTTTTAGGAGATTTAATTTTACATGCATACTTCAGAATTTTGATTTATACTGTACATTTGAATAGGACGTGGTTATGTTGTGGATAAAAATAATATTTTTAGCATCTCGGTAAATCACTTGAGAGGAAAATCAAATCAATTATTTGCATTAATTGCTAATTAACTACAGCTTGTTTTCTTCTGCATTTCAATACAAGCCCAAGAGATACTCTTATAAGCATTTCATGGGATTTCTTTTCATCAAATTAACAAGCCAATGTAATTTCTATTATATGTCAGTGTGAGTTCCAAAAATCAAAAACAGATGCAAAACAGAGGGACTGTTGACAGTTGACAATTTAATATCCATGGTGAAGTGTTCCTTACAAACATCCAAACAGAAATGTAAATTTTACGTATGTTAAACAATACTATCCAATTGAGTCATAAGCAATACTTAACATGAAATAGTAGACTGGTGAAACAAGACTTAAAAGACATACCATAATATATGTGCTTTCTTTTGTGTTGTCAATTATTTTAAAACTGTAGAACTGCACAATACCATTTGGCATAGGACTAGGTTTCCAGCTAACCAAGACAGAATCTGCTGTGTAGTTTACTATCACCAAATCTTGTGGAGGAGTTGACGGTACTGAAAAAGAAGTTCAAATCAATCGTGAAAAGCATAAGCATTCAACATTCCTGCCTGCTAAAGCCTATTACGTACATAAGGCAGAATCTTAAAGCCTGAACAACATGAGCTTTGGTGAGAAACATGGGAGAATCATGTGTGAAATGCAGGAAGGCCTTTATTGACATTAGAAGCAATTCGAGGCATTTTCAAATAGATTTCTGGCCATTGAGATGAGATTCTGACTAAGGTGCAGTGAGATAATTATTACAGAAGATTATTCCTTGTTAACAGCCCTATTAACAATATATCTCATTAATATACAGATTCTTGTTCTGCCACTTGCCGCAAGGAAACTAGATATTTACAATCCTCAACGTAAATGTCAGAGTGGCTACTTCAGGTTGCTGCCTGCTCCTCAAAGCCACCATCTTGGACACCTGGCAGCCATGTCTCAGGGCAATCCAGGGGGCCGATCACATGCACCACATGAGCACGGATGCTGGCACCTTCCAATTGCCAACCTCTCTGGGGCTTCACGGTACCTTTCAAATTCACTTACAGGACACTTCTACGCTTTAAAGCTGCACTTCAGGGTGCACTGGCAACTGGCATTGAAATGCGCTGCAAGAATCCTTCATGTGCTGGGATAACTCTCCGTTCGTAGATTGGACCACGCTGCATCTCAGAGCTGCTTGTCTGCTGTCTTAGTGCTCACTTATCCAGCACCTACCTGGATGGATACAACATCCCTGCTTTGCCTTGCCTTGCTGTGCCATATTTTTTAGTGCCTCAGCCAGAGCTTAACGGCTCACAGCACTGCTGTACTAACTTGCTGTTCAGTGCAGGTTCAGAGCCAGGTTGCTTTCAATACTTGCCAACAACGATCAGTCTGGGGGATAGATATCTTGCCGTATACCATAGTGAGAAACCA
The DNA here is from genome assembly GCA_024137785.1 of Ginglymostoma cirratum. NCBI lineage: Eukaryota > Metazoa > Chordata > Chondrichthyes > Orectolobiformes > Ginglymostomatidae > Ginglymostoma > Ginglymostoma cirratum. The sequence goes on from JAHRHZ010000021.1 coordinate 19,790,517, forward strand.
ATCTCTCATCTACAGCACATGCCAGCTGCCTGCATGGCAAACACACTGCGTAATTTTCACCCAAATGGCCATGTCTCAAAATATAGGTGTGATCATCATTGGTTAAGACAAGAGGGGATACTGTCACGCACGTGGCCCCGGTATGCTCAATAAAGGGCAATCCAGGGGCTAGGCTACTGCCTGTTATCTGGTTGGGTAATTCATAGTCAGGGGATACATCCAACTGCAGACCGGGGAGTGGGCTATGATCAGTGTTGTTTGGGGAATTGCATATAGTCATTCAGGGAACTGCAAGGACAGTGGTCCAGGATCACGTTAGTTCTTTCCAGGGGGTGCACATCAAAGTCGATCATAGGGCTGAAAAGGAAGTAGTCCTCAGGGTTCATACATTAGTCGTTGAGAAGGGAATGGGAAGGAAAAGGGTGGTCCAGTAATAAGGGGAGGGGCATTCAAGGCTGGGGTTTGGTAATGAGAGGCAGATTTTAACATGGGAATAAGGATGGTGACAGGGGTGGGGGGTAAAGAGTCAAGTTATAAGGAGGGTAAATGGCAAGGAAGTAAGGGAATGCCACAGAAGGGGGAATGAATGCTGGCAGTGATCACCATGACCTACACAGTGTAATGGGAGGACAACATACTGGACCATAATAGGCATTATCAAAGGGCAATGTCAGGGTACATTGAGCAGAAAAAAAAAAGGTGGAAAGGCAAGTTGCGAAGGGACTACAAACAGTTTACAGAGGGATATTGATACGTGGAGTAGGTGGTCAAAAAGATGCCAAATGGAGTATAATATGGAAAAAATGAAGCTGTTCAAGCTTAACATATTGAAGTCCATGGGGCCTGAAAACATCCTGAATATAGGTGAAAATTTATGCTCTGGAATTAGTTGTGGCCCTAACCAAGTTGCTCCAAATACAACCAAAACACTGGCATTTATCAGATAAGGTAGAAAATTACTCAGCTTCACCTTGTCCACAAAAAACAGAACAAATCTAATCTGGCCAATTCGAGATAACAAGGCGTGGGGCTGGATGAACACAGCAGGCCAAGCAGCATCATAGGAGCAGGAAAACTTGACGTTTCGGGCCTAGACCCTTCTGATGAAGGGTCTAGGC
>JAHRHZ010000021.1:19796634-19906974 GCA_024137785.1 Ginglymostoma cirratum
AGAAAGGTCCCGACCCGAAACGTCAGCTTTCCTGCTCCTCTGATGCTGCCTGACCTGCTGTGATCCTCCAGCTCCACACCGTGTTATCTGTGACTCCAGTATCGGCAGTTCTTACTATCTCTGCTTTTACAGTTGCCTTGTATTTAGTGCTGTGTGTATATGTTTAGAAAAAAAAAATCAGGATACCTTATTCAGAACAGATCTGAAACAAATTTCAATCGCAGAGGTGAAATTAGTTGGTTCCTGCAGTTGTCCGACTGCTGATCTCTGACAACTAGATTTTGTTAGCATCAGGTGTGAAACACAGAACGGGTCAATGCACTAAATTACTTGCTGAATTACTGTTACTCATTTAAGTCACTTTACATTTTCACTTCATTTTTCCCTGTTACTTTCCTTCTTTCATTTTGCTACTTTAATGTAGCAACATATTGTCTCGCTCACCCACTCAGAACTGATTTAATGATTCACGAAGAAACACTTTCAGGGCTCAGCCTAATTCAGGATTGCTGAATTCTTCTGGTCACAATACGTGTATGTGAAAGAATGCAGAGGAGCATGTGCCCAAGCAGGAATATGCCAGTATGTTTCTGAGATAAACTTGGTACCATGGTTCAAACAGATTCTCAACCAGGAGGTTGAACTTTGGTCAAATGTCTCTCAACTTGCTTCGATCAATGAAGTGAGTCCTCAATTAAAACTACAAGGTAATCTTCCCTGTGACATCAGAACGTTCTGTTTTAGGGAAATGTATACGATCTAAACAGTGCTGCACGAAACACTCTGCAGATTATTTATCATGTTGCAACATTGAAAACAAAGTCCACACTCAGACTACCTGATCTAACAAATAGAGGGTGTATCACTATATCTTTTACATGGGACGAAACCAAGGGTTAATATTCATTCCAAAAAGTTCAAATATTTTGATAACATTCATTATATTTTGTCTTAACAGTAAAATGTTTATAATACTAGGCATACAATTTTGCATACATTAAATGTTATTTTTAAACTTAATAACTATTTTAGTAACTCTTACCAAACATAGACTGTGTAATACAGAATCACTCCATTTGGTTCCATGGGAGGTTTCCATGACAGAAGGACAGTGGTAGAGGATAGCTGTTTTGTTTTAACTGATTGCGGAGGAGAGCCAGGCACTATAGATTGTGGGTAAAAAAAGAATCTTCTAGATGAATGTAGACCCATACAATGTGGAAGGAATATTAACAATTTGTTTTTTTTGATTTACTTCTGTGCATTTTAATTTAAAAATCAAATCAACTCAAATTATAAAATGAATTCAAACATGTAAGTTCTGTCAACATGGTACAGGGGCAAAAAACATGTATTATTGTACCCTGAACAAAAACAGAAGTTGCTGGAAAAGCTCAGCAGGTCTGGTAGCATCTGTGAAGAAAAATCAGAGTTAACATTTCGGGTCTAGTGACCTCTACTCAGAACATGCACTCTAGGAAGCAATAGGTAGTTTTCTTAAGCAAAGTTTCTTTAAGGAAAAAATGTTGGTGACTATTTTGAAACATGGTTAAACAGTTTCCAGATTCAGTTGTTACTAAGCTTCCAGGAAATGTATTGTGACTTGGGGTTGTAAAGGGAATGAACAGCTAAGAAGCAAAGGATGAATGGAAAGTTAAGTGAAGTGGGGTTGGGTTTCAACATTTTTGCCTTCTGATTGGCAGTTCAGCAGAAATTCAAGTTTAAAGAAAGCTTGTTCTTAATTGAAGTTTCCTGTTTGGCAGTCTTCAAACAAATCATGGAGTTGAAGGCATTTTCTAAGAATGGTGCTAAGACTGTATTGCAGTGTGTTATACAATTGGAAATAAGTGAACTAAAGACTGGAAGAGTGACAAACTGCAGATTGGACAAGAGATTTTGCTGCATTGAGGTGATGCCAGAGTCTACCAGACTGATGAAAGAGGTCAGTGAAGGGAATCTCTGGACACTCTGCACTATCAGAATTGTCATGACCCAAGTGAAAAAAAGTTTGAAGACTTTCAATGGCAACTGTGTCTGTGGATTCCAATTTGAAATTAACTGCTGGTGAATGCAGCTCAAGAGTCAATGCAATTGGATGTAAAGTGAAAGATCATAAAAAAAAGGGCTGATTTGACAAAAACTGTGTGATTGCATGCTGTCCCACATTTGTGTGGGAGGTGATGTGAATGCTATTAATGCCAGAAATCTACCTTTGTTTTATTGACTACTTAAAGCAAAATGTAACTTTTTATTTGAAATATCCTTCAGCTGCTAATTTACGCTTGTGTTATGTCGCGTTTAGTTGGTATGTTATAGTTAAAGATATAGGAAGTAAAATTATATCAAGTGATGATTATCTTTCTATCGGCATATAAGGTTTTCTTTCTTTTTACAAAGCATTAGCAATCTTGACAAGAATTGTAACAACAGCACTGCTTTCTGTATCTGCTTAATCATCTGAGAGGTTGTGACAAGTACCATATAAATTTAAACCTTTCTCCTTAGCACATGCGCCAGATCAAGATTTTAGTCTAAATGAGCCTCATACCCCCTTTCATTGAATGAGCATTAATATTTGCTAAATTTGTTGAAAGTCATTTCAATCATTAAATTTTTACTACACAATATTAATAAACAAAAACTGAACTGAAGAAGTCACATCAGACTCAAGATGTTAACTCTGTTTCTCTCTCAACAGATGCTCCCAGAACTAATGAGTTTCTCCAGCACTTTCTGTTTTTGTTTCAGATTTTCAGCGTACACAGTATTTTGCTTTTATTTAGATGTTTCAAACGTTGCCCATTCCAGCCATGAAGGATACTAACGTAAAGAAAGTCAGGCTAAGGTTATCTTCACATCTACTGGCAGCACCAAACATAGTCCGCTCTGCAGTTGCCGGTTTGCCACAAGAGATTTTAGAATTCTGTAAACACATAATCCTACTGGTTTGGTCACGGTAAGAGAAATGCTACAGAAAGACCCTGAATGTCTCAGGCCTCCTGCTGAGATTCCTCCTCCTCTGCAAGCAACTTGTCCTTTCTCTATTGTCTCTGCTTCATCTCTCTCTCATTTTACAGGTGACAGAGTATGGCTGCTACAACGTCCACAAAGTTTTAGAAATCCAAGTCTTCTCCAAGTGGAGCACCACACTCAATTTCATCACTTTTGAATGACTCTGCAAACCACCAAGCACTTGGAAAAATATACACAGTAGAAATGTTTAAAGATATGAATGGTATTTGTTTAAATGATTTTAAACATAATCCAAAAAGATAACATGGTTTAGAGGTGCTGCATTGTTTTCTAAACAAATGAATACATTTCTGTCAAAAGAAAATATAAAATGATAAACCTCTCCCTTTAAATCACAGGTTCCAAACACAGTTATTATTGCTGAACAATAAATTCTGTCATTTTCACAGTGTGCTTACCACCTTCTCCAATTAAAATGTACATTGGTTGACTTTGAATTCCTTCACCTTTGCTTGTACTTGCAGAAATTTTTAAGGAATACTTTTCATTAGCTGTTAAACCTATTAAATGTGAATACAGAAATAATTTTTAATTAGAAATATCTGTACATACTTTGAAAGACTAAATATTAAATTAATTTCTGTAATGTCACAAAAAATTACCATAAAATTGCATTTTATTTAGAGCAAGCAGGGATCCAAGATCTGAAATCAGTAGACTTATTCTATATGCTAAGACCTGTGTTGCTCAAAAGAAGGGAGCAGTTATTTTAAACTCTAATACCTGGATTGGATTCGGAGATAAGAATTAAGTTGCTACATGCAGCTATATTGTAGATATGTGTGCTATGATTTCCATTATGCAGTATTTTCAGTGAAATCATAATTAAGATCTTGAAGAGCACTTTTATGATTTCAAGAGAGAAAACAAATCTAATAGGCGTCATCAAAATATCTATGACATCAAAACACATCAGGGAAATCTCACAGGGGCCTGAATGTCAAGAAATGTGGCAAAACTTTGTGGTAAATCCAGCAAAGCTTATCTCAATGTCAGGAACAATTCGCCGCATCTTTTAACCAGGTTACGGGTCTCTCCAAGATTCTCACCACTCAGTAGTAAGTTGCCAATTAAGGAAGATTAGACCTTGTTAATAACCTTCTTAACTGCCCATTTTCCTTATTAATATGCAGCTTCCTATTCAACCAGTCACTTTGAGTAAACCACACTCAAGGATTCTTGACATGGAAGTCAGAGAGGATACCTGCCAAATTCAGCTTACTACTTGATCTAAAAAGCTCCATGTTGGAAGCCAGGCACAAACATCTCAGTGCACGCTCCATGTGCACCAGTCACATGCACCCCATATCCACAGATATTGGCCTGTGACACGTGCCAGTCTCTACGCACATCTCGGATCCACTCCATATGTGACACTTACAAAGATCTCTGCTGGAGTATTGTATACAGTTGTGTGTGCCACATAAGAAGGAATGTGATCACATTAGAGAGAGGGCAGAATCAATTTATAAGAATGGTTCCATGAGTGAGAAACTTCAGTTATGAGGATAATCAGAGATTTTTTTGGACAGAAGGAGGCTGACAAATGATTGGATGGAGATTTTCAAAATTACATATGGGCTGGATAGATCAAATAGGGACAAGCTGTTCCCAGTCATAAAAGGAATAAGAAAACAGGGCACTAGTTCAAAGTGATGTGCAAATGAAGTAAGGGTGAGCTGAGAAAATACTTCCTTAAGAAAATGAACAAAGCACCTACGCTCACATGAAAAATTTTAAACACAAAAATCTCTTTTTACAAATGACAACTGTCAACAATTTAGCTTACCTGTTATAGTGATGGTTAAATTTGTACTGTTTGTAATCAGCATGTCACTACTATTTTGAGCTCCAAGGTACAGTGTATAGAACTGAATAATTCCATTAGGAGTTGGTGGTGGTAGAAAGGATATTTCAACATCAGAAGGAGAGTGAAAAATGTACGTGATGTTTTGAGGTGCGCTATCTGGAACTGTAAAATAAACATAAAATAAAAATAGTAAATTGATTTCAAATAATGTTTTAACATATTCAGTGCATAAGCTCAAATAAATAAGATAATAAAGACAGTGGAACCTACATTTACAACTGTGGGTATCCTCTCAGGTTGATTGTGGTCTGGCTATTGCCTGCTTCTTTGAATGCAGGCCAACTTGTCAACCAGGATGGGCTCACTTTCCCCCCACCCGCTTCCCCAAACCACAACCTTATTCCCCACTTTTTAGATAGCCAGGAATTAGGCAGGCAGTGAGTTACAGCAAGAAGAGTGATGAAGGAGATGCATCATCACATGTCTTCACCCCACAGTCACAAGCGGATGCTGAGGATGACATAGACATAGGATGTACGTGGCTGGATTACAAGAGCAAAAGACAGGATGCTGCTCAGTGGAGAGCAAGGCTGCACATGTGTCCTGCACCAGAGGACTTATAAGAGCATTTCAGTGTGGTGGCTTATGGAAAGGTACAACAAAATGCATGACCCTACATTAAAGCTCATGGTAAATGTCAAGGAGCACAAAGGATTTTGGCAACAACTTGGCATGGATCTCATACCCTGTTCTTTTAGCATATAGGTGACCAAGTTCATCAGCGCACTTTTGTAATCAGCCACAATGCAGTATCTACTAAGTAATGTCTTAGTTTCAACTGCAGCACAAGTGGTTTCCACCAGATGTCTGACAGCTGAAATACTGAGGCTATGCATGTCAGCTTGCTGGATTGGAAGATCAGGCTGTTACTACTATCACTGCGGATGAAAGTATGCAAAGTAGCTGGCAAGTTATCACAGTAGTCCAGTAATCTGTACTTCAACAGATTATAGTATTGCAGAAGTAGAGGTTTGGGAAAATGGTTTTGGCTCCATGGAGCACAGACATGCAGGTCACGCTCTGAAAGACATTTCCCATCGTCCCCTCAAACTGCTCAAAGTCATTATTCGAGGACATTTGCAGACTCCTTCACTGCACCTCAGCAAATTTCCATCAGCCATGTTGCAGCAACTTGTATAATACTGCATTGAAACAGTAGGACAGGCAAATGGAATGTGAACACTAAGGAATGCACAAATGTGAATAGTTTACTTTTATCTATGGAATGTATTCATTCTTAAACTTGGTTTCGATTGTTTATTTTGTGGTGGCTTTTATTTATGTATTATGGACGCTGTGATGGTCAATATCAGAGGAATGGCATGGCACAGGGTGGGAATTTTGGTGAGTAAGTAATTAGTGTTACAGTGACTGCTGTCACACCTAGATGTGAACTTCATGTTCACTTGGTCAGAAAGGAGCTGTCTAGATTGTGTACGCTCTTCCTCATTCTCCTTATGCTTTTTGTACATTCATTCATGGACTGTGGACAGAACTGGTTAGGTCAGCAATTATTACTCATCCTTAATTGCACTTGGGGCACTAGGCAATCATCAGCAGGAGATTTTCTTTCTCAAGTCAACCTGATGCCATGACTCAGGCTCCACAGTCAATGTTAAGATTCCCAGACCTACACTCCGCCCAAAGTTTCTCAGACTTTGTAGCAATTCAAAACAATGGATTGGCTTGTTGGGACTTATTATCTGAGTGTTTAACGATCAACAATATTGCTCCTATTTCTCTTTGTTTGCCACCAGAGGTTAAGTGGCAGCATTGGTTCGTGTGTTGAGCTTCGGTGTGGGCATCATTGGTTTCAAATCACGAACATTATGATCTGCCTGGTTTGCATTCTGCTGGCAGCCATTCGCCACTTGCTTCCTAATGTGCACACCATTATGGCATCTGGCATGACCCATCCCAGGAGTGCACATATGCATCAATTTTTAAAATTTCAAATAAGAATTGGAGTACCTCATTAAGATTCTTTAAAGCAATAAATTTAAATCCTTTCGCACAATATACTTAACTATCAATCCATTCGCAGGTAAATTCCTAATCTCTCATAACGAACTTGTTCTGTCAGAACCCCTCACTGTTATATTAAATTTTAAAATTCTGAAGTCATATTCAAAATATAGTTTGTTTAATTTGCATTTTCAAATACAGTGTTAGTAGCAATAACAATCCAGTGCTGGGAAAATTTGAGAAAACTAAATAGACATTTGAATATCTTATGATTTGAATAGAGTGGGAGACATTCCAAGCATTTACGACATCGAATAATGTAATGCCACTGGTATTTGGTTATGGGTTCCATGAAACTGTTACTTCAGTGGAACTAATGCACTTATAGGTCACATTAAAGGGTTGACTGCTAAGAACTGTAAAGAAAGCATCGGAATATTTTAAACTGGATGGATTTTGGGTAGAATAAATCTGCCAGTTTATTGTTAACTCTGTCGTCACTAATAAATGGATGGCAGGTCCCATTTAAATGGTTAGCGTTTGGGTGAAACAAATCTCCCGCTTGAGCAAACAGTTAAAAACAGATATCAATTTCCACTACAGATGTTTTTTTATTAGATCAGAATTGTAATCCAGCTGCAGAAAATATGCATGATGTATTGAGCAAAAGTTCTGGTTTTCCATTATCCAAACAGCAACGTGGTTCCATTTTTTTTTGGCAGAAACCTAAATTCTCATTATTACAAAACAATGCTTACCATCATGTTTTGTCACCAAAAGCACAATTGGAGATGTTTGATTCCCATGGCCGTACTTGGTATATGCTTTAACAGAGACGTTATAGGAAGAAAATTTCTTTAAGTTTTCTAGGTAAATGCTTGTTTCTGAACTGTTCATTGTTACAGAGTCTGTGTAATTAGTGTATGTAACTTCATAGTATATAATAATTCCATTGGGCTTCTCTGGAGGTGACCAGCCCAAGTACGCAGATGTTTCAGTTACATTTTTGAAGGTTAAGTTTTCAGGTGATGTTTCTGGTTCTGAAAAATACAGAGAAGAATGTAAATTTGTTTTCTTTGATTGTTTTAGAAATACTTATAACATTTAATGATGATAAAAAATGTTTAAATTGAATTGCTGCACTATCAAACCATTGTAAGCATGAAAAAGAAATTCAAGGATGGTGCTCAGAAAAAATAATTGAATGGAAAGACAACATGCAAGCTAAAAAGTGGGAGCAGTAAACTATAGGCAGATCTAAGTGATCCCACACCAATGGATCAGATCAAAGATCTATAATCCCAGCATATCCAGTAATGAATAGTATTAATCAACTAAACAACTAACTGGAGAGACAAGTTTCAAACCTATCCTCATTCTCAATGATTGGACAGCCCAGCACATCAATACAACAAACAAGAATCAAACATAGCACTAGAGCAGGTGGAACTTGAACCTGGGTGTCTCAGGCCAGAGGTAGGGATACTCCCGTTGCACTACAAGAGCCCTTAGATGTTGGTCTTTAGACAACTCAATTCACTCCTCAGGGTATTAAGAAACTGCTGAACACACTGGACAGAGCAAAGAGCTTGGATCCTGACTAAATTCCATTCATAATATTGAAAACCTAAGCTTCAGCCATGTTCCTAGCAAAGCTCTTCTTGTACAGGCACAACACTGGCATCTACATCACAAAGTAAAAAATTGTCAGATATATCCAATCCACAAAGATCAGGATAAGAGTACTTAGATTTAGATCAGAAAAAAAAAATTTAAGACTGATAAAGCGATTTTTATCTTCACAAAATTAGTGAGTAATATTTGGAACAGACTCAATACAAAATGGGAATATTAAAACCTTGGGACAGGGTCTTGTGCTGCTCCCAAAGGCAGGAAACAAGGCACGATGGAGAAGATACTAGCAATCTAAACCTCAGGTTCCTGACAGAGGGATGCAAGTGTGAAATTGGGTTTGTGGACTTTAAGGCAGATCCAGCTTTACAATGCTATTTTATATGCACCTGCACCTCATTAAAGCTCATTAGAAGTCAACCTTGCCAGAATTATATTTGTCTTCACAAATAAATTCTTCACCAGCAAGCTCTACATGTTTTCTGACTGATGCCTTTCTATGGGGAGGTGATACTGTTGTGGTAAAGTCACCAGACTAGAAATCCAGAACCTTAGGCTACTGTTCTGGGAACTTGGTTTCAAATCTCTCCAGGGTAGACAGTGAAATCTGAATTCAATAAACATCTGGAATAAAAATCTAGGTCTAATAGCGATTGTCACAAGAAACCCATCTAGTTCACCGATGTCCTTCAGGGAAGAAAATCTGCCATTCTTACCTGATTTGGCCTACACATGACAGCATGACACTTACCTGCCCTTTGGGCAATTAGTGATGGCCAATAAATGCCAACTGGTCAGCAATGTCCACATCCCATAAGAACATTTTAAAAATATATAAGCAAGAAACTGAAATTGCTAAACTTTGGAAAGCATTCATCTGTGTCATGTAATGATGAAGACTGAGTGACACAGTTAAGTTGTATTGGGCATGGAGTATTACTGAGGTAGGGTGAAGTATAATGGATACAGGTTAAGAAGGCTGCCCAAAGGTGAAAGTCTGTCTGTGGAAGGGGGGCAAACTGACAAGAATGGTATGGCCAGAAAGTTTCGCTGCAGATATCCACCGTGTGAGCCTGAGTCATGCTCGTGGTTTACAAAGAGTGAATGTCTATCCTGTTGCCCTTTACGTCCGATGCTAGGACCTTCGACCCCATAAGATACTAGGTGCGGCATTTACCTTCCTTGCTCCAATAATGTATAATAAACTGAGAACTGAATAATTGCATGGAGAAGCTTGCCTGTATCTTCCATGACAATCACTTCCATGCCCAATGCCAAACCGAGCCTGCATAATGAAAAATTTGCTCCTGGAATCACTTAAGAAGCAACTAGCTTTCAAAATCAAGTAGCTATCAAGTCCTTATGGATGGATGGATCAAGATAGGTCACAGTATGCTTGGAAAATCTGTATTACAAACTCATGATGAAAAGCAGAGCAAAAGAACAGTTTAAACTAAGTTTATAGTAATAAGAGAGTTGAGTAAATGATTTAATAACAGGAATGATTGGAAGTGAGAATTTGATTTATTTCAAAACTTTTCTTACCATCTTCAAGAGTTCGCACAAAAATATCATCTTTATCAGAGACTGAGCTTTCACCTACAGACGTTGATGCTGTTACCCTCATCTTGTAGTCCGTAAATTTTTTTAAACCTATAAATGTAAACAGAAATATCTGAAGTTTCTGAATTTGTGGAAAAGCAATTAAATTAATTGCAGTCATTTGAGTGGAGGTGTGATGAAGCCCGATACCATTCCCATATTAAGTACGGCAGATATGACCAAAATTATCCTGTGACTTGAGCAATACACACTAAACATGAAAGTATTCTTGAACAGAAGTCTGTCATGTGATTTATTTTTAATGTTAGGAGACTGTATGTAAAAACTACTATTGACCCTTACATTGTGTGACCTATGCTATCAGCAGTATTTCAATACAAGATAATCATTGACAATCACAGAACTATCAAGGTATCAAATATTACAAGCAAATTTATGCAAGGTTACAATGTCAGAATGAAAATACCTATGACCTTTATTCATATAAAGGTTTAATGAATGCTTGCTACACAGTTCTGCTATCTACTCAGTAATGATCTGGACCACAGATGACATTCTCTTGGAAGTACAATTTACAGTTCACAGCCTTAATCCTCCAGATTGTCACATCCTGTCAAGCCACTTTAAAAAATAACCTGAAGTGCACTTATAAATCAAGGAAACTGATGTGTGGTAAGGAATAACACGTTCATTACTTCTTTGAAACTGTTTTAAAGAAGAGTCATTGGACCTGAATCATTAAATTTGTTTCTTTTTTCACAGATGCTGCCACTCCCCAGCATTTTCTGCTTCTAGTTCAGATCTCCAGCATTCACAGTACTCTATTCACCTAACAGCATCAATGCTACCAGTATCACCCAGCATAATGCTGCGACAACCCTCGTTTTCTGTCCATGGAACTCAGAAACTGATCCATGTACGTTTTTTTTTAAACTTTTATGCTTTTTGTGCTCCCTTCTCATTTCTAGACTGTGTGCATGTGTGTTGTGTAATTATTTCCTCTAGCATTCAGTAACAGTAAACTCAATGAAGTTTGGCTAAATTTACTGCTATTAAAAACATAAGTTAATTTGTTCTGGAAGAAATGCATCAAAAATGGAAGGGATTCTTTATAAATTAACTTTATCGTGAGCGACTGAGGGGGTTAGTGAATAACAAAGAGGTGGAAGTTCAACCCTTCTCACCTGTGAACCTGAAAACATGGGGCATCTCAACTGGAACCATAATAAATTGAGGAATCTTGTGCACAGTCTGACTGTAACTTTAAACTTCCTGTGCAATTACCATGTAGTCAGTGTGTTGGAACCTCAAAGGAGTCCCAACGCACATATTTCAGATTGCGTTCAGTCTCTGCCTACTCAGAAACTGGAAGATTTGGCTCCATAATCACTAGTGAGAAATATCTACAATGTCTACGCATGCCAAAGTTTGATGAATGGCTATTAAGACAACTCGGCAAACATGGTTGCTAACCCCACAGAGAAATACACTCATCAAGTAGAACTACCATGGTTTGAATACTTCAACATCTACTTCATCATCATCACCTCTCAGAACAAAAATATCTGCTAATCAGCTTGAGCACAATGAAAGACTGAGCATAAAAGGACAATGGTGTAAATGATGCTTGAAGCAGTATCTCATGCTTTGCTCAATGCCACTTCCAATGAACTTGTGCTATGTTCGCAATCACACTCATTTGTACCTTGCTCTCAAGAACAGAATACATTATCCTTACTTTTATCTCGGATTGAAAGAGTTTTGGCCACAGACAACGCTCCATGTTTTTTAGTGCAAGGTGACCTGCAGCCCAGATTTCTAAATACAGTCCCATTACAGGTGTTTTTTCAATGAGTTTTTCAATTTGCCCTTAATAAATAATGTCACAAATCAGTTTAATTAGTTCTAAAGAAAAAGTAGTATGATTCTCATCTTTGCATGTAAGTTACAAACATTTACTTATTTAAAATACCTGTTAGAGTAATATTGTTACTCATCACAACCTTTTGAAATGCTTCATTTGTGCCTTCCTCCACAGCATAGATAGTGTAATGAGTTATAATGCCATTCAGAATAGCAGGTGGGTTCCATAGTATCAGAATAGATGTAGAAGTGATATTTTGATATGTTACATTCTGCACTGAACTTGGCACTAAAACCACCAAAGAAAAATGTTTAGTTAACTTTGAAAGATCTGTGACATCACTTTCATTTCTAAAACAAATATTCTGGTTTCTTTGGTAACGTACCATATTCTTGTGTCTTTAAGGAAATGTTGGTTGGTGGTCCTTCTCCAACAATAGTGAATGCTGATACTCTGATAATGTACTCAGTATAAGGTACAAGTTCTTTTACAACATATGACAGCTGCTCAGATGTATGGTCAATGACCTGGAGACTGCTTTCACTCTCTGCATCAATTAGAAGAAGAAAAACTTGCCCAATCTAACAATTCTGACATTGAGAAAAATTCATAGATGTGTTAGTAGAAAACAAAATAAGCCTCTAAAAATCATGAAAGAAGCAGCAAGAAGAGTCATACAGTCATATAGCATGGAAACAGACCCTTCAGTCCAACTAGTCCATGCCGACCAAGTTCCCAAACTAAACTAGCCCCACCTGCCTGCATTTGCCCCATGTCCCTCAAAACCTTTCTTATTCATATACTTATCCGAGTGCCTTTTAAACGTTGTAACTGTACCTGCATCCATCACTTCCTCTGACAGTTCATTCCACACACTAACCACTCTCTGTATAAAAAAAAGTTGTTCCTCATGTCCTTTTTAAATCTTTCTCCTCTCACCTTAAAAATATACCCCCTAATTACCAACTCCCTCACCTTACAGAAAAGACCTCTGCTATTCACTCTATCTATGCCACTCACAACTTATAAACCTCTATAAGGTCACCCCTCAACTTCCTGCACTCCAGTCAAAAAAGTCCCAGCCTATCCAGCCTATTTTTATATGAGCAGTTTAAAAAGCTTTTACGATTGCCTCACTAACATTAACAGAAAAAACTCATCTTAAATAGAAAAATGATGAAGTGCAAATAAGGGCTTGTTATAAATGATGAAAAATACTTATAAAATTTATTTGTATTCTATCAACCTGGAAAAATGTTGACCGAACCTTCTATTTCCTCAGTTTAGAAAGAAGAAACTTTGTTTATGCTGTCAAAACATAAAATCTTTAAAAATGACTCAGATATAGTAGGAACTGCTGATGCTGGAGTTTGAGATAACAAGGCGTAGAGCTGGATGAACACAGCAGGCCAGGCAGCATCAGAGGAGCAGGAAAGCTGACGTATCGGGTCTGGACCCTTCTTCAGGAATGGGGGAGGGGAAGGGGGCTCTGAAATAAATAGAGAGAGGGGAAGGCAATGATAGAAGGTGGACAGAGGAGCAGATAGGTGGAGAGAAGACAGACAAGACAAGGAGGCAGGGATGAAGCCAATACAGATGAGTGTAGGTAGGGAGTTGGGATTGGGGTTGGTTAGTGAGGAGGGAGGGGCGTGGAGGTGGGAAGGAAGACGGACATAGAACATAGAATATAGAACATAGAACATTGCAGCGCAGTAGAGGCCCTTCGGCCCTCGATGTTGCGCCGACCTGTGAAACCAATCTGAAGCCCATCTAACCTACACTATTCCATTATCATCCATATGTTTACACAGTGACCATTTAAATGCCCTTAAAGTTGGCGAGTCTACTATTGTTGCAGGCAGGGCATTCCACGCCCTTACTACTCTCTGAGTAAAGAACCTGCCTCTGACATCTATCCTATATCTATCACCCCTCAATTTAAAGCTATGTCCCCTCATGCTAGCCATCACCATCTGAGGAAAAAGGCTCTCACTGTCCACCCTATCTAATCCTCTGATCATCTTGTATGTCTCTATTAAGTCACCTCTTAACCTTCTTCTCTCTAATGAAAATGGCTTCAAGTCCCTCAGCCTTTCCTCATAAGACCTTCCCTCCATACCAGGCAACATCCTGGTAAATCTTCTCTGCACCCTTTCCAATGCTTCCACATCCTTCTTATAATGTCAAGGAGGCAGGGACGAGATGGGCTGATCTTGGCATGAGGTCAGGGGTTGGGAGATTTTGGAGCTTGTGAAGTCCACATTGAGACCATTGGGTTCCCAAGCAGAATAGGAGGTGCCGTTCTTCCAGCCTTCGGGTGGCATCACTATGGCACTGGAGGAGGCCCAGGATGGACATGTCATCCAAGGAGTGGGAGGGGGAGTTGAAGTGGTTTGCAACTGGGAGGTGCAGTCGTTTGTCATGAACCGAGCGTAGGTGTTCCATGAAGTGGTCTGCAAGCCTCTGCCTGGTTTCCCTGACGGAGAGGAGGCCACATCAGGAACAGCGGATACAATATACCACATTAGCAGATGTGCAAGTGAACATCTGTTTAATGTGGAAGGTTTTCTTGGGGCCTCGGATGGAGGTGAAGGGGGAGGTGTAGGGGCAGGTATAGCACTTCCTGCGGTTGCAGGGAGAAGTGCCAGGGGTGGTGGGGCTAGTGGGGAGTGTGGGGCGAACGAGGGAGTCATGGAGATAGCAGTCCCTCCGGAAGACAGATAGGAGTGGGGAGGGAAAAATGTCCTTGGTAGTGGGGTCAGATTGCAGGTGGTGGAAGTGGCGGAGAATGATCCATTGAATCCAGAGGTTAATGGGGTGATACGTGAGGACATGGGGAATTCTGACTTTGTTGTTATTGTGGGGATGGGGTGTAAGGGCTGAGGTGCAGGAAACGTGAGAGATGCTGTCGAGGGCGTTTTCAACCACTGTGAAGGGGAAATTGCGGTCCTTGAAAAACTTCCTACCTGCTAGCCTCATCCCTGCTTCCTTGACCTGTCCGTCTTTCCACCTCCCTCCTCACTGACCAACCCCCATCCCAACTCCCTATCTACGCTCACCTTTTCTGGCTTCATCCCCGCCGCCTTGACCTGTCCGTCTTCTCTCCACCTATCTGCTCCTCTATCCACCTTCTATCATTGCCTCTCCCTCTCACTATTTATTTCGGAGCCCCCTTCCCCTCCCCCATTTCTGAAGAACGGTCCAGACCTGAAATGTCAGCTTTCCTGCACCTCTGATGCTGCCTGGCCTGCTGTGTTCATCCAACTCTCTGAGATAACACCTTGTTACCTCAATCTTTAAAAATGTTTTGTGACTTTCAAGAGCAAGTATATATACTTACTAGAGGCTGTTTGGTAGAAAGCAGACAGTGGGGTTAAAAGGGTCTTTCTCAGGATGGCAGCCAGTGATAAGTGGTGTTCCACAAGGATCAGTGTTGGGACCACAACTTTTCACTTTATACATTAATGATCTAGATAAAGGAACTGAGGGCATTCTGGCTAAGGTTACAAATGATGAAAAGATAGGTAGAGGGACAGGTAGTATTGAGGAGGTGAGGAGGCTGCAGAACGATTTTCACAGTTTAGGAGAGTGGGTAAAGAAGTGGCAGATGGTGTACAACGTGGGAAAGTATGAGGTCATGCTCTGTGGTAAGAAGAATAAAAGCATGGACTATTTTCTAAATGCGGAGAAAATTCAGAAGTCTGAAGTGCAAAGAGACTTGGGAGTTCTAGTCCAGCATTCTCTCAAGGTAAACTTACAGGTTGAGCCAGTAGTTAGGAAGGTAAATGCAACTTCGGCAATTATTTTGAGAGGACTTGAACATAAAAACAGGGATGTACTTCTGAGGCTCTATAAGGCTCTGGTCAGGCCACATTTGGAGTATTGTGTGCAGTTTTGGGCCCTATATCTCAGGAAAGGTGTACTGTCCCTGGAGTTGGTTCAGAAGAGGTTCACGAGAATGGTCCAAGGAATGAAAAGCTTAACATATGAGGAACGCTTGAGCACTCTGGGTCTGTACTCAAATGGAGGTTAGAAGGATGAGGGTGGATCTACTTGAAACTTACAGAATATAGAATGGCCTGGACAGAGTGGATGTTGGGAAGATGTTTTCATTGATAGGAGAGACAAGGACCCGAGGGCAGACCTTTAGAGTAAAGGGAAGAACTTTTAGATCAGAGATAAGGAGAAACTTCTTCAGCCAGAAAGTGGTGAAAATATGGAATTCACTGCCACAGAAGGCTGTAGAGGCCAGGCCATTGAGTATATTTAAGACAGAGATAGATAGGTTCTTGATGAGCAAGGGGATCAAGGGTTATGGCGAGAAATCGGGAGAATGGGGTTGTGAAACCAATCAGTCATGACTGAATGGTGGAGCAGATTCAAAGGACTGAATGGCCTAATTTCTGCTCCCGCATCTTATGGTCTTATACTAATTACATCACCATGTCACTTGGTCATCAGCACATGTTGTCACTACATAACAGAGCTGTGACCTACTTACCATCAGTGGTATTTTGAAGGCCATTAGCCAGAAGCCTCCATTGAGGAGGAAATGGTGAAGCACTTGAAGTCAGGGAAATTTCACCTGCCTTGACAACTGCAGTAACTGATCTTTCGTGCAACACTGATCTCAGCTTGCGAGTCATGTTTATTGCAGGATGAGATTCAAAGGGCCCCAAGGAACTAGAGGCTGTTGGTTTAGTAAATAATTCAGTGAATCCAGTAGCAGCTATTGAGTGTGCAGTACTAGGCGGTGAAGTTTTAGAAGAAATGATTGCAAGTGATGTTGGTTGATCAGGCGCAGGTGCAGTCATGCTTTTTTCATGTACAGTAGCTGTCTCAAACAATTCTGAACTAACAGGGATTAGTGCCTCAGCTGGTGAAAAGGTTGATGAAGTCACTGCAGGCTCAAACGATGAGGAATCAGAAATCAGCTCAGCAGAGCCTTCATCCAAGTCTGTAAATATTGCGTCAGTTTTTGAAGTCAATGTAGTGGAGTCTGTAACCAACATACCAGGATGTTTTGGTTCAGTAGAGTTTTCCATATTCATATTCTAGAATTTAAAAAAAATGTCATCCCATCAATATTCTTTTCAATCACTTAAACAAGTAAACAAATTAAGGTTGCATTCCATTGCCCATTCAGTTATTTAGTCAGAACATTAATACCAAATCTATCCCCTTCTACTTCCCCGATATACTGGACAATACTCATCCTGATTATCTAATTGTACCTGCAATAGTAATTTCATTTGACTTTGTTTCTACTTAAATAAAACAGATACAGGAAGCAGTTCCCAGCAAGATAAATGAAAGAAGGAGGTGGATCCCAGGTGACCACCAGCGGGTGAATAGCGTCTCCTTATTTTAACCTCTCCCACGTCTTGTTATTCTTAAACACAGTGGCATTAAGTTCAAGGTTTTAGGTTTTATTGTTATTTCCCTTCCCTGGCCTTATCATTTTATGTTATTTAACATTAATTGCTATGTGTTACAGTTTGAGGCTGTCATCTACTCAGCTGACATATCCACCACTAATGTAAAATAAAAGTCCACATGACACATTCATAAAACCAACTGCAACAATGCTGTTTGGCATGAAAGTAGCCAAAACTGGTGTGTAAAAGACAGGATGATACTGCATGAATAAACACTGGATCGAATTCTGTCAAGAAATCCAAACTGCCCATGCCTGTGAGATATAAATGAAGTGTTTAAGTGGGCACACAGTCCTCAGATCACCAAAGTTGGTTCCCTGAAGTCAGCAGAAACTGAAGTATCCACCATGAGAAGTAAATAGATATCCCACTGGTCTGACCGGTACTGTGACCTGTAATCCAGTGAGTCAGGCATCTTTTGGTTCACATTTGACACCCTCCCAGAGCTTCCAGCCATGATGATATTAGATGAACAACCCTCAAAACTTGAACTCAAGAAGGCTAAATGCCTTTCCAACAGAAGGGTGCGCAGCCGGGATAGAATCCCATCTGGATTGCTCAAGCATGAAAGGTTTGATCCATTGTCCACATTCATGGCTTTGCCTTTTTCTGCAGGAAGGTACGCACAGTTCCACGTGAGATGCATGATGCAAAATTCACCGTACCATACAAAAACAAAGGCAACAAGGGAAACTGCAACAACTACAGAGGCATCTCACTCCCTGGAGGGAGGGTTTGCTGGGGTTATACTTAAAACTACTTGCAGACCCAGAGTATTTCATTTCCAGTTTTACCTAGCTTTGACGAAAGGTCAAAAGAACTGCGGATGCTGTAAATCAGGAACAAAAACAGAAGCTGCTGGAAATGCTTAGCAGGTGTGGCAGTATCTGTGAAGAAAAATCAGAGTCAATGTTTCAGGTCCAGTGATCTTTCCTCAGAACTGATGCTACCAGGACCTGTTGAGCTTTTCCAGCAACTTCTGTTTGACGAAAGGTCATTGAGCTGAAACGATTACTGTTTCTCTCTCAACAACTGCTACCTGATATTCTCAGTATTTCCAACATATTCTGTTTTTATAACAGGCCAGAGCTATGGAAGAGCTGCTGAAAAATCTGTAAACATGCCAAAGAGGGATAATTCACCACGGTCAGTTACAGAGAGGCCCATTTGTGATTTTGGCTAAGGCTGTTTCACTACTCAAGCAGGGAAAGAAATCTTGTTGGAAATATTCAAACAGAGGGTGAGAAAAGACAGATCTGGATTTAGGAAGTAACAGTAAAGATTCTTAGAAGATAGACAAAACTAGATATGTCTGTCAGTTTCAAGCAAGGGGAGGGTCAATTATGGAGACAGAAACCTAGGCAATAGACTAGGAGAGAGAAATCTATGATTTGTTTTTGATTTCCAGCAACCACAATTTTTTTTTGTCTGAAATCTATTGCTGTCCAGGATACTCCTCAGAGCTGAGCAGTAACTCACCACTAACATTTCAATATCCTTGTAGTGTATGAAGAGGCTGTTAAATCTGACATTGTAACTGTGTAGCCAGCTAAAACAATATTCAATCCGGCATGTGATGATATTAAGAGCATATTTATTTATAGATGCCATCTATGTGCCCTCAGAAAATATTTTCCCTTGCCCTTCTACAATGTCTAGGTGGAGTCCCTGGGTCTGTAGCTGTGGTGGTGGGAGCCTCTGAAGTAATGCAGCCTATTGGCCTGGAAGATTTGGGCAGTTGAATATGGAAGCATTTATGGTGAAAGGACAGATTTGCTCTAGTGAATTCTCCAATTACAGGTTCATCCTCGTCGATTACAGTCTCCATAGGGTTGGGATTCAGGCAGGGTAGAGGGGGAGGGTCCTGATATTTTTGGAGTGTCTTGAGAAGAGATTTTTGGAGTGCCTGTGTATGGTTCCTTCTCTGTCAGGATGTCTGCTGGCACCACCCTGTCTCTTTGAGAGACATCCTCCCCCCACACTTACCTTACATATTTACCATTTCACTGAAGCTGTCAAAGTGGCTGGTTGTGTTACAGGAGCTTCAAGACATAGAACACAGCACACTGAATGCTGCAGAGGGGGTGCAGTTTCCATGCTGATTTTTACCTGCTCTTGAATATTTGGATTCCTGGACAGGTTAGTTACAGAAGGCTCCTTGTCCAAGAATCTCTAGCACAGAAGAACTTTTAAAGGTAAATGGGTCACTTTCAATCTAACCAGGGTCGGAAACAAATATTGGGCCTTCTAAACAAATTACGGTAAATTAGGCTTTAGTCCTATCTGGCTTTCTGGAATAGAATATTGTCTGGCATTTTCATTATTTACTTTAACCATGATAAGCAAAATGAAGCTGAATGGAACAAAAAAAAACTTACAAATGGTGCTCTGTACATGCACATGCTGGGAAATAAAGCAGTTTAATGTTGGTATCTGCCCTTACTTCAATAAACGTGGGCTCAGTTTGCCTTTAAAGAGTAATTGAAGAAGTAAACAAGTAAAAGACATGAATATCCAATTCAGGTTACTCCAAGTCTTTATTTGAAGACACCCTCCATTAACTTCCACTTCTTGCACCACCCAGGTCATAGTTATTGAGCAGTACAATTTTGACTGTATAACAGTCTGACATTCAGATTGTTTAAGATATCAGCTTGACTTTATCGAACACAAGAAAGAATGAACAGAAGACTAAATTTGTAAACCAATGACAGCTTGTTTCTGATGTTTTCCATTCTAACCCTTCTATGTAGTCTGCCTTTTCCAATGTACCATTCAAAATATTCTTTCTATTCAATAATTTGTTGTATATTCATATTGTAATCATATCACAAGTCTAATTTGAAATTCCAATTTTAGGGAACTGTTGCCAAGGTATTCTCTGACTCTGCTCTAATCTACCATCCCTCTGGCTATTATGTCAATTGGACCTAATGACGTTCTTGGGTTATAGAATCATAGGAAGTTACAGTACAGAAGGAGGCCATTTGACCCCCAGTGCCAGTATTGGCTCCCTAAAGAGCTATCCAGCTAGTCCCATTCTCCACACCTATCTCCATAGCCCTCTAAATTCATCACTTTCAAAAACATATGCAAGTCTGTTTTGAAATCTCCTTTGGAATCCACCCCTGCCACTCTCCAAGGCAGGGCATTCCAAATCTGACTCCAATTCTGAGTCAAGAAGCTTCTCGCCATCTCACTCCTAAATTTCTTGTTGACAATCTTGAAATTGTGACCCTTAGTTACTGACATACCGACTAGTGGAAACAGAATATCCTTCTCTAGCCTGTCAAAATTGTTCATAATCTCAATAATTTGTTGTGGTCCACCCACATTGCTGCAATGGTCAAGAAAGCATAACCATGTCTCTATTTCCTCAAGAGGCTAAGGAAATTCAGCATGTCCACAAGGTCCGTTACCAATTTTTATAGATGCACCATAGAAAGCATCCTATCTGGATGCATCACAGCATGGCATGGCAAAAGGTCCTCCCAAGACCACAAGAAACTACACAGTGTCATGAACATAGCCCAGACGATCGCGCAAGCCAGCCTTCCATCCATTGATTCCATCTATACTTCCCACTGTCTCGGGAAAGCAACCAACGTAATCAAAGACTCCTCCCACCCCGGTTATATTCTCTTCCGCCCTCTTCTCTCAGGCAGAAGATATAGAAGTTTGAATACACATGTGAACAGATTCAAGAACAGCTTCTTCCCTGCTGTTATCAGACTTTTGAACAGGCCTCTCAAATGTTAATTCTGATATACCTTACTGCATCTTTTCTGTGGCTGTAACACTATATTCTGTACTCTGTTCTGCTACCGGGATGCACTTTGTATGATATGATCTGTCTGTATAGTAGACAAAACAAACATTTTTCACCATATCTCAGTACATGACAACAATAATGCAAACTCAATAAGGTCACATTTTAATCTTCTTCACTCCAAGGAAAATAAGCACAATTTCTCTAATCTTTCCTTGTATCTAAAATCCCTCATTCCTGGTATTATTCTAGTAATTCCCTTTGCACTCTCTCCAGGGCTTTAACATCCTTCCTTAAATAAGATGCCTAGATCTGAACACAACACTCCAAATATGGACTGACCAATGACTTGTAGAGGCGTAGCATCATTTCCTTGCTTTTATCCTCTATGTCTCTATTTATAAACTTGAGGAACCTCTAAGGCTTTTTAATAACTGTTTCAACTGGCCTGGCCACCTTCAGTGAATTAGCCCATGAAACCCAAGTCCCTCTGATACTTTACTCCTGTCAAATT
Organism: Ginglymostoma cirratum; assembly: GCA_024137785.1. Classification (NCBI taxonomy): domain Eukaryota; kingdom Metazoa; phylum Chordata; class Chondrichthyes; order Orectolobiformes; family Ginglymostomatidae; genus Ginglymostoma; species Ginglymostoma cirratum. The sequence goes on from JAHRHZ010000021.1 coordinate 19,818,283, forward strand.
GAACCATTGAGCCTGTATTGTATCTCCATGGCTCTTCTACCAAAATGCATTACCTTGCATTTCTCTGCATTGAAAATCATCTGCCAAGTGTCTGCCCATTTGACCAACTTGTCAATGACTCTCTGAAGTTGATGTCGCTCTGAAGAGATTTAGCCCTCAACACCCATCTTCAAATTATTTCTATAAATCAGAAAAAGTAAGAGGTCCTAACACTGATTCCTTCAGAATACCACTTTCAACTCATCTCCAACCTTAGAAACACTCATCTATACCTACTCTCTGTTTCCTACCTTTTAGCCTACTTCTAATCCATGCTGCCAAGGACCAACAATCCTGAACATTTCTAATTTGATATCCACCCGCCATGTGGTTCCGTGTTAAGTGCCTTTTGAAAGTCCAAATATACTACATCCACATCACTACCTTCATCCACTGTCTGTACCACCTCGTAAAAGAACACATTCAAATTTGTCAGTCATGATCTGCGCTTGACTGTCAGTGAGCAATGCTTTTATGTAAGAATTAATCCATATTAGGCATCCTGCATGCAAATGAAGATAAAGGGAAAGATGATTAAATATCAAATATATGAAGAGGCATATCTACAATGTGTAACTTAACTAATAAAAAATGGAAATTACCTATGTGTTATTTAAGTCTATAATGTCCAAGTAAAATAAAATAAAACAGCATACCTGACGGCTTTTTGTCAAGATTATATTTTGTACAGATATTTGAGACTCCTTTAGAAAGACAGTGATTTGATACTGGATAATAATTCCGTTTGGCTGGCGAGGCTTTCCCCATTCCAATTTTGCAGACTTGGCTTCAACTTTTGTTGCTTTTAAATCAAATACTTTGCCTGGAACTAAAACAGTGAATAGTTCTAATGTAAATGTGCTTCTATTTTGTAAATTCACTACTTTAGAAGGGTACAGACATAAAATACAGGCTAGGATTTGAGCCATAATTCCCATCACAAGGTAATTTTACAAATCTATTTCACGTTATGATTTTCCTGTTCTGCACAACACCTGTCACAATGTGGTTCAAATGACCGAAAATAATTTTGATTAAACAATAGGATATGATGTCTCAATGGAGAGGAAGGACTGGCATCCGGATGCTCAATTCTCAACAGATATTTTAGACTTTGAAAGTAAATTAAATGTGAATAGACATTTATTGCAAAACAGATTAAAAGCATCACTGGCAAATTGGGAACAGGTTGTTTGTCCACCCATCGAGGTGCATCTTATGTATAATGCTGAAAACTTAAATGGCGACAAGAAATATGAAAATAGAATGCTACGGTTCACCAATGGTAGAGTGGGCAAAAGCATTTTTTTTGCACCAATAAGCCATACAGTTTGACTCTGGACTTGAATACTCAGTCTGCAATCAATTAATTGATTTCAATAATATTGCAATTGAGCTGAGTCCACATGAGTTAGGGAGATAAAAATTTTGCTGAAGGTGTTGGAATGTGTGTGCTTCAATATAGGTAGGAAACAGAATTTGCTCTGGTGTTCATTATCATTGAATTCCTGACCTTTACTATCCTAGATCAGTCTTTAAAAACGACCACTGTGATGAACTAGTGAATGGCTACTAGTAAGCATGGAACTTCGTCCCTTAAACAGTCAGGAGAGGACAGATGCAGGTGAGAAATGAAAAAGGATGGAAAGCGAAGTGATTTCTATACTTTGAACCAAGGGTTGGTCTATCATAGTACCAGATGGTTTTGCTGAAACCCCAGCTAACGTGGACTGTGATAATGAGTCTATGGATGGTGACCACACAGTTATGTGTGAAAACCTGAAGTGCAACTGTGTCAACCCACTATACTCCACAATAAACCACAGTGTTTTTTTGCTCAAATTTCAGCAATCTCCTCGAGACCTGAACTATCAATTTTAACAGGTTAATCACTTAATTACAGCCATTTTAATATGGGTTTTGAAATTTAATTTTATCCCATGTGTCCTGAAACTTGCCAGTGAAAGGAAAGTGATGCTTAATAAAAATTAAAAGGGGGGGGGGTGTCTCACCACAACAGGGACCTATGTTGATAAGTACTCAGTACTCATAGCTGTTTGCATTTGCTTACATGAAAGGATTTGTTCACAGTACTCATGTTGACAAATTACTTTATACACACTGGAGTTTTACAGTTCTGGTCTACACTTTAGACCTCTGATCTATCCGATCAATATGGGTGTCACATACACTGTGCTCCTATGGACCTCAGCTAAGGACCAAGTTGATGTCCACCAACAACAGAAGCAGCATGTGTAGTAAGAGCAGGCTGAGCATCATGAACTACATGAGCAGTCTGCTACTCACAGATCTGCAGCTCCAAAGGAAAGAGATGAACAACAGAGAGGTGCAGCTCACAAGAGGCCATATACATGACCCAGAGGCTTACACACTAGCATCCTACCCGCTTGGTATCCTAAACAGCTGGTACCCTATCCCCTACGCACCTGGCATCCTCTGCATTTGGCACCTTACCTACCTCTTACCCCACCCTTTACTCATCTGGCATCCTACCCCTGTGAACCCTACACTCTCCCTGCTGATATTCTACCCAGCTGGCACCCATTACCTAGCAACCAATTCCTCTGTTTGATATCATAGCCCTGGCATACACTCCTACCCCAGCTGACACCATACTCAGCTGGCATCCTGCTTACCCGGCAGACTACCCAGCTAACACACTGCTAACCTAGCACCCTACCATCTACTTATCTGGCATCTTACCCCAGGCATCCTAACCCATCTACCGCTGATATGTCAGCTGACATTCTACTTATCTGGCACTCTCCTCTCCCAACACCCTAACATCACACTTTTCATTATGTACCTATAACTTGAAGCAGCTGTCAAAGTTGCTGTCAGAATCTTTAAATTTCAGAATACAGCAATTGACTGCTGTGAAAGGGAGGCATAGTTTCTTATAGTTCTGCTCAACAGAATAACTGTTAGAATGGAAGTACAGCCCCACATTTCTGAAGAAGTGTTGAGTTAACCCTCTGTGTGAGACTGCCCCTTCTCAGAAAATCCAGACAATTCTGAGGCATCAATACATTGTTTTAGTTTGTTAGATATTCAATTCTCTAAATTACCACTATATTCTCATCTTGCTTTTACCAATGATTCCCATAGCCTGAGAAATCATGAATCCACCCTTAAGTGACCAAAAAGCATGTTAATATCGCTCTTACTGAACAATTAACAAATTGAATTTGCCTACTTGCCTCTCCCATAGGAGTTCACGTGCACACAGCTTTGTGTGTTGGACTAAAATACCGAAGTCGATGGGTATGATGGTCACAGACAACTCAAGCTTTTCCATGATTTAGCTTCCACCTGTGCCTAAATGTATGCATCATCCATGTTAAAAATTCCCCTCTTCATTTTCTTCAAACATTGAGTCAGGGAACTGAGGCACATGTTCTAATGAAGAACCACTGGACTTGAAACATTAACTCTGCTTTCTTCCTGTAGATATTGCCAGACCTGCTGAGTTTCTCCAGCAATTTCTATTTTTGTGTTGAACTGAGACATCGGGCTGGTTAAGGGAGCAGGATGGAGGGCATTCTGTCAGCACTTGGGAAATTCTGAAAGCTCCTGACAAACATGGTACATTTATATCCAGATTTCCAAAGTGCTGACAAGCTAAAGATCAAGTCTGATGGCTCCCATCAACTGATCAAGCATCCAAAGAAGCAAAACATTTGAATCACATTTCCCATAAGAAGTAATCAGAAAACAGCATTTATTTTTGTTCTGTTAATTAGGACTGACAAACTCTTATGAATGGCGTAGCAACTCTGTCAATGACTGCCATCTAATGGTAGCAGATTAATAATATTTATATTTTTACTTTAATAGACAAGAAAATCCTATAACAGAGCTTGACTATTATTTTCAAAATGTTGATTATGCACTTGATGCAGATTACTAACAAAGGAGGTGGAAAGAAATACCATAAAAATTGCCGTTTGGTTCACACTTGACTGTCAATTTACATTTTAAATTAAAGCATTTTGTGGTTTAAGATCTAGATCATTTAGCAAAATTGGAAGCCATTTCTGATAAACAGACTTTTGGAATGAAGCAAGAAGAAGCACAGGAAAGTAATGGAAAGTCCCTTGCAGGGTCTTGTGCCTTAAAGAACAGCAGTTTATTTTTCTGTTAGACAACTTGCATTCATAACTTAATAATGATTTTAACACCTTCAGACCTTACACACACTCCCATGTTCTTTCTTCTTCTGAGAATGAGTACGGAGACATGGCAGAAGGGAGTTTATGTTGAGAGTAGGTCCCCTAATGGAACACTGTTGGCAGGATGGCCTGTACTTATTGTCAGTCTCAGTGTCCTTTTTGCTTCTATCAGGTTCCTGGCACCCAGGAACCTTGCAACACATTGACCATTTCTCATGCCTGTCTTTCCACCAGGCTCTTCCTCTACTCTTTCAATTATTCACACACTTTCTGTGCCTCATACAAATACAAGGTACACATACAACCATAAAGTCTGGAAAACAGTCCTGTCATCACCATAAGCAGATCAGAAGCTAAAACTCAGCAAAGTCTGCAAGAATAAAACTTGCTATAATATTAAAGGCGAGTAGCAAACTTCACTTGACCTCATTTAAGAGTATTTAACTGATATTGTTCTGATGATAGAGTAGTCTGGGGAACAGACTGATTCAAAAGAACAGTCAATGCCAGTGACAGAGTTTGTGCTGTGTGAACAGTAACCTTTCAATGACAAAGCTGACAGCTTGTACAAGTCTACCTCATCAATCAAATAGCCACAAAGGTTGACCAAAGATGTCTAAACCGATCAATAAATCAATGAAGAGGAGTTGCATATGACTTCATGGAAACCAAACCATTGTCCACAGATTTGCAATATGATCAAAAAGAAGGAACTGCCTGGCTTAAGCTTCCAGTATATTGTTAAAAAAAAGAGAGTACCTGTTCCAATTAGGAATATATTGCCTGATTCAGAAATTCGGGATTCAACAGGGCAGAAAGCTTTGTTTCAATGGAGCAGCTGTTCTTCAGGATGAACACTCATGAGGTTAAGGGTCAACCAGATGATGTCACCAGATAATTTTCTGAGTTATCAAAGGTTCCTTTGCAAATGAAATTCAGATTAAAGGTCCTTCAGATAAAGTAGAAGACCAACATCAAAACAACTTCCTCTGCAAAGGATGTTTGAGAGATAAAAGATCCTTCAGCAGCGAAATTATCCACAGGTCAGACCAAGATCAACAGCCCTCAAGTGAAAGACCTACCATTCTGCCAAATCCATAGAGAGAGTACTCTGTGAAAAGTGTGAAATGTCAAGATCATCTACATTTGTGAAATCAGAGACTTGGAAGGAGATGCAGTAATAGTAAGTATGGTAGACTTATAAACGTGGTTTATAATTGGGAGAATTAACGAGAAAAAAAAAGGTTGAGGGGTAATTGTTCACATTACATTGGTCTCATCTATTCTATTGATGTCTTACAAAGTCTATGGGTGGAATGGAGTTCCACTAGCTTTTAGCTTCTACCTTTTGAAAGGAGTAAATGCATGTGCATTAGCTCCCTAAGTTCCTAGTCATTATGCCTCACCAAATGTATTTTCACTTATTGTTATATTGCAATAAATCTTCATCTTATCCAAAAACAGTGCCTCTTCTGTACACATTCTATGGTGGTGTATCGTCTACCACTAATCATTAGGTGGGCCCAAAACAAAGAAAAGACAAAGGAAGATTGATTACGGCTAACTACCTTAAATAATCCTTACCCAATACTACACAACGGTAGGAGTAACAAATACCAAAAAGTATCAGAAGTGGTCATCTGGGAAAATACTATGCTGAGAATTTCCAGTGCTACTTAAATGAAAATTACCTTTTACTCTCAACTTTCTGCTAGATTGGAAGACTTTCTGACATACTTCATCAAGATTTCACCATCAACATTTCTCCTGGGAACGCTCAGAGGGCTTCATCTAAAAGTAGAAGATGCTGCGCTACTCTCCTATTGGACAGTTCGTTGGAGTCACCAACAGCAAGGAAATATTTGATCACCAACACCATACTGGACAGCTGCCATAGTATTCAGGTATACAAGGAAATAAAGATGAGGCTATCCACTACTGCAGGAAAGAAGAGCGAAAGGGCCAGGAGAACAAGTAAGACATCATTCCCTTTGGGTTGTTGGATATATTTTCATCTTTCTCCATCAAGATTTCTGGCGTAGTGCCTGAGGTTGCACTCTTATATGGCCCCTGAGTCACGCTGAAACATGCTGCTGTGTGTCACCCAGTGCATGTCAGGTCTTTGGGACAGTGAACGTGTGTAGCTCAACTATACTGCTCCATGAAAATAATGCCTATTTAGGATTTGAGTTTTAAACTTATCGGTGTCTGATTTAACACTCTTCATGTAAATTTAAGTTATCAATTTCAATTGGGACAAAATGGTATGTTAAATCACACATACAAGAAGATATGTCTGATTCGCACAACAGTTTTTATCTTTACTTTATCACCAACGTAAACTCCAGTCAGTCTTAACTATGAATAAAATTATGAATATCATATTTTTCTTTCCTTCTTTTTCCCTGCGTCTTCTGCCTTTAGCTATATTGTAACAATTTGTGTGTCATTAGTAAAGCATTTTGGGATGTTTTTTATTGTAGTGGTTAGTAAAGTTCAGCAGCAGTGAACAGGAAGATCTCATAATCACTCTCTTTCCTTTTGTCTCGGTGTTTCACGTGATCTCTCTTACGTATAACCATTATTATAGCATTAAGGGAAGCTTCCATTTCATTGACTTACCAGAAATGCAAACTAAAATGAAAATAATCAAACTGTACTAGTTAGAAGATATATGTTACTACTTCAATGATGTGCGTCAATTTTCCACTACATCTTTTATAGTTACCTTCTGATGACGTAGTGATTTCAACACTGGCTTTTGGTCCAGATCCAACCACAGTCTCAGCAGTTACAAACACTTCGTACCTTGTAAATGGCAGCAGGTTCATAAAAAAGAACATCATCCCTCTGGTGCTGTTCTGTGATACTTTCCCTAAATTTGAAAACATGTAAATATATTTACCCTCAATAACTCACACAGAAAGTAACCATTTTCAAAATAAATATGATCAAAGTCTATAATAATCATCAGTTTTGTCACAAAACTTGTTTTAGGAGTGAATTTGCTAAGTATCTCAGACTGTGGACTGGGAGACAGGGAAAGGTAAATATTGGGTAGCGGCAGGGGTCGGGCCAACCAGTCACCTTTCTGCCACCGCTGATATTTCACTAGAGTTTGCAAAGTCAGCAAACAAAGCCTCTCCCTAAGGCCAAGTGAAGGCCTTCTGTAGTCAAAGAGTAGGAAAACAGGATATTACATAAATAGAGAGTGCAGAATGTTGTGGCACAGAGGGATCTAGGTGTTTTATTTGTGAATTTCAAAAAGTTAGCAGTCAGTCATAATAAATAATTATAAAAGCAAATGTGATATTGGCCTTTACTGCAAAAAGGAAGGACTTTACAATAGGGAAATCCTGCCAAAAATGCAAGGGCATTCATACCAGGACACTGAGCGCACTGTGTACAGTGTACTTACTTATGGAGGGATATGCTTGCATTGGATTCAGCTCAGAGAAAGTTCACTGGTCTGATTCCCAAGTGAAAGAGTTGTTTTATGAGGAAAGGTTGAGGAAGTTAGGTGTTGGAGTTTAGAAGAAAGAGAGATTTTACTGAATCTTATAAAATTCTGATAGATCTTAACATAGCAAATACTGAGAGGATGTCTCGCCTTATGGAAGAATCCAGAACTAGTAAGCAGTTTCAAAATAAGGGAGTTTCACATTTAAGATGGAGGTGAGGAAGAATATCGCCTCTTAGAGGCTGTTTAGTCTTTGGAATTCTGCTCTCCAAACAGCAGTCAAAGCTGACACATCGAATGTATCCAAGGAAGTGTTAGACAAAGACTGGAAAAATTCTAATAGCCACTTAAGGGGCTTCAAAGGTCCAAGAGGGTCAAGTCATATTTTTTAATTCATTCATGGGACATGGGTAGACCAGCATTTATTGCACTTCCCTAATGGCCATGGAGGCGCTGATGGCGAGCTGCATTCTTGGACTGTTGCAGACTTTGGGTATTAGGAAACCCATAGCACTATTAGGGAGTTCCACAATTTTGATCACATGATAATAAAGGAACAGTGATGTGGTTCCAAGTCAGGATTGTGTGTGGTTTGAAATAGAATTTACAGGAGGTGATGCTCTCATGTGTCTATTGCCCATGTCCTTCCAAATGGTAGAGATTGCAGGTTTAGAAGTTACTTTTTAAGGATCCTGGGTGGGTTGCTACAGCACATCTTGTTGATGGTACACAAAGATTGACTGTGTTCTAATGGTGCAGGGAGTATATGTTGAAGATTGTGGATGGGATCCCAATTAGGAGGGCTTCTTTGTTCTAGATGATGCCAAGCTTTTTTTTAATATTTTTAGGGCTGCAACCATCCAGGCAAGTGGAGAGTATTCCCTGACACTCTTGATAAGTGCCTTGTAGAGTATGGACAGATGTTGCAGAGACGGGCGGTGTATTATTTGTTGCTGAATTCCTAGCCTCTGACCGGTTCTTGTAGTCACAGTATTTATTTGGCTGGTCCAGTTCAGGTTCTGATCAATGTTAACCCTTAGGATGTTGATACTGGGGGGGTGGGGTGCGATTCAACAATAGTGATAATGTTAAATATCAAGTTAAGATAGTTAAGTTCCCTTTTGCTGAAAATGGTCATTGCTTGGCATTTGTGTGGTGTGAACGTTACTTGCCACTTATCAGTCCAAGTCAGGATGTCGTCCAGGTCTTGTGCATATAACTGGTAAAATACCATTGGGGTGTGTACACCATGAGCATATCGCATCTGCCATCCCACCCAATTTTATATCCCTCCTCCCACTTCCAAAGAGCTCCCTCCTGGTATAGAGGGAGAGGGTAAAATTTCCACCATGGAAAAATTGAGATAAAGGGAAAAAATGGAAGGAAACATTTACAGCCAAGCTGAAATTAACCAGAACATCTAAGCAAGATAAATCAGGTCTTCCTTTCCTTGGAACAGGAATATAGGTTTCCTAGGTAACTTAGCTGTACAAAGTCTATAATAATGGAATTTAACATTTACATTGAAGTTCATACCACTTACCAAATGGGCCATTGAGCTCAACTCTGTAAGAGAATCTTCCTGTAACTGCTGATGGTGGATCCCAATTAATTTGGAATGACTTTGATGTAATCTTACTTACAATTAGGTTTTGAGGTGGATCTTCTGGAACTGCAAACAGTTATTTCACACCTTTACCTCAGCAACCGCTGACAATCCACACACACACTAATTATTATTTCTGGTAAGTTTGTTAATATACTAAATATATAAAACAGCATAGCAATTTAAACACTAACATATTGGGATGGGGGGAAAGGACAATATCTTAAATCGACACGCGCTAACATTTTGCTTCTTTTAAACAGCATTATATATTGCATTCAACGGACAAAGAGAACAAATAACAATACAGCAAACAGGAACAGGCCCTTCGGCCCTCCAAGCCTGTGCCAACACATTTTGCCCTTCCATACTAAAACTGTATTCACTTACACGATCAGCATCCCTCTACTCCCTTTCTATTCATGTATTCATCCAGGTGCTTCTTGAATGAGAAATTCCTCCAACTGGACAGGACAGAAATAACAATACCACCTGGAGGGTCAGGAACCTCACTTAGACTTTAAATTCCAGTGGTGAGGTGGAGTGTGGGGAGATGGGTCGTGGATAGATTTTCCACATGCAATTCCCAAAATTCCATCTCTCATTCTCTCTTGGGTCTTAGCAGAACTCACAGCAGTTAAGAATTTTCCCTATTGTGCTCACATCAGAAATGAAAATGTTTTCATTCCAGGCATTTAGAACTGGATTTCCTGTAGTGCCAGGATAACACTATGTGACCTATTGACAAGTGGCAACACACACCTACCATTATGTGATAGTCAATCAATGAATCTATAAACATCTAAAGTGGGTAAGATATGACTGCAATTTCTAATTTCATCCTTCAGAAGGCCCTGCAGCAATCTGAGTTTAAATAATGGTGGACATATTAGTAGCAGATGGTAGAAATAGTGAGAAATGCGAAATAAGATAAGTACTCAAGTATAGCATGGAAGAAAAAAAGTTCCCATAGCCCAATACCCAATACAGACTAACAGATGACGAAACAACAGATTTACTGAATCTACCTCTCAACCCACCTAGCCATGACCATATGTTCTCATCCAACAATAACTTAGTTTTATGAAGTGTCTTTAATCTAATAAAACAACCTAAGATACATTGCAGGAACACGATGATTCAAAATATGACATCTGACCGCAGTGGAGATATTATTTCATATGAAGAAATGCTCAGTTTGAGAGATAAGCTTAAGGTCTGTCTTAAAAACACACAATGGACAGGCATAGGAATTTTAAACCTTCCAGGCTCGGTAACTAAAAGCTTGCACAGTGATGGCAGTGAGATTAAAATTGGAGATGCTTACGTTGCCAGAATTAGAGAAGTGCAAGTATGTAGGAGGGTTGCGGAGCTGGAGGAGATTACAGAGATAGGGATGGATAAGGATGCGGAGGGATTTGAAAACAAGGATAAGAATTTTCAATTGAAGACTTTGCTGGACTGGGTGCCCAATCTAAGATGAACGATGAAATGAAAGATAAATGCACAAAAACCTCACAGTTTTGGACAATTTCAAGTTTATAATGGGTGGAATATGTGAAGGATAGAAAAGTCTGAAAGGTGACAAAGGCTTGAATGGGAGTTTTAGCAATAAATAAAGTTGATGAATTGGGCAGGGATGAAGCTGCAGGATGTTACAGAGATGCAAGTAGACAATGTTAGTGATTCCACAACATCTATGACACCACGGTTGCAAACAGTCTATTTTTGCCTGAGACATTTGCCAGACAGTCAGATGGAGCAGATAGATAGGAAATGGAAATGGAGTTGGGACTGAAAACGGCATCAGTCTAATCAATATATTTGCTCATCCAGCAATGGATGTCAGATAAGAAGTCTGGCAATAAAGTAGCAGTGTGATAGTGAGTTCAACAGTTATGGTTTTGAGGACACAGGGCAATACTTGAAGTGAAATCTCAGCTAACCTTGGAGCTAAGGGAGGCCAAGTTGGGTGATCAGCAATTTAGTGGCTAGAGGATTGAAAGAACAGAACATGGGCCTAATGGACAAGATGAGCTCATAGAGTGTATGAGTGGAGAGATAGGAGAGAAACGAGATAGGATGCAAGTTCAGGGTTTGGGAGGGTGGGCAGAACTTTAATGAAGTCTGGCCAGATAGGCAAGGGAGAGGAAGGAAGGTTAGCAGAGTAATCCGATCAGACGTTCATGATCTTGGTCTTGATTTTGACAAAGAAGTCTATGATTTCCTTGCACTTAATGTTATCAGTGAGTGTCGACATGACAGGGGAGAGGAGCTTAAGAAAACAATTTTCAGGAAAGAAAATAAATCAGAGGTTATCTTTGCATTCCAGGATGATCCTGGAGTAAAGAGCAATACTGTTAACTGCACAACCTGATCATACTTGATGCGGTGCAGCCCAATCAAACTCCGGATAGCTACACCAGTCATATTTTTCAAGTTTACATCCTTTGGACCAAAAGGAGTGGGGATAGTGACTATACCAGGAGAATTGCCAGGGTGAGGAAGACTAGATTAACAGAGGTGGAAGTGGGCATATGGTTGATGCAGAAATGTTGTGGTGTATAGAAGGCCAAAGATTGGACGGTTTGAATTTTGAAAGCGCAGTTGTATATGAATTGGGTGTTATTCATACCACAGGCAAATACAGAAGGGAGATAGGCTGGGGCAGGAAGAGGGATGTGGCCAATGAGTGATAAAAGGAGGTGATCAGAGATGGCATAAAATCTGAATTAGTTCCACAAACTCGTGAATCTTAATTCCTCCTCCCAAATAGTGTTCTGGAAATCCACCTTACCCAATTACATGAATTTCCCTCCATTAAAGCATATCATTAAAACAGAACCCCATCCCAAATTCCATTCCCCTAAATTAACAGGCATATTGTGTGATAGGTGAGCATAGTTGTATGGAATTAATCTCTAAACTGCACTTGGAATCTTCTCCTTGACTCCAATCCACACTGACCAGTGTTTTAGTGATAAGAGGCTACATTCCCCACTCTACCCATCAACCATCACCTAGATAACTGGATTCACACCCCTCAGCAAAACAGCTATCACTCGCCTCCCACTCCTGTGTACTGAATATTATTTTACCTTTTCTGAGCAGGTGATTCACTCAGCATCACTTTGCAGACTGGAGTTAAACTTCCTGACCCTTAATCCATCTATACGCTCCATCCTTTCTCACCACTCTTCCTGGTTCCTTCTTTATCTCCAACATGTTTCTTCCCTCTCCCACACTCTAATTCTCCTCCACTACTCATGGTGTAATTAAAATATGCATGTGAGACAACCAAAATTGTACACAGTACTTCAACTCGGAACAAAGAAGGCCTATAAAGTTCACCACTGGCTCCTTATTTTTGTGCCAATGTCTGTAGATAGCATTTTTAAAATATTTTTATAGTGTTCCTTCACTTGCCGCTACTTTATTTTCCCAATAATCTTTTAAGTCCACTCACATGTTTGCCCAGATGCTAAATATATAACAGTACACATAAACAACCTAATAAATGCATATATTAAGCATACAGTAATAGTATTACTTAAGCATTTCTAAGGATAAGTAACATGTTCACATTTTCTTATTTGATTGTGAAATGTTGCAATGAGTGGACAAACTAATGTGCATTTTTAAATATCCACAGCGTCTGTTAAAATCATCATAAAATATTCTCTTAGCACTTACGCCATTCTGGAGTTCTAAAGAGAGTACTTGCTGTCTGGCCTTCTCCCTCTTTTGTAAAGGCAGATACTTCACACAGATAGGTGGTGTATGGTTTCAGTTGATCCACCATAATGCTGGCAAACTCAACTGATGTGTCGTTTTCTATTAGACTTTCTGGTGTGGCTGTTAAAAATGCACCACTGGTAGGTTGAGAAGACGAAACCAATGTTTCAGGAGTGGTGCCTGTTGAACTATCATCCTATGTAATGAAAATCAATGTTCATTTACATGTTAAAGTGTATCAATCATACCTCAGTATTTAGAACTGTACAGAAAGATGGGTTCCTTACTAAAAACGTGTTGAAGGGTAACTACCTGATCACTGGTTTATTCACATTCATGTCAAGACAAAAATTGACAAATAGCTAGACACAAATAAATTCAGGCCATTTTAGCTAGGATCTACTATGTGGCATTTACAAATAAAATGAAACATGAAAATTGTTCTTTCTTAAATCCATCAGGCTAGGTTAGCTGGCTGGATAGCTGGGTTGCTATGCAGCATGATGCCTACAGCGTGGGTCCAATCCTGTACTGGCTGAGATTACCATTAAGGCTCCTCCTTCTCAACCTCTTCCCTTGCTTGAGATGTGGTCACTCTCAGCTTAAACCACCACTAGTTATTTCTCTCTAATGAGAGAGTTGCACATGTTTGACTAAATTTACTTTTACTTCCAAATCCTGGAGCTCACACTTAGGGCTAAATTTAATAGGAATATTGGTAATCCTGCCCACTGCAGGGCCAGTAGCAATACTGATGGAATGAAATCCCATGAGGAATTTATGTGTTTGCCATCAAGGTTCCCAGAGCCTTCACGACAAAGGCTGCTGGCTCCAAGATCCCCTTGTCCTCACATATCACCCCATCAACCTCCAGATTCAACGCATCATTCTCTGCCACTTCCGCCACCTGCAATCCCACCCTTATCTGCCTTCTGGAGGGACTGCTCTCTCCGTGACTCCCTTGTCCACTCCACACTCCCCATTAGCCCCACCACCCCTGGCACTTTTCCCTGCAACCGCAGGAAGTGCTACACCTGCCCCTACACCTGCCCCTTCACCCCCATACCAGGCCCCAAGAACACCTTCCACATTAAACAGATGTTCACTTGCACATCTGCTAATGTGGTATATTGTATCTGCTGTTCCCGTTGTGGCCTCCTCTACATTGGGGAAACCAAGTGAAGGCTTGGAGACCACTTTGTGGAGCACCTACACTTGGTTCGTGACAAACAACAACACCTCCCAGTCGCGAACCACTTCAACTCCCCCTCTCACTCCTTGGATGACATGTCCATCCTGGGCCTCCACCAGTGCCACAATTATGCCACCTGATGGCTGAAGGAACAGCACCTCACATTCCACCTGGGAACCCTGCAGCCCAATGGTCTCAATGTGGACGTTACAAGCTTCAAAATCTCCCCACCCCTGAACTCATCCCAAGACCAGACCCCTCTCGTTCCCACCTCCTTGGCCTGTCCATCTTTTCTCCCACTTAGCCGCTCCTCCCACCTCACTGACCAACCCCCAAACCCACTTCCTGCCTACTAGCCTCATCTCCGCCTCCTTGACCTGTCCGTCTTCCCTCCCACCATCCTGCCCCTCCCTCCTCACTGACCAATCCCCATCCCAACTCCCGACCTACACTCACCTTTACTGGCTTCATCCCCGCCTCCTTGACCTGTCCGTCTTCTCTCTCATCTATCTGCTCCACGATCGATCTTCTATCATCGCCTCCCACTTTCTCTATTTATTTCAGAGCCCTCTCCCCCTCCCCCATTTCTGAAGAAGGGTCCAGGCTGAAAATGTCAGCTTTCTTGCTCCTCTGATGCTGCCTGGCCTGCTGTGTTCATCCAGCTCCACACCTTGTTATCTCAGACTCTAGCATCGGCAGTTCCTACTATCTCTGGATCCAAGAGCTGTTGTCCAAACCAAGGTAAGCAGCTCTCTAGCACCCTCAGTGGCACTGGACAGGCAGGTTCTGGCAAGTGAGGCACACCACGTGTTGGTCTTTGTCATTAGTTGGGCACAGGGTGCTGGAATAGAAGTCTCCACTTGCACCACAGCTAGCCAACAATAAACCCATTGCCGTGGCATGAGGCCCCACCACTCCCTAACTGCCATTGATAGAATAACTGATGCCCTTTGGTAACCACCAATTAGCTACAAAGGCCTCATTTGGGCACCTGACAGGATGGTTGCCCTCAATATTCCCCACAACTCACAACAAGATGACAACAGGTAGTCCAACTCATAGTTTCCCACCATTCCATAGAGGGCATTAATTTTCAGCCTCAGATTAATCAAATACTGACATACAATATGAGTAATTCCTTTGATTTAAATCTGGCATTCAATAAACTGCAGGATGAACTAGCTTCTATTCAGTCCATTGCTCTGCTGATAGAACTATTCAATGGGAATATATTGAATGATACATGTTTTACAATAAAGTTAAAGATACATGTTTTCATATTTGAACCTCGTTTTTGGAGAAAGTTCCATTACTAGTATAATTTCCATTTCTTGTAGATGTAATTAGTTTCATCCTCTAAGATATTACTTGCTCTTCTAATGTTAACAAACATATAAATTATTGATAGATATGACAAACTACATCTGATCTTACCAAATGTTATATCACTGGTGTTAACCATGAATAAGTCCTACATTCTACCTTTATGAGTATGGATAATGGGAATTTTAAATGCATCTGAAGTTCCAGAGTACAAGATTTAAAAAAGTATATATTTACAGCAGGAAACCCTTGCATATAATCTGTTATGCAAACTCGTATGTAAAGGTATCACCAAGATTAAACCACAAAATTGTTATAAATGTAGATGGATGAATAATGAGATAGTAAGGAGACACAAATACACATTAAATGATGCTATAGTTTCCTGCAGATATTGGAACATCATGGGCTCCAAAGAAAACTATATCCAACTTCCATTAAAACCAGCAAATAAAAAGAACCAAGCAGAAACGCAGAGCTACGGAACTGCAGATGGCAGTAGACTATCGGTAAATCCCATTTCAACGTGTACTCCTAAAACAGATGGAAGGATTAGAGGCAGAAGCTCTGAAAAGAATGACTGCAGCAATTTTCTGGTCAAATTTTTTGATCAAAGTTATATCATTACATCTCATGTAGACCACAGTGCAGCAAAGCAGACAAAGAACAGATTCACTTGGGGGACCTGATAGAAGGCAGTGGTTGGACAGAGTGGGGAGAATACTGAAAAGTACAGAATCAAACAGCTGAAATAGTTTGACTATTTTTTTTCTACATAATGTCACATGGTAAGGACAGGCCAATTTTGGGGACTATTTACTGATCTGCATATTTTATAATAGTATATTACAGCACAAGAATTTAAAAAAAATAATTGGTAGATTTAAATTATGATTTTAATATATTGCAAAAAATCCTAAATGTGTTTTTGTCTTTTCATGTTGCCAAGCATGATCTTTGCATACAATATCATACACTATTAAAATGATTTCTGTACTTTAGCCAGAAGAATATTAAGGACATACCTTCAAACACTTTTCACCTACCTCACATTGTGGTAATGTGTTTGGGAAAAGGGTATCAGCATTCACTGATATATTCTTTGACATACGTCCACTTCTTACAGACTTTATAATTATTCTGAAATATGTAATTTTCCCATTTGGTCGTTTAGGTAGAAACCATGTCACATTAGCAGTTGTATGGTTGACTACTGTTGCAGTAAGAGATGAAACTGGACCTGGAGCTAGGAAATGAGTGTTTGAACATATAAGGTGAATGACCTGAAAACCATTCCCTCCACATGTAAATTTTTCAACAAAATTCTAATTCATCTATCCTAATGAAAGGCATGAATGAAATAATCATATATCACATTAAGGTATGAATATTATCAAACAAAACTGTAAGTTATGCAATCCTACTGATATATTCTGCTACTATTTTGACATCAGACGCCACTTACACAGCCCTGGCAAGCAAAAATCAGAGCACAAGCAACAAAAAAAACAGGTTGATGTCCAGCTGAATTTGGGTGAATCTCATGACCATGGAAGCTCCTACCAACAGAAAGGGTAGATGGGGATCTTTAGTTTTGGCTGAAACTGCTGAGTGGATTAAAAATATGCAGGAAGGTTGTGTAGAACCATCTTGATTATTCTTCCTGGTAAATGGCTCAGAAATTTCATGTGAATTTTAGCTTACGTAATATGAAATAATGTGAACAAACAGAGTTTTCTGGTGAAATACAACCTATCCCATATTGATCCACTATCCTTTCATTTTGGCTTTTCCAATATTACACTAGATATATTATTGCAACGCAGGTTGATCATTTCTTCATACCGTCATTCATTTTTGGATTTGACACGTTCTTTTGCAGCTGGATATCCTTCCAGCCTCTATTCCTCTCCTTTTATTGACATTGAGGACTGGCATTTATAAACAATGGCTTGCCTGCAATAAGGCCACGTTATATTGTTCTATATATTATGGAAAATAACAAATGCAGCGCTCCACTGATATTACTGGACTAGACTCACTACACAGCCCAACAATCTCTGAAACTAGTCAGCATGGAATTTTCTTTAATAGGCTGTATGTGTTCATGCCTCCAGTTAAGAGTTCACACACACTTCCTGTGGGTAATGTAAAGAAATAAAAACCTCTGTTATTGATTTATTTTAAAAAATCTTGCAAGATATATTGTCTTTCTTCATCTTCATATGGATACAATAGTTAGGGTTTTTAAGTTAGGGTTTTTTCTCTGACTGTTCTCTGAGAAGAATTAGTGTATGGAGTTGCAACCAAAATGGTTGCTTATGTTTAGAAATATTGTCCCTCCCCAACTTTATCCAGTAAGAGTTTTGTATTTCATTCTGGTGAGTTATGTCTCATTCAGGTTCTCTGTGAATGAACTAACCCAACAATTTACGCATAAACCCCTTTGAAATATATAAACAAACTTTCTTGTCTCAAACTCATGAATAAATACAATTTCATCAACAACTGCATCTCATAATTCCAATTATTAAATATCATGAATAACCATAGTTTCCTACTTGCTTGAAATTATTTTAAGTAGGTCAAAATTAGCTTTGCAGCAATGAAGTGACCCATGTCTTACAGTGGTAGTGATGGTGAAATAGTCAGACTTCACCATTGTTACTAATCTGGAACTAAGAGAACTGTTATTAGCACTGGATAACGTGGCCATCCGAAAGCTGCTGTCAGTGATTCTCACTTCTCCTATAGAGTTTGCCATTGACTTCCCTCCTGAGCATGTAATCCTTGAGTAATTAGTGAATAGATGAGAACTTTCACTTTTATGATGTTAGATTACCTTTAAAAAACACTGAGAACATGACCTTGTTGAATCAGGTGCACCTGGGTTGCCAAAAGTCTACTAAATTCATAAATTTTATCTTTGGTGGCTCTGAAAAGCTAATTTTGTATAAAGATAATATCAAATTTATCATTTTTCTTAGAAACACATATTTTGAAAATAATAGTTTAAATTTGTAATATTTTAGATCCGTTCTTAATCCAATCATAATAATTTTCTGATCTGAAAACAAAAATTAAAATTGAAGGATACTTTCTACTATATCTTGGTTTGCTAACTGTGAGAATCTTTTAATGTGTTTGGCTGCTTGCTTACGTCACTGCCACTGGATGTTTAGATAGCACCTTGGCTTGATGCCCCTTTTATTAGGAAAGACAAAATCTGTGGCGCAGAGATCGATAGATTAGTCTAGAGGACACAGGTTTAAAATAATTTGAAAAAGAATCAGAAGTGAAAGTATGAAATGAGATTTTTTTTTACATGATCAGGAAAGCCAGTCTGAGAGGGTAGTGGAAGTAGGTTTAATAGTAACTTCCTCAAAAAGGAAAAGAAATACAAGGCGATGATTAAAGAGCAGGGGAGTGGAGCTAACCCAATTATTTTTGTGAACTGATGAAGTCAAAATGTTCCGCTTTGTGCTGTACAATTCTATGAACCCAAATATTTTTTAAGACAATATCAGCAAAATACTGAAACATGTGCCTTCTTTGTTCTTCTCTGATGCAATTCAACGATTGGTGACACTTTAAATACCAATAAGTTGAAGTAGTGTAGGGTGGATACAAAAATGCTAACATAATTGGACTGAACTTACCACTTTCTGCAGTTACAACTTTCCGAAAAGTACTGAAAGGTCCAACGCCAGCACTGTTTTCAGCTGCAATCTAATAATATAAATATAACACGTTTTAATCTGTACATTTTCAATATAAGATATAACTTGGCAAATTGATTTATTAGTAATCTATAAAGAACTAAATTGTTAAGACAAATGGCCACATAATTTGAATTTATATTTGAAGAAAATTTCAGTAAAAGACCACAAATACAGAAACAAGTCAGCTCCATATTCTACAACATAATTAGTAATATTCAGATTCAGTGAGCAATTGTAGCAGTTTGAATTGGGACATATATTGCCTCAAAGCTATTTAATACTAAGCAATGCCAGGTTTGTACTGGACTTCATTTAGCAGTGAAGGTTTTGAGTAAACATCATTAAGTATTAAGTAAGTACCATTTACTGGCATAATTTTTGTTTGAATCAATACATACATTCTTCCAAAACATTTTTTTCACTGAAGCAGGAATGCAATTTAATGATATGAAACTTTAATAACTTCTGTAGAAACAGCATGTTCTGAACGTTTTGTACTCATCCTAGTTGAGCAATCCCAATATAGCTTCCCCTGTTACTCGAAGTGCTGAGAAAAATCTATAGCATCTCAAAATTAGAGGTGGCGTGAGGTCATAATATTCCTTAACTAAATCCATCAACTCTTGAAAGATTTTAGCATGTGGTGCCTCAGAGAAAGTTAGGCTCCTAATAACTGAAAAAGCTGTGGGTCCACAAGCTGTCAGGAGAATTACTCAGAGATAGCAGGAAATGCCGATGCTGGAGTCTGAGATAACAAGGTATGAAGCTGGATGAACACAGCAGGCCAGGCAGCATCAGAGGAGCAGGAAAGCTGACGTTTCGGGTCTGGACCCATCTTCTCGTTGCTTTTCATCTGCTCCAATGTCATTTGCCCAGAAAAAATAACGAATTCTTTCCACATACTGAACCCAGTCTTTGACAGCAGGATCGAATAAGTCAAGCTTCCCAAATAACAGCACGATGCCAGAAATGCTCATCCTAACTCAAAAACAACTGTTGCAGGCAAATTTCTTCAGGAGCATCCTTTTCTTTCATTACCACTGAAATAATTCCACAGAGACCAATATCCCATCACCAAGTCACCCCTTGTTTATACGTGGAAAGTCCTTTGACTGATTGAGCTTCCACAGAGTTAGCTCTCAGGTGAACAGAACATCTGACACTCTTGTTTATATCTGTCAGCCAGCACTCCCTGATTGGACCAAATTAACATCCCCAATCAGGGAACTCATATTCTATGAGATTCACCTGGCTGACCTCATATAATCACTAATGATCAGTACACATTCTGGTAAGCCTTAAAACTATCTTCACTTTCTTGCACAAAATACGGCTGAAGCAGGGTCACCAAATAATTCAACAATGCTAGGAGCCAGTGTTATGTAATGTAGTGAAGGGTCCTCCTTTCAGAGTACAGAGCCCACGAAAAGCAGCACTGAAGCAAGTTGAGTGAAGGCTACTAAAAAAGTCAACGGCCTGCAACTGCGCACTGATTTTTAAAAATGTTTTTTAGGTGATGTTGGCAGAGCTGGCATGGCTATCATTTAGTGCTTATCCCTAACTGCCACAGTTTGAACTACCCCAGTCATATGGTGCAGGTCTAACAACACTGCTAGAGATCTGGTTAACAGATGAGAAAGAAATACACTGTTCTGCATAAGATTACCAAATTAAGAGCGCTCAGACAAACATTGATATTATAACTTGATTTTAAAATGCACATTAAGATGCATTTCATTTTAATCTCAGTGGAGCTCCAAAAAGGAACAAAATGTATGCTGGTAGCTTTTAACAGATTTTTCAGATACACAGGTATATGTAGTAGGCCACTCCAAATTGCTGCCAAGCCATTTTTTTTTTGACAAAGAATAAATAACAAGTACAATGGCATGCTAAGGAATCTGCAGGCATGATTTTCAGATACATATGTAAATTGGCTGTTCAGGACATTTTGGTCTCTTACATTTTTTCTCATATTCTTCACTCTAAAATTTGTCCCCATTTTGTAATATTGTATGGGAAGGCAGCAAAATGATCACTTGACAAGTTTGAGCCAGGTTCATGTAAACATGAATAAATGAAACTTAGTCTGAACTAAAATTAACTTGACATCAAAATGACTGAATTTCAGATCTATATCTTATGTTTGATATGCGTCTTTCTGGAAGTTTTACATATTGCAATGGAAGTTATTGCAATTAGATTCAGGAGGCAATGACCTAGTGTTATTATCGTTGGACTGTTAATACCATATCATAGAATTCCTACAGTGTGGAAAAAGGCCCTTTGGCCCAACAAGTCCACACTAACCCTCAGAGCATCCCACCCAGACCCATCCACTATAACCCACTTAAGCTACACATCCCTGAACACTATGGGAAATTTAGCACGGCCAATCCACCTAACCTGCACATCTTTGGACTGTGGGAGCAGAATGGAGCACCCAGAAGAAACCTACATTGACACGGGGAGAATGTGTAAACTCCATACAGACAGTCGCCTGAGGGTGGAATTGAACCTGGGTCCCTGGCGCTGCTAGGCAGCAGTGTTAACCACTGAGTCACCATGCCACCCCGGTACAGAGACTAGGTAATGTTCTGCGAATCCGAGTTCGAATCACCATGCCAGATGGTGGAATTTGAATGTAATTTTTTTTTAGAAATGTAGAATTAATAGATGACCATGAATCCACTGTAGATTGTCGGAAAAAATCCATCTGGTTCATGATGACCTTTAGAAAAGGAAACTGCTGTCCTTACCTTGTCTGGCCTACATGTCATTCCCGACCTACAGGCATGTGGCTGACTCTTAACTGCCCTCTGGGCAATTAGGGATAGGCAATAAATGCTGGGCTGGCCAGTAACATTTTTCTGAAGAAGGGCCTAGGCCCAAAACGTCAGCCTTCCTACTCCTCTGATGCGGCTTGGCCTGCTGCGTTCATCCAGGTCTATACCTTGTTATCTCAGATTCTCCAGCATCTGCAGTTTCTACTATGTCTGGCCAGTAACACCCACATCCAGTAAATGAATAAAAAAAAGTCACCTGCAGATTATCGAAATTGGGAAGAACAATGAGGCTAGACATGACACTATAAAAAGAAATTGTATTTCAGGTAACAACATTTGGGGCAGAGTCCAGGGAGAAAAACAAAGAACTTTTAACTGCAGAACTGAAGTGCTTAGTTTCTGTTTCTGTCTCTCGCCCTGTTTCTCTTTGCCTCTTGAAAAAAATGCCTTGTGATAAATTGAAGAAACATCTGTTCAGCACAAACTCAAAGATATTAATTAATTTTGCTCCTGCAAAGGATAGAAATCATCAATTAAGCAGCTGTGGTCTCAGGTTAAGCCCAACATCTTACGGACTCTTTAAACAACATATTCTTTAACCTTCATTTCATATGAGATGCTGTCCCCTTTTCAAAATCTATTCATGATTTTGTGCGTATTTGATGTTGTATTTTAGTATTTTGCTCAGGATTAGTAAGCAAGGAAATTCTTTTCTCTTTCACGGAAGAAAATCCGATTATTAGCTCCTTCATTTTTGAACTATCAATTGTGTTATTTGAAGAATAATATATGCGCAAAACAAACATTTTAAAACTGTTGCAGTTAAACAATGTGTTAACTAGATGGGACTGATGCATCTTCCTCACCGTGCATGAAAAAACTAAAACCTAACAAAAGGATTGCAGTTGGCACACCTGATTATAACACATGTCAATCTGCTGGAGTCTTTCCATTGGGAAGATGGTAAACGAAGTTGCTTCAGCAAACAATGGCTTACCACTGCAATAGTGTTTAGCTAATTGGCTAATGCTACTGCTACTGTGGCCTTTAATTATCTCAGAATAAAAATTCAGTAGTGACACTCATACGCAGTGGCAGTGCAGAAAATATAGTTCAAGTCAGATAGCAATATGAGAAAGAACTCAAAAGTAGTTTCCTTTTGACATGCAGCAAGAAGGAAATCTATTTACCTGAATCTTATAAGCTGTCCCCGGTTTCAGATTATTAAGAAGAAATTCAGGAGTATCTGCATTTGTTGAAACTTGGATAAAGTTGGCTTGCTGTACAGGACAAACCTCTTTGTACTCTACTCTATAGGATAAAATTCTTCCATTTGGACGAGAAGGTAAGCTCCATGCCAACATTATAGCTGTAGCGCCAATGGGGCCTACTGTAAGACCATCTAGAGAAGCTGGATCTGCATTGAAACACATTGATAAATGATGAAAATTCACAATCAATATGCTTATAATATATTACAAAAAAGTTTTCAGTAACCTTAAAGGTTAAAAAAAAACATAATACAGATTATATATCAACCATATTTGTGAAGTCTCAAATCTGGAACATGTTGTCTATGAAAACATCAATATCAGGCAACAGATGCTCTAAGACAAAATGACAGAAAACAGAAATTCCTCCCTGTATAATATATAGATGTATATATTGGGTGGAAGCTTCCCGCCTGCATAACAATGTGGGCAATGGTGAGAATGTTGGAAGAATTATGTGACGGGGCCAGTGAGGAGCTTCCCAGAATCACAGCAACCATGTTGAACAGCAAAATCAAAGTGAGATTCCCATAGTGCGTGGCAAGAAGCTCATCTGTATGCCGTAGCCTACATTTACATCCTCATTACTACCTAATCTTACCTCATTAAAATGTAGTTTCCCATTCTCCCACCTGCCTGGTGGAACCCAGATGGTGACAACGCCCAACATGAAAGGCAGAATGGTCACTTGGTGACTTCAGCTTGCTGCTTGCTCCTCCAGCCTCCGTCAGTCACCAACGTCTCAGAACACATTCCATGGGCAGGGACCGCATACAGTCTCTTTCCACAATGACTTCCAGGTTCTCGTTGGCAAAGTGGGGTGCCAATGTGCCTCTGCCAAAAGTATCTGGGGAAATTAGCAAGAATTGTGCAGGGCAGCTGTGAACTGTCTGCTAGATCAAATGCAGGGCTGGGCTTTCCCAGCTTCCTGCCTTCCAGTGCCAGGAAATCAGGAATGTCCCAGTAGTGGCTAATCCTTCCACCTGGAGTGAGTGGGACAGTATAACGAACAGTGCACCGCAGAGGGTGGTGCAAAATTTATGAGGGGAATTTGGGACAATACTGTAAGAAAGCTAACTTGGCCTTGGAATCCCTCCACGAAACTTATAGAAAATAGCACTTGAACAATTTCCGGTAAGCTTCAGTCCGATTAGAACATCTTCATTCCCAATATGTGGCATTGGTAGAACATTAACAAAGTTAGTAACATTCGTTCTTGGAATTTCTAAATCATAGAATCCCTACAGTGTGGAAACAGGCCCTTCGTCCAAAAAAGCCCACACCGAACCTCATCGCATCCCACCCAGACCCATCCCCCTATAACCCACCTAATCTACACCTCCCTGAACACTACGGGCAATTTAGCATGGCCAATCCACCTAACCTGCACATCGTCGGACTGTGGGAGGAAACCAGAGCACCCGGAGGAAATCCATGCAGACACGTTTGTGAGCTGTTTCTGATTATCCAATGTTTTACTTGCAATGACCAGGTGAGGAGCTGGAATTTAATTCCTCTCTCAATGAAGAACAATACTGCATAGAAATAGGCCATTTGGTCCTCCAAGCCTGCACCAACACATTTTGCCCTTTCATACTAAAATTGTCTTCACTTACAGGATCCTGATCCCTCTATGTCCTTCCAATTCATGTATTCATCCAGGTGCTTCTTGAATGCCGCTATTGTATCTGCTTCCACACCTCCTTTGGCAGGTCATTCCAAGCACTCACCACTCTTTGTGTGAAAAACCTGCCTCGCACATCTCTTTTAAACACCACCCTCACCACACCTTGAATCTGTGTCCCCTAGTAATTGACTCCGCTGCTCTGGGAAAAGCCTCATACTTTCCACTCTATCCATGCCATTCACAATCTTACAAACTTCCATCAGGTCACCTCTCAATCTCCTGCGTTCCAGTGAAAACAAACCCAGTCTATCCAACCTTTCTTCATAGCTAAAATCCCTCATACCAGGCAACATCCTGGTAAATCTTTTCTGTACCCTCTCCAAAGCATCCACATCCTTCTGGTAGTCTGGTAACCAGAACTGTACACAATATTCTATGAGTTACCTAACTACAGTGCTATAAAGCTGCAGCATAACTTCCCTATTTTTATACTCAAAGCCCCTTCTAATGAAGGCAAGCGTGCCATAAGCCTTTTTTACTACTTTATCTGTCTACGCTGCCACCTTCAGTGATCTGTAAACCTGTACATTCAGATCCCTCAACATATCAATACTCCTAAGGGTCCTGCCATTCAGTGTATAATTTCCATCTGTACTTCACATTCGTTCGGATTAAACTCCATCTGCCATTTTCCTGCCCATGTCTCCAAATGATTTATAGCCTGCTGTATCCTCTGACAATCTTCTTCAATATCTGCAATTCAACGAATCTTTGTATCATCCACAAACTTACTAATTAGACGACCCACATTTTCTGCCAAATCACACATGTTGGTCATGAACAGCAGAGGTCTTCTGAAAAGCATCCTTCCACCACTGCCCTCTGTCTCCTGTGACTAAGCCAGTTCTGTATCCATCTTGCCAACTCACTCCTGATACCATTTGACTTCACCTTTTGTACAAGTCTGCGATGAGGGACCTTCTCAAAGGTTTTACTGAAGTCCATGTAGACAACATCAAACACTTTTCCCTTATCAATCATCTTCGGCACCTCCTCAAAAAACTCTCAGTCAATCGTATAAGTAGTTTGTTTCCTTTTAGTACTTGGCAAACACACTTCAATCATGACACGTTCACTAGAAAATGAAGGATTCAGTTACTAAGATTTTCTTCAAAGACACAAAGAGGAATTTTATTATCTATTAACCCTGAGAAAAACAATTTTAAAAGTATCATGAAATAATCAGACACAAACACAGATAATGAGTACAAAGGGAGATTGTCTGGTACAAGTAAGAGAAGGTAAAGTTTACAAAGTTTTAAATCTAAGGCTGCAGTTGATTAATTATTGACTATATCCACAGCAGTAGCAAAATCTGTAGATATCAAGTTCTTGATGACTCTCTATTGCTGGCTGTTTTCCAAGACAATGAGAAAAAAAATGAATTCCGGCCTTTGTGTCACAGATTCATTTTTCCTTCTCTCTGCTCTGGTGACCCAAAGCAACTGGTGAAATATGGTTCAATGGGTATTTCAGAGGTCAGCTCCATTGCCTTTCTAAGCTGAATAACTTGTCTTTCATTTCCCAATTTGTGAAATGATCACATATGCATGAATCAGAATATTGAACCAGACTGCTTCATTCTCCTCCCAGGACTGTATGACACCATCAAAGTGAATGGAGCTTAATGCAGTCTCCAACATTAAACCTTTCAGCAGCATTATCTTGTCCATCAGACTCTGCTTTCCACTTTAAGAAGAATTGTTGAAAGCTTGTACAGTTTAGTTCCGTGGTGATGAGAAGGGTCTTCCTTAGATAAATGTTCAATTATTTGTCTGGGCCCCAGATGAGCAATGTAATCTGGGTCATTGTTATCTCAGCGTTCCCAACTTCCATAATCACAATGCTGGCAGCAGCACTCACCCATTTTCAGTTGCTTGGTACAGTAAACCTGTTCTCCTGAATTTCAGTGAAGCCAGAGACTCAAAATGATAATAGTTTCTTAACTGGCAGAATAGGCAGCTGATTCATTCAGTTCCTCAAAAATCAAGATCTAAATTATTATTCTTTGTAAAGGAAGTTAAACCTAGTTATTAGATATTATTATGTATTTCTTTCTACGTACAAGGTTACAGAAGTCCTGGAGTACAGTGGGAAGTGCCCTTGCATCTAAGCATAATATTCTGGGCTCATGTCCCTCCCAAAGGGTAGCCAAAAAGTGTGTTCATAATATTGTCAAAAAATATTGAGTGTCAATCTGCAAATCCTTCAAAACCACAGAAACGAAAGGCAGTAAGAATGGGAAGAAATGCGATAGAAGTAACATTGGAGACTTTACTTCCAACAGCTCTGAAGTACAATATGCAAAAGTGCACATTGCCACAGCAACTCAGACTCCAAGTAAACTGTAACACATGGTCACCATATATACTGTTAGCTGGTAAAGATAAATTACAGTTGGATATATTTTATACAAATAAAATGCTGACATATATTGATATACAGCCACAATGAAATGTGCTAAAAGAACCAAGTTACTTAATATTTGATAAACTAAAATGCAATCAATTGAAATATTTATCGACACATTATCTAGCTTATCAACAATACTCAGCAATCAATGAAACAAAACATTTCAGAATTTCTTTTTTCAGTCCTATGCCTATTCAGGCAGCAAGCTATTGTTTTCTTCCTACGGTCAGGAAAAACAATTCACATTTCATCTTTTTTTAAAATCGAATGTCACAAATTATTAATTTTAAATTTGGGGCTGTCTAGTAAAACTTTTAGTAAAGAACTGTTTTCCATTTTAGTTTTGTATGTCGTTTAGGTATATATTCTGTTGTAATTACATTCCAAAATCCAAAACAAGGAAGAGAAGAGAGAAGTTATCTTTGATGTCATTTACTGAAGCACAATACAACTGTAACAAACAAGACTAGTCACAGTTAATCTTAAAACCACTTTTGTCAGGAATTTATGATCACTTATGTGTATAAATAATATTTTATTGAATTATAAACATCATGTCAATTTTGGTTCTTAATTCGTGTCAGAAATGTTTTGTTTATTGATTTAAAGCCAGCTGAACCACGTAGTATTGTGCAAAGATTATTGAACATACAAGTCTACTTACTTGTTTCATGTGTTATAAGTGATCTGCTGACAGATTTACTAAGAGATGAAGAAATTGAGGAAACTGTGACGGTGTATTGCATACCTGGGGTAGCATCAGAAACATCAGCCTAATGCAGTAAAATGACAAAATAAATGTTATTATTTGCTGTGCAGTTCCGGCTGAGCAAAAAATACTTTATGTTGGATACATTCTTTATCTGCAAGATGCATCCAAGATGTTAGGCAATTTTCGTTTACTGTGAAAATACTACTTGTACACAGCAACTCTTGTTTCAATTAGATACTTAAAGAACTAAAAATGGACATCATCATAAATTACAAAATATAAAAGTTTATTTTTAGAAAAATACCTTTATCCGTGCAGATCCAAGTATGAACGCAGTGAAAGATAAAATGCACAATATCATTATTACATTTACCTAACACCTTAGTCAGGCTAAGTCAACTTTACTCTGTCGACCAGATAGGAATACGAGCCACAAAATGAAATATTTAAGTGCCTTGCCAGGCAGATGCATGGCTAATGCTATTGTGCTCAATATCGCCACATTGTCTGCATTACACTATTCATGAATCTCTAGGAGATGACTGTGTCTCAGGGAATGCTCTGGAAAGACGTTACAAGTGTTAACAGAAGCAACAGAATGGAAATAAAATACAAAACTGCATCTGGACCAATTCTAATTCCACTATGAGTGCACAATTAAATCTCCTTTAATGTCTTGACCATTCTTTAGACTTGGCCATTCAATTATCATCATGAAAGTCATACCTTGAAATCGCCATCCCCCAGGTCTGTGACATTAACGAAGCCTTGATCAGGAATGAGAACAACTTTATAATAATCAACATGTCCAATAGGTGCTCTCCAATATAAGGTAAATGCTGTTGGTAAAATATTTGAAACTTCCAGCAGTTGAGGCCTTTCAGGTTCTTGAAATAAAACAGATTATATAATAATAATTAATCAACATTTCACTGAATATATTTAATTCTGCAGCAATTATGTGCTGTAATGAAAATGTTATCATGAATCTTGTGGGGTTACAAATAGAAAGTCGAGATAAAGCTGAAATTAAATTGGAGAGAAGAATAATTGGGCCATAGTACACAAACATATTTCAGTATTCATTTTAAACCAATGCATTATATCCTTATTTAATAATACCTTGTTTTGATAACACTTATAGTTACTTGGAAAACTTGCTGCAATTTGACCAGCGGGGAAGAAGAACTAAACAGAGCACAGCAGCAATTTTTCAGTAAAAACTGAAGAAAAAGGGATGAGTATAGATGATATAGTGTCATTATCAATCACAAGGCAAAATAATTATGTACTAACTTTAGATGGGCAATTTTAAGTACAGACACAGGAGCTTCCACTACAAAGTTGATGAGGCGCATTTAAAATTTTAATACTTCTTAATTACAAATATGTGCATAGTACTATCTCCCAAGCAACTTAAGTTCCAGTTATAAAACCATAAGACCATAAATTAGGCCATTCAGCCCATTGAGTCTGCTCCACCATTCAATCATGGCTGATAAGTTTCTCAAATACAATCTCCCCATAATTCTTGATCCTCGTGATAATCAAGAACCTATCTATCGCTGTCTTAAATGTACTCAATGACCTGGTCTCCACAGCCTTCTGTGGCAGTGAATTCCATATTTTCACCAATCTCTGGCTGAAGAAGTTTCTCCTTATCTCTGATCTAAAAGGTCTTCCCTTTACTCTAAAGCTGTGCCCTCGGGTCCTTGTCTCTCCTATCAATGCAAACATCTTCCCAACATCCACTCTGTCCAGGTCATTAAATATTCTGTAAGTTTCAATTAGATCCCTCCTCATCCTTCTAAACTCCATTGAGTAATGACCCAGAGTCCTCAAACATTCCTCGTATGTTAAGCTTTTCATTCCTGGGACCATTCTTGTGAGCCTCCTCTGAACCCGCTCCAGGGCCAGTACACCTTTCCTGAGATATGGGGCCCAAAACTGCGCACAATACTCCCAATGTGGCCAGAACAGACCCTTATAGAGCCTCTGTGTTCATCCAGCTCTACGCCTTGTTATCTTGGATTCTCCAGCATCTGCAGTTCCTATTATCTCTGATACAATTTTAACCCTACTGCGAAGCCTCTTCTAAGGATGCCTACCCTGAAGAAGTTACCCTCCTCCCTCCGGACCAACCTCAGGGGATCTCTCTCCCACTGCAACTCTCTCATCCATCCCCGCCTCTTTGACTTGTCTGTCTCCTCTCCACCTATCTTCCCCTCTATCCATCTTCTATCCGCCTCCCCCTCTCTCCCTATTTAGTTCAGAACCCTCTTCCACCCCTCCATTTCTGATGAAGGGTCTAGGCCTGAAACGTCAAGCTTTCCTGCTCCTATGATGTTGCTTGGCCTACTGTGTTCATCCAGCTCTACACCTTGTTATCTCAGAAGTACCTCCCTGTTTTAATATTCAAGTCCTCTCAAAATAATTGCCAAAGTTGCACTTGCCTTCCTAACTACTGACTCAACCTGTAAGTTTACCTTGAGAGAATCCTGGACTAGAACTCCCAAGTCTCTTTGCACTTCAGACTTCCGAATTTTCTCCGCATTTAGAAAATAGTCCATGCTTTTATTCTTCTTACCAAAGGGCATGACCTCACACTTTCCCACATTGCACTCCATCTGCCACTTCTTTGCCCATTCTCCTAAACTGTCCAAATCCTTCTGCAGCCTCCCCACCTCCTCATTACTACTGTTCCTCTACCTATTTTTGTATCGTCTGCAAACTTAGCCAGAATGTCCTCAGTTCCTTTATCTCGATCATTAATGCATAAAGTGAAAAGTTGTTGTCCCAACACTAACCCTTATGGAACACCACTTGTCACCGGCTGCCATCCTGAGAAGGACACTTTTAACCCCACTCTCTGCTTTCTGCCACAGAGCGAATCTTCTATCCATGCTAGCAGCTTGTCTCTAACACCATGGGTCCTTACCTTACTCAGCAGTGTCCTGTGCGGCACCTTGTCAAAGGCCTTCTTGAAGTCCAGGTAGATAACATCAATTGGCTCTCCTTGGTCTAACCTGCCCATTATTTCCTCAAAGAATTCAGACAGATTTATCAGGCATGACCTCCCCTTGATGAAGCCACACTGTTTTTGTCCTATTTTATCATACACTTCCGAGTATTCAGAAATCTCAGCCTTCACAATAGACTCTAAAATCTTACCCACGAACGAGGTTAGGCTAATCGGCCTGTAATTTTCAGTCTTTTGCTTACTCCCTTTTTAAACAGGGTGTCACGTTAGTGATTTTCCAGTCCTCTGAGACCCTCCCTGACTCTTGTGATTCCAGAAAGATCACCACTACTGCTTCCACTATCTCTTCAGCTATCTCCTTTAGGACTCTAGGGTGTAGTCCATCTGGTCCTGGTGATTTATCCACCTTCAGTCCTTTAAGTTTTTCTGGCACCTTCTCCTTAGTGATGGCCACCATGCTCAGCTCTGCCCCCTGACACTTGAATTTTTGGGATAATACTCATGTCTTCCACTGTGAAGACTGATGCAAAGTAATTATTCAGTTCCTCAGCCATTTCCTTATTCCCCACTACTATCTCTCCAGCATCATTTTCCAGTGGTCCAATGTCCACTTTTGCCTTTCTTTTGCCCTTTATATCTAAAGAAACTCTTACAGTCCTCCTTCAGATTACTGGCTAGATCACCCTCATATTTAATCTTCTCCATCCTTATTTCTTTTTTTGTCGCCCTCTTTTAGCTTTTGTAAACTTCCCAATCCTCTGGTTTCCCACTGCCCTTTGCCACATTATACGCTTTCTCTTTTACTTTTATGCTATTCCTGACTTCCCTAGTTAGCCATGGTTGCCTCATCATCCCTGTACCATGCTTCCTTTTCCTAGGGATGAATTTTTGCTGTGTCTCCTGAATTATTCCAAGAAAATCCTGCCATTGCTGCTCCACTGTCTTTCCTGCTAGGCTCCTCACCCAGTCAATTCTGCCCAGCTCCTCCCTCATGCCTCTGTAGTTGCCTCTATTCAGCTGCAATACCATTATCTCTGATTTATATTCTCCCTCTCAAATTGCAGAGTAAATTGAATCATATTACGATCACTGCCACCTCAGGGTTCCTTCTCCTTAAGCTCCTTTATCAGGTCTGGCTCATTGCACAACACTACATTCAGTATTGCCTGTCCCTCGTGGGCTCCACCACAAGCTGCTCCAAAAAGCCTTCTAGTAGACATTCCACGAATTCATTTTCTTGCAATCCATTACCAACCTGATTTTCCCAGTCCACCTGCACATTGAATTCCTCCATGATCACCGGAACTCTGCCTTTCTTACACATTTCTTACGCTTCCATATATGGCATCTGTGCAGGAAAACTCTGAAAAATTTTACCCCTGTCATCCCAATAGCTGCACCAAGACTGTGCCTGCCATGAAATTCTGAGGTGTTGATACTGGAGGATTTTCTAAGGTAAAAGGGAAATTTCCTGTTTTGCATTAAAATGATGAGCAGCTGCCTAATAGTATATTACAGACCCTCAAAACTGCATTGCACCTACAATTCACAGTTTTCCACGACTGTATTGATCTGAAATCTAGAGAGAAGTTAAAGTAGCCTTATCATACCTCTGAAGAATGATCCACAATTTTAAAAAAATATGAAAAGTAGTTGGGGTTATATCAAGGGAACAAGGCTTAATTTTTACCTGCACACATTTTGACAGACCAGTGATAAAATTGTTGTATGGCTAATTTCAGTAATTATGTCGAGATTGTTGCTGCCCTAGAGGATGCTTGGCAGATCTGAATTCAATTGATCGGTATTCCAGACATGGGAAACAGATGGTGGGAGTTGGAGGAATGATGAGTTAATGAAAGCCAGGGTAATATAATGTTATTTGCATCTTGGTTTGTGTTACCATTGGTAGTTCCTGATCCTGACCATCAAACAGAAAGTCAGCCGTACAACAATATACTGAAAGTAAATTTAGCATATGTTTTTAATGCTGTCACTTGTGATTAATCAGCTTGAAAGTGTTTGTATTTAATTCTCCTTGCTACTGTCATTACTGCTGCTCAAAACTGCTACTCTGTTTCACCCGTGGATCCACATCATTCCTTCGAAATGCTGCTAGAAAATCAGCCACTCCCCAGTTCAGGTTGCTGCAATAGACAACTAACCAACCACAAAAATGCCTTCAGCTAGAGAGAGTAGTAATTGCCAACGCTGGAGTCTGAGATAACAAGGTGTGGAGCTGGATTAAGACAGCAGGCCAGGCAGCATCAGAGGAGCAGGAAAGCTGATGTTTCGGGACTGGACCCTCCTGCTCCTCTGATGCTGCCTGGCCTGCTGTGTTCATCCAGCTCCACTGCCTTCAGCTAACTGCTTACTTCAGAGAGGCAAAGTTGTTGATCAATGCCATACACACAAAGTGCAATACTCATTCGCATTTGTTCAGCTGATTAGCTACATTAACAGATTGAATTTCCAAACATGCATCATTTTTTCAAAGCCTCTATTATTAAGAAATCGATTGTTTCGTGTGTTAATTCGATGAAGCATTGTGCTATACTGCACAAAACAAAATTTCCATGAATCAACTTATCTAAAAATCATCAAGGATTATTAAAATGGTTCATCTGATTCATCGAAGGGTTTGCTCAATTAATCTCAGGAAATGCACCTAGATGCCAAACTGCTCCAAGATTACATATTTTTGTAAAATATTTAATCTTGGAAATCAGATTTTAAAATCATTAGATTTTAGAAAAATGTTCTACAGAGCTGATACTACCCATGTTATCGAGTGACACATTAGTGAAACTGAATACTCAATGGGTGTCAGCTTTACAGTAAAAGGATAGACTGTTCAGCAGGTGGTCTGATATATCTTGTATGCCTAACACACCAAGACTTAATTTCAGATTATAGGAAATGTAGGTTTGACTACTGAAACTGTCTGTTGTGGTGAGCATGAGTGTGGATTAATGAGAAAGTCAATGAGGGAGCAGGCAAGGAAGGGGAAGCCACCATGACAGAAAGTGCAGCCAAAGGTCGCAGGCCTAAAACATTAACACTGTTTTTTAACACTGACGCACCTCTTGAACATTTCTAATATTTTCAGTATTTTTTATTAGTGTTATCCTTGCTTACACCTGGTTGAATATGTTAATTAAAAAAATTATCATCCTTGTTTTAAAATGCTTCCATGTTCTCAGCCACTTCCTATATCTGCATTCTCCTTCATAAAACTTCAAGACCATAAGAAATAGGAGTAGGAGAAGGCCATTTGGCCCCTCAAGCATGTTCCACTGTTCAACGGGATCATGGCTGATCTGATATTCCTTAGTCCACTTTGCTGCCTTTTCCCTTAAAACCTTGATTCCCCACAGCCCTTGAAAACTCCAAGATCTATACATGCCTCCAATTCTGGACTCTTCATCGTTCCTGACTTTAACCACACTTCTACTGGCGGCTTACCATTAAATATCAAGCTCCTGAGCGCACCTTCCCAAACCTCTCTGCTTTTCTTTCTTCCTTTCAGATGCCCAGTAAAGCTCATCATCATCAATGGTGTAAAGTGTTGATTGATAACATCTGTGAAACACATTTGGACTCTTTACTATGTCAAAAAACTGCTATATATTAATGGAGAGATAATAGGAACTGCAGATGCTGGAGAATCCGAGATAACAAGGTGTAGAGCTGGATGACCACAGCAGGCCAAGCAGCATCAGAGGAGCAGGAAAGCTTGATGCTTCTGGCCTAGACCTTTCATCAGAAATGGAGAGATTATATATAATATATATAATATATATAGTATATACATTATATATTAATGGAAACTGCTTTTATCATCATTCATATATAACAATATCCCCACTTAAA
The DNA here is from genome assembly GCA_024137785.1 of Ginglymostoma cirratum. Classification (NCBI taxonomy): domain Eukaryota; kingdom Metazoa; phylum Chordata; class Chondrichthyes; order Orectolobiformes; family Ginglymostomatidae; genus Ginglymostoma; species Ginglymostoma cirratum. The sequence continues at coordinate 19,853,274 of JAHRHZ010000021.1, forward strand.
ACATTAATTAATTGGTTGCACACTGCTTTGGGAGGTCTTAATGCTGCATTTCTATGTTACTTCTCCCAACTGTTATTTGGACCTCAGCAGGAAAACCTTGAAAACCAGGGTGTTGACAGTCCTGCCAATGACACCACTGCTGTAGGTCAGATCTCAAACAATGATGAGGCAGAATACAGGAAAGAGATTAAGTGCATAGCAGCATGGTGTAAAGACAACAATCTCTCCATTGACGTCAGCAAAATGAAGGAACTGGTCATTGATTTCAGGAAGTGGAGTGGGGTCGAGAGCGCCAAGTTCCTGGAAGTGATGATCAACCACAATCTGTCCTAGTCCACCCGCGTCCATGCAATGGTCAAGAATGCACAACAATGTCTCTACTTCTACAAAAGACTAAGGAAATTTGGCATGTCTACAAGGACTCTAAACAATTTTTATAGATGCACCATAGAAAGAATCCTATCTCGATGCATCACAGCATGGTATAGTAACTGCTCTTCCCAAGACCGCAAGAAACTACAGAGAGTCATGAACACAATCCAGTCCATCACACAAACCAGCCTTCCTTCCATTGATTCCGTCTATACTTCCCACTGCCTTGGGAAAGCAACAAACATAATCAAAGACCTGTCCCACTCTGGTTATACTCTCTTTAACCCTCTTGCATTGGGCAGAACATATAAAAGTTTGAGTACATATACGAATAGATTCAAGAACAACCTTTTCCCCACTGGTATCAGACTTTGAACAGACTTCTCAAATGTTAATACTGATCTCTCTCTCTCTGCACCTTCTCTGTGGCTGTAACACTGTGTTCTGCACTCTGTTCTGCCACCCTGATGCACTTTATATGGTACGATCTACCTGCATAGCACACAAAACAACACTTTTCACTGTAAATTGGCCTGCACAACATTAAATCAATGAATCAATCGAAATTAGAACAGTCGGGCAGAAGAAACCCGGGGAAACTGACCTTTCAAATGATTTAAAAATTTCATTGTGATCAAGAGGTTAAGAAAAATGGTCAAATGTCTTACTTGTTTTTAGCCTTTTCTCAACTATTGCACTCTCATCTATCCCTTTAATTGTTTTTATTTGAAATACATATTCCACTCCTGGAATGAGGCCTTCGATCCTGAAATTGTTGCCACGTAGTGTTGTTCTATATACATTTTCACTGATTCCAATTAAATGGTACGATAACTGGGAATAAAATCAATATTACAATTTGAGGGAACTGTACTTTGCTCCATCTGGTGTGTTGTAGTTGCAACAAAATACTGAATTTGTGTCATTTCTGAAAATGTTGCGAATTATATGACACACAGATTGAATATACTTCCCAAAAAGCTATCAGAATAATGATTATCTTGTTTTTGTTATTTGAGGAAATCCAAGCCAACATATTTCACATAAATAGTTAGATCTCTAACATGACTATCTGAAAAGAAAGATGTGCTCAAAAAATATTTATACTCCAGTGCTTACAAAATATAAGCTTATTGTACAATAGCCTGATCAATGTTAGAAGTTTTGTGTCATGACATTCTCTTTCTCTTTTCATGGTAATATTACTACATTTGTACAGAATATTGAGAAAAGGGGTTTCTTCCATAACAGATCATCCATAACCTATACATTTCATGATTGGAGAGTCATGGCCAGAATCTGTCTGTGTGGAATTTGCACATTCTCCCCATGTCTGCATGGGTTTCCTCCAGGCGCTCTGGTTTCCTCCCACAGTCCAAAGAAACGTAGGTTAGGTGGATTGGCCATGCTAAGTTGCCCGTAGTGTCCAAGGGGAGTTAAAGGGGGATCAGTCTGGGTGGGATGTTCTGAGGGTTGGTATGGACGTGTTGGGCCGAAGAACTTGTTTCCACACTGTTGGGATTCTATGATTCCAAGAATCTCACTTTCTGTCTTGCCTTATATTTCACTTATCGAGCAAGCAGCCACATTATCATGCCCATTGTGGGTTTAGATGTGCACTGTTTGCTGACTTAAAGGGACAGTGAAGCCTGATCCTCTGCTGCTGATCAGTGGTAGGTAGTTGGTGACAGCCTGAATGGTCAGCTAATATCATCAAGTTGTCTGAATGCCTGCAAGGCCTCATGGTCTAAAAAGCATAAAAAACATCCTCTCTCTGTAAAGTGATCTAAAATTCCTTAATACTAGTGAGACAAAGTAAGCCCATCCCATTAAGTTTGATTGGTTCATTGTTGTCATGGTATAGCTAGTTTAAGGGAGATTTAATTAAAAATCAACAGTCTGATCACAGTAATAATCAAAACAAACCAAAGAGAATATGATTTGAAAATAATGTATAAATGTTGTGATATATACTGCACGTGAAACAAAAGTCACAATTAATCGCATTTGTTTTTACATTTTAGAATCATTTGTCATAACTCATTATCATTACATTGGCTCAGTGGTTAGCAATGTTGTCTCACAGTACCAGGGACCCGGTTTTGGTTCCACCCTCGGGTAACTGTATGTGCGGAGTTTGCATATTCTCCCCATGTCTGTGTGGGTTTCCTCCGGGTGTTCCAGTTTCCTCCCACAGTCCAAAGATGTGTAGGTTAGGTGGTTTGGCCATGCTAAATTGCTCATAGTGCCCAGGGATGTGCAGGCTAGGTAGATTGGCCATGGGATTTGCAGGGTTACAGGGTTAGGGTAGAGGGGTGGGTCTGGGTGGGCTGCTCTTTGAAGAGTCAGTGTGGGTTCAATGGACTGATTGGCCTGCTTCCACACTGTAGGGATTCTACGATTCTAAATTCTAATACCACAGAAGGAACACATTGTCTATTAATTAATTTTGAATGATAAGGAATTTAATCCAGTTTACGTAAGCCTACATTGTTAGATGACCCATCTATTAATGCTTTCCTCATTAAATATTGAATTATGGCATCATTCCATTGATAGTTCCTAATTTGCTTTCTACGGTTAAAGTGTAAACTGAGTAAAGCAACATTAAGCTTCTACACTCAGTCATAACAATGAAAACAAAGTATTCAGTAATTATATTTCCTATTGGGTGAATGCACTTCCAATAGAAAATTGTACAGTGGTTAAAATTTTCTTAAGAGATGCTTCACTCACCTCAAAAATATCAAAATTGCCTCTTGGAGGCTTCCAAAAAAGGTATACCGAGTACTCATCCTGTTCAACAAACTGCAAGTCCACAGGAGGTTCTGGAACTAAGAAATTTATACAATGGTTTATTCTCAGTATTGCTCTGCAATGCAGGATACATATTTTATGTATAGATATCACACAATAGCTAAGGCATATCGATTAATATTTGCCTTTAAAAAGTCCTTTTGTTCAATTTATTCATGGGTAGTGGGCACTGCTGCCTGGGCCATGGACATATTGCCCATCCTTAATTGACCTTGAAGAGGTGGTGGTGCTGCCTTCTTGAACCACTGTAGCCCATTTTGTGTAGACAAATCCACAATGCTGTTAGGGCAAGAGATCCAAAATTTTGACCCAGTGACAAGAAAGAACGGTGATATATTTCCAAGTCAGGATAGTGAGTGGTTTGAAGGGAAACTTGCAAGTGGTGTAATATATTATTAAGAAATGAATGTAAGTATCATGTCTCAGACACTCAACTGTGCAGGGTCCAATTCACAGTATTGTCAAAAGGAAGGCATCTTTTTGCCTACTTCAGACATTAACTATTTTGCATACGTCAAAAAGGGATCTTGCAGGTGGTTGAAACCCCACTCCAAACTGACAAGGAATGTCACTACTAGAACCTCTTTCTGCCTAGCACCACTGTTCCCCACCCAAACACACACATATACATACACTAACCAAGTCTCATCCCTGCCCAGTTACCACTAACCATGACCCTCCTTCTGGCCTACTACCATGCTGCATGACAGTCACCATTACCCTCCTGAAACATTGTTTTCCTTCCCTATTATCTCCCTTCTAGTTTGCCATCCTCCTTTGTTTCCTGATCACCCACTGTCCCAGACACTTTAGTCACTCAACTTAGATGGGATGCTGCTGACATCAAGAAAGCCTGATCTTTGACTCTTCTTTTAACAACAAGTTGTCTAGGGATGCCTATTAGGTGTCCGCAGATAACCTTTGTGAGCCTGCAGAATGAACTTTGGGTCCATTCATTCAGGAACAGGGACAATCTCTGAAGCAACTTTAGTCCCTCAAATTCAGCAGCTGACTACAACTAACACATTAATTAATGGACATTAGCACTTTAAACATACTGGTTTCAGAAAAAAATCTTAAAACCACCTCCTGTCTGAATGAGATTGTAGCTGAATGAATATGGAAAGAAAGTGATAAATTTCTGGAGGACTGGCAGATCCAATTTTTAGGCAGATCAAGATTCGGGCAACTAGCTTTCATAAAAACAGGCAGAAGCCTAATGAACCAATGTCAATAGGGTCAATTTTTTTGATGCAGTTAAAATCCCAACATGATTTTGAAGGTTACTACTTCCTCAACCACATTTGACTGATTCAAATAGGTGTCTTATTATTTCCAATGGTGCTTAAACAGCTCAGGGAAATGTAGAAAGCAAATCTGATTAAATTTTACTTAATTCCTTTGGGGTTTAAGACTTCACCATTCCTTCATTATCTTATTTTTTTTGATGCTGAAATAAGCTGCTCTATTGACCACCCACAATCCCTCATTTTTCCATTCCCTGTTAAGTGTTGCAGGATGCCTAACATTTGCGTCTGTCATTCTGGATTTCCCACCCTTCCAGTGGCAGGCTGTCATTAAGCAGATTAATCAGATCTGCTAACTCACCAATTCAATTTTTTTAAAAAAAAATTCCTATTTTTCTAATCAACCTGGGCAGAGATGTTCCTGGCCCAGGGCTAAGGATGCTATCACCGCACGACAACAGGGCCCTCAATTCAGAGCTCATTAGCCTGAACACTAAAATCATTGGACGGACTTCTGACTTAATTGCTGCTTTACATTAGTCTGACTGGGGAAAATGAGGCACTAGCTAAGTTACAATTTTAGTTGATGTAGTTGAGCAAGTTCAAATGTTCTCTTTTCTTAGGGTTCCTTTAAATTTCCATGGTACAGATGCAAATTTGACTTGATTTTAAGTTGTGTAAATAAAGGCTGGTTAATGTTTAGAAGGAATTTCAAATATAAGCAATAGAAAGCTTCTGTCTCATAAGCTTATTACTGGATAGCTTCTGTTACTTAGCAGCCAAATTGTTAGGTGGAAAAGTATTCATGAAGGAAGTAACACATCTTGAGAGCAGGAGAAAAGGATATTATCTTACACAAACAATTCTTAGCTCCAAATATAAATGCAGGGAGACTTCTAATCGCTGGTAATCAGCACTAATAAAAAAAGAAAGCAACCAAGTCTGTTTCACATATAATTATGTCGCATACATATAAGTATGCACATGCAAAAAGAGTGGCAAAGCGAATTTCCTAATTTAAAAGGCTGTAGAATTGGGTAGGATCAGCTGGGAAAGTTTCCTGATGGTAAGACCCGATGGCTAGACTACATGGCTAAACAGGAAGACAGTGAGGTGGGAAAAGCCAATTGTGAGTCAAAAATAATGTTATTGATCACTTGGATACAGGTGAATGGAATTAAGTAAACCTTAGTGATCAAATGTGTAGCAACAGGGAATTATAGGATGTCAGATCTCTGTCATGTGAAAGCTGGGCAGTGTTGAAGTATGGAGATGCTGGATCAGTGTTTTGCAGCTGCCTTCCACAGGAGGCTGGAAAGAGTTTACAACATAACAGTCTGAAGGCACAGGTCTGAGGGGGAGATGCTGATGGAAGGGAAAGTTTGATGCAACAGTCTAAAGGACATAGATCAGAATGTGGACCTCCAGCCAGTCTCATGTCTTGTCGACATAAATTCAGTACATGATCTCTTTAGTACTGGAAATAAGTTGTAAACTATATGATAGCAAATATATATGATAAGGCGATGGCCGAGTGGTATTATCGCTGGACTGTTAATTCAGAGACCCAGATAATGTTCTGGGGACCCAGGTTTGAATCCTGCCATGGCAGATGGCGGAATTTGAATTCAATAAATATCTGGAACTAAGAGTCTAATGGTAACCACGAATCCATTCTCAATTGTTGGGGAAAAACTCATCTGGTTCACTAATATCCTTTAGGAAAGGAAACTGCCATCCTTACCTGGTCTGGCCTACGTGTGACTCCAGACCCACAGCAATATGGTTGACTCGTTATCACTCTCTGGGCAATTAGGGATGGGCAAGGAATGCTGCCTAGCCAGCGATGCCCTTATCCCATGAATGAATAAGGGAAATAAATAACCAAAGAGCAAACTTTGATTTATTAAAAAATCTGTTATTCTATAATGGATAATCTCATAGAACTCTGATAATGGAAGAAGATGGACGCTATTTTATATACGAACATATAACTCAGCCTTCCATCTTTAATGGAGATCATCATGTTGGACACATGAGGGGAGCAGCCAAGGGAGGCATCTGCAGGCATCAGAAGCAAAACCCTTGAGCAGAGCAGAAAAAAGGCCCATTCAAGCTGTGTAATCAGAAATGCTCACTGCATCATTTTCCTTAATTAATTGGAATGTGATTTCGTTTGGCCAGCCCCTTTCTGCCTTCTCAAAATTCTCATGCTGATTTTGGTTCCACTAGTGTGATTCCTAGTTCCTGGATTAAATTCAGCCCTAAATATTTTTAGTTCTGTAACAGGAACTCACTTGTTGTAACATTGATTGTCGTGGGATGGCTCTTCTTTGTTGAACTTGTGGTCTCAATACTTACAAAATAGATGGTACCCGGTAACAGCTTGACATAACTGTATGTTCTGTGTAATATACAAAGCACAATTATTAATTAAACCAGTCAATGCTGGAAGTACTCAATATGACAAATAGCATATGTGAAATTTTACTCAATTTACTACAAGTTTTGGGATTAAATCCTCAATGCAATGTTTAAAAAAACCTTTTAAAGAAGTTAACATTTCCACATGAATTTTTAATTGAATGGAACTACATTACGAAGATTCAGGAGGTACGATCAGTATCTCATAAGTGAGATGACCTGAAAGCTCATTACTAATGGAGTCACTATAGTTATAGTTAACAACAGAAAAAGGAACAAAATAAAGTTCCCAGGTTTTCATACCATCTGTTTATAGCATACACAAAAAAACTCATTAAAAAGGTGAAGTATTGCATTAAGGCAATTTAATATTTTAATTTACTATTGGACAGGAAGCATCCTGTCAGAGAACATTCAGCCCAAAGTTGAGACGAGGTCAAATGAACATTTTGCGACAATGACTGGTAGGTTTTTGCTGGCAAAGACATGAAAGGTTAGAGAGCCAAGGCAGTTGTAACAAACAAGATAACAGATGTGTTAATTGAATGGCAGCAGATAATGTTTGAATGGCTGAGGGTCGTTGAAGCCTGATGTTGGTGGACTTTCCACAGCATGTGCTCTCCTTGGCAGTCCCTTCCTAAAAAACGTCCAGGTACTTTATTAGGACCAGCCGATGAGTTATCTTACTCAATTTAGGTCTACAGGGACTCTTTTGCTGTCTCATGTCCGCATACTAGCAGCAAATACAATGGTTCGCTGGCCTGGATCCTGATGAAAATTATAACCATTTGGCCGAGACTTGGTTTTGTTTTGGGGTTTTGCTGTGGGCTGACCTAGAGCCCTTCTGTTCACAATATTTCTTGAGTGAGGCTATACAATTTTCTTCACTCAACTGATGTTCGCCAAGCTCAGTCGGACTGGTGGGGGCATCCAGTTCCATTGGAATACCCTACAACTTGTATGCTCCACTTGCCGCATTTTCCAGTAATAAAGCCAGTGTAGTGCCTGTTTGAAGTCCACTTGGGCTTCATCTAGTAGGTGTTTTTGCATGGTTACATCATTAATCCCAAATACCAATGGTCTCTAAGCATCTCATTAAGGATCAAACCAAAATCACACGCCTCTGTCGGTTGTCTAAGCTTAGCCAAAAATCCCAATATGGATTCTGATAGTTTTTAAATTGCTGACTAAAACCGATAGCATCTCAGAATCACAGGAGGCTTGGAAACTTAGCATTCCTTAACTAAATTCGTCAACTCTTGAAAGGCTCTAGTATCTGGTGCCTCAGGGAAAGGTAGGTTCCTAATAACCTAAAAAGCTGCATGTCTACAAGCTGTCAAGAGAATTACTCACGCCTTTGCATCTGCCCCATTTGCCTGGAAAAATATAACGCATTCTTTCCATATAGTGGGCCCAGTCTTTGACAGCAGGATCAAATGTGTCAAACTTCCCAAGTAATGGCATGATCCCAGAAATGTTTGCTCCAACTCAAAGATGACTGATGTGAATGAATTTGTTCAGGAGTGTGCTTTTCTCTCATTGTCACTGAAGTAACTCCATGTAGTTATAACTGAAATAACTCCAAAAGTCACTCTTTATTTACATGAGGAAAGCCCTTGACATTGATTCAGCTTCCTCAGAGCCAGCTGACACTCCTGTTTATATCTGTCAGCCAGGGCTCCCTGATTGGAACCGATTAACAACCCCAATCAGGGAACTCACATTCTATAAGGCCCATCTCATTACAATCATTACACCTCCCACGATGTCCACACTTCACTACATGCCCTCATCTCTCCCCTCTGGGTCCTCACTCCACCCCATGTCCTCACTCTCTCCATCCCATGTCCTTACTCCCTCTAATCAAACCCTGTGTAAATATAACACCTATGTTTGCATACGCACCATGCAGCCTTTGTGTATGATGTTATCGACACTGTACATATTGATGTAGCTGGTTTCCCATTGTGCGTATGTGCGTTTCTGGATTAATACGTATACGCAGTGCCCACAATAGTGGGTGTCAGGAAGCAGTGCCTATGCATTCTTAAACCTCCACCTGAGCAAGTAAACTGGTTCTCAGCTTTAGTTTCTCATTAAGAAGACAACACAGTAACAATGCACTCCCTCATCTATGCACTACACAGCTGAATGAATTGTCAAAAGACTAATATTTCTAATAACATATTATGATTTAATGTCATAATCTTTATAAATATACAGAAGTGAAAGTTTCAATAATTGTGTATATACTATTCACAATTCAATTACTTTCAACTGGGAACATAACCATGCAACTCAGACCATTTAATGCATGATAAACCTAAGGGAATCTGAATTTTTATAATGCCGTTAACTTCTTACCGTGAGTGAGTGAAAGGAATGTTGACAACCTGGTGGATTGTTTTGCTGGATAATGTAAGATTATATCCATCAAATACATGAGCAGCTTGAGGCCAGCTGACAGTTACTGATTGAGAAGTCTTGTTATAATTCAAATACTCCACTGGACTCGGCACTAAAATAGCATAAAATAATATACTATTAGAGAACATGAATTCATAAAATATAGATTTAAATTCTTTATTGATTGCTAAAATTATTAAGGATGGTGATTTGTCAGTAGCACTGTCAGATCTTTCAGAAACAAATCCAGAATCCTGGTTTAACATGGAGCACAGACGTATTGGCCCAATTGCAAGTAAAAGAAAATTATCTCAATTACCATACATTTTTGTGTAAATGTTTAATTTTTGAGACTCAGATTTTAGGAAAAAATATTAGGGGTCACTTTTTAGGGGGAGTGGAAGTGGTGGAGGGGTGTAAGTTGTAAGGCATCTATACTTGCCATTTATTGTCTTGCTCTGTGTTTTTCATCTAGAACCTTCCAAAACTCCTGTGGGAGGATGCAGCACCATCACCTGAGCATTTGATTATAATGCTGGTTGGGGGTCAGGGAAAGGCAAGGCTTACCCATTGGAAAATAGCATGCTGACTATTTTCAGACTTTGACCTAAGCCTTAGTGCAGAGGCCCAGTTCCCAAGACCAGAGCATCCCCTCCTGCTGAACATGATAATTGAGGACATGTTTGCTCTGGAGGATGGTCCCTACACACTTCTGCTACTTGTGCTGTTTATTATTCTTCCCAAAACTATTACATTCTTCCCTCTAAAAATTGGAATCGATCTAAATTCTTCCTGCTTTAACTGACAGCCAAGAGGTTTTATGCCATGTTTAACTGTTTCAGTGAATACTGAATTGAAGTTTTTGATATGGTTGTAGTGATCATACCTAGTTCCGTAACTTTGGGTGTTCATTCCTGAAAGTATAAGTTTGACTTTACCATGAGCTATTTGGTTAAAAAAAAACTGCAGTTACTTAGGCTGAAAATTTTTGAGATTGGCTTACACCTGATTATTTTTTAAAATAAAATATGCAGTAGGTTCTGTATTTTTAGTTTAAAAAACAAGTGTGTTGCATGTACTCAATGGCATCATTGTTTGCTATTGTTATGTGGGGTGCTTGAATTGTATCCAATTCCAAAGGTCCTGTGAGTGCAACTAGTTTATCAAATTCAAAGGAAAATAATCAGGTAGAGTGTTAAACAGACTGCATATTGGCTATGTGTCCATTTCCACATTACAGGTGGTGACCAATTTCATCCCCAAGAATTAATGCAATGTAAATGTGAAATGTCCTGTGAAAAAGGTCATTTAAAGGCGTGAATGAAAAACAACAAGCATTTGCTACTTAAACATATCTACATAATAAGCTTACACATTAATTGTGACTGATGTGATTGTTTATTTTGGTATCAACTTTCCCTATGAATTGGAATGAGGTTAGTTTGACTCCAGCATTATAGTTTCCCCCATCCAATTCCCAGTTAAACTTGTGACTTGAGAATAAGTGTTATCTTCCAGCTGAAATCAGATGAATTTCAAAATGTAGCATAATCTGTCGATCTCGCTGAATGAAGATGAAATCTTAGAAAGGGTCATTAGCATCATTCTCACTAGACAGACAGTCAAGGCTGGACCAGGTTCCATTCCATGCCCATGTTGCTCCAGCCATTAGAGTTGGAGCTTTTGAATGACTTCATTCAACTCTTCCAAAGTCCCTCCATAAACCTTTTCACTTAACCTTTTCTCTTTGAAGTTTTCTTGAAACTCATTTGTTTGAACAGGCTATCAATCATCGCTCAAATTAACCCTCAATGACTCAGTTTCTATTTTCATCTCTATTTCTATTCATGTGATACCCTTAGGTGCTAAAAGTTGTTGTGTATTTGTTAATGATGTAGAATTTTGCTTGCCTAATTTCCATTAACATTTCTAAGCTTGAAAACAAAATTACTGATGTCAGCTATAAACAAAAGGGAGGCCCTTCAATATTAATTTTGAGATTTCCTTACCAATTAACACATTTGAACTACTACACTGAATCAAGTTAACTCAAGAGAAAATATAAGCTATTTTATTTGCACTAAATATTAACAAAAGACATGCTTACTTGTACGTATTAATTTTTTCACTGGTTTGCTATCTCGAAAGCCTTCCTTTTCTGTCCGAAGTGAAATATCATGCAGCTTTCCTGGAATCAGGTGTATAAATACTGCACACTCCTGGTCAACTTTTTGAACCTAAAATGAATAAACAATACAATAAACATGTTGTGTTATAGATCTATAATGTGATATATGTATGATTACCGTACATACTTAACTAATTACATAAATATGGCTAGGAATTCTTTTAATAAAAGTCATATTTTGCCAAAACAGTACAGCACTATCAATAGTCTAATTGTACTAACAGCTGTTTGGTGCATTTTCAAACTAGGTTACTTTTGAAGGGTTAAATGTTAAAAATGTCACATGCCATATACGGTGCATTTTTAATGAACCAAGAACAATTTGAGGTTACCACAAGCTGCGTATCACAGTTTAGACATTGCACTTCATATTGGTAGAAATGGCCTTCTGCTTTATCCCACAGTAATTCCAGTGATGTTTCTGTGACTATTCCTTCACGTAAATTAGTGGGTGGTGCCAAACCTAGAATAAAAATACCACAATACTTAACATATGAAAAGAAATTTCATGGGTCCGCATCAGATTGACTAGTACACAGTTTCAGATGTTTGAAAATAGCAACCAGAGATACTTACATGTTTTCACAACAGGAACTCTGTAGGCTTTGCTCCTCATGTTGCCACTAGTTGCATAAACAGCAAAGTTATATTCTTTGCCTGGTGTCAGGTTTTCTAGGGTTATATTAACATCAATGCTCTTTATAGACATCCTTTTATTTCCATTTTCATACATAACATTAATTCCATCAAATAAGCCAACTTTTGGCATTCCAATATAGAGCACAGCTGAGTGAGTCTGAATATCAATGGGAGCAACAATTTCAATTGGGTTAGGCTCTGAAATAGAAACAAATTGATTTTGCAATTTAAGAAAAATCTCCAGATCAACAAGATTGAAATGGTTCACTCAGGAACTAACACGGGCATGAATGAGGGCTTTAGCAGAGATTGGATTAGGCACGGTGGACACAGGTGATGATATAGATATGCAAGTAGGTATTCTTTACATTGGAGAGAATCTGAGGTTGGAAGCTCAGCTCAGAGTCAGCTAAGGGTACAAAAAGTCTTGTTCAGTCTGAAACATTAGCCTGGAAGGTGAAAAGAATCAGTCGGTACAAATTTTATTCTGTCATCAAAGAGAATGGGCAGAATCTTGTTGTGGCATCGGCAGTGTCACCAGCCAAATGGCCAATCAGTAAGCAAGATGCTCAACTGAAGGGACTTCCACTCGATTCAAAACCCTGGGAACAAGTCCCACCTAACAACAGCTGCTGGTTAATCACAGCTCAGCAGTTCTTGTGAGCTCAGCAACACAAGAGACCATGGCTACTGCTACAAGATCACCCTTTTTCCTGGTAGTCCCAGGACTGCAGAGGACCCAAGCCATGGGTAAGTAAGCTGAGGAATGTGGAGGGTTTAGTTTCTACTGGGGACATGGGGAGAGGGAGACAGTGGGTCAGAAGCAAGAACAGAGAGTTAAGTGTCAGCAACCCTCCCGATATTCAGTCCTTTTGATGAGACACTGGTTGCCTTTGTTGAAGGGACACCACTCACCGAGATGACAAGTGGCTGCACAGTTTGACCTATCGTTCGTGCTGCATGATGCCAGGCCCATTCATAGTTGGGTTAATCCCGGTGGCAGCAGGATGAGGTATTTAAGTTGTCTTCAAAGATGTCAGGCTGGATAATATTGTGAAGGTGGACTCCTACACCCTGGTATAATTTTCAGGGAAGAGCTCACCGCTGTTCAGCTGGCTCATCCCACTTAAACTTTTCATTTGACAGCACTTTGTTTAGTTTGAGGCCAGACTTTCAAACATCTATAGGGGCAAGATCCACCTCTAGAGTTGCCAGCCACTTATAGGCCAGCAGCTCTCCATCAGTGGCCACCAACAGGAGGAAATGGAACCATGGATGTCCCAAAACTAGGATAAGTCCACAATCTCACCAGTACCAGGTTGGTTGGCAATATTGGTTGGCAGTATTTCAGGACTAAACCAAAGATGATAATGCACAACAATAAGGCATCAGAGGTAACTCTAGAACTTTATGCCAAATCAATCCACGATTATTATAAAAAATGTAAAATCAGTCATTACTGATAAATATTCCTTTTTTTTTAGAAACAAGAATGCAGCACACTAAGGTTCCATGATGAACACATGCTTGCACCCATGAGTTCCTCCTAATAATAGTTCCCATCATGGGGAACTCAGTTTCATGCAAACATATACCAAAAGGCATCACCAGCCTCAACATGATGGAGATTTGTACCACCAACCACGGCTCACCCTTGCATTGCAACAAAAGTTCTCCAAACAAAGAAGGTTCCTCCATAGACATCAAAGCCAGCCAAAGGACCTAGATTCTCCCTGTGAAAACCAATATGCCTCATTTTTCTAGCAGTCTAATGAATCACTACTACACTGGGGCCCTAGTAAGCCTCAAATGTTAAACCTCTGACTTACTTGTAGTTTGTGTAATAAATTTTGGTTCGCTTCTCTTCCCACTCTTTATTGCCATCACCTCAATGTCATACGTGACACCCGGGATTAGAAAATCAAATTGAAATACCATTGCATTTGTCACTGAATATTGTTTTACTTCATTGTTGCCATTTCTCAGTTTTATTTGTAGATAGTATTCATCACTTCCTTCTAACGGTGGCTCCCAGTGCACAATGATTCTGTTCTCCCAAACATCACTGTTGCCAATATAAATACGGACTGGAGGACTAGGAGCTAAACTCACAATAAAACATAAATAATTAGTCAACTCTAAATGAAAGATTAGTTTCATTGTGAAAATTCTAAAGCTTTAAGTTGATTTTAATTCATATTGATCTATTTCATTTCAACATTAAAGTCAAGCGCATAATACAATCATTTTGCCAATTTCTCAGTGTTCCTGATGGTGCAAAAGTCCTTCTTGCATTTTTTTTATAATTAAGGAGAAAAATCTACCAGAAGTTATCCAATAAAAATACAATTTGATATAGAAACATACAAAATATGACAAAGTTTGATGTGATTGCAAATGAACATAAATACATGCCCTGTCATTTAGATGGAAGTAATTTACTTCAACAGCTATATTTACCTGTACTTGCAAACAATGGTCCTTCAGCACAACTTAGCGATCCTCCTTCAGCCACTGTCTGTACATAAAACTTGTATGAGTGGAATGGTTTGAGATGTCCAAGTACTAAGGATGTTCTGTCCCGTTTAACATTTTCAGTTTCTTGACTTTTTGATCCAAATACCATATAACTAACAAGGTAGTGATGAAATGATGCATTCTCTGATTCATCTGGAGGACTCCAAAGCACCTCTACTGCAGTGGATGATACTTTTCCAAGAGTAATATTTTTTGGTGGATTGGGTCCTATTTAACAGGGAAAATATAAATTTCCATAAATAAATATAAAGTTTTATGTTTTTGTACAAGAAACAGTTAGGCACTGACATTGCAGCAAAAATATTGTAAGAAGTCAGGGAACCCAAGTCACATCCCCTAGTCTGGCTTTTCTCATTTTTACCGGGACGATATTAAGGTGGTTTGTAGTTCGCACAAACGCAGCTCCCAGAGGAAGGTGACCATTTAAATGATCAGCTGTCTCCACTGAAATTGGATCTTGAAGTTCCTGCTATCTGGAAGTTGGCATGTAGAGAGTAGATCAGGTAAGTACATATCTGTTATTAGTGTATTTCTTCTGGATAGCCAGGGTATGCCTTTAGAGAACTGAATTGCTACTGCATCATGGTTTCAGGCCATTTTAGGAGCAAGGCTTAGGTGGTGGACATCAGGAATTGTTTGGAGCTGGGGGTCAGGGGTTACTTGGGTGTCCAGGAGATGCTCTTTAGACTATTAAGTGTGGATAAGGATGTGCATAAAGAGTGCATAAACCCTTGAAACTGACAAAATTCTACTCCCCAGATGTAACCTGGAAACATTGTTTATGCGATGTATGTTTGGATAAAGTTGCATAATTCAGAGGTCCTAAAGGTGGCATGACATTGACCTCCTTGAGTTGTCTTCATGTCACACTGTATGAAGGCATAACACGAGGCTTTATTATGAAGGACATGAGGGCTCAGGAGTTCCTTCAATAGAGCTACATGATCTTCTTGAACCCTCCTCATAGAATGCCTACACATTCTTCTGACAAAGATGTCTCCATGTCTGGAACTCATGTGACTTGGCTTCAAATGTGAAGACAGCGCAGGAAACAGCTATTACAATTAGTCAGCAAGCCCAGCAGGAAAGATTATATCCAGCAGCTGCCAGATACTCTCCAAAGCTAATGTAGCTGGAAGGATTAGTAGTTTAGGAAAAGGAGGTGGGTGAGAACTGTTGAGTCAACACAATGTATTCAATAATGAGCTTTGCAGTCCTTGAGTCTTGATGAGATGAGCGGGCAGTGGTGCATGTTCCATTAAATGAGGACATAGTCTGACCAGACTGGCCATGTCTGATGTTGTGAACTCTTTTGGTGGTCTGCAGAAAAGAATGATCCTCTTCTCCATCAACCAATCACCAGCACCTCCAGGTTCTGTTCCACAAAATGGGGAGCTAAGTTGCCTTTCTGGGCCATTTCCTCAGTGATAGCTACGCAAGACCATAATGTGAGCACCAGTGCCTGGGTAATAGGATCTGAATTGGTGCATAGCTAGTGGCAGTGCGAGAATGTAAGAAGGCCCCACAGGGCTGAGTATTTCTGCATTTCCCACCATGCAATTCAACAAGAAAGCCACTGAAAAGACCAAATGAGATGAAGGACAGAAGATGCTATGATAAAAGTCATTCTTATCCTTGACAGCCATGGATCTCACTTTACAAAACTTTTTAAATGAAAATAGGCGAAAAAAATCAGGCAGAAATTCCCTATGTGGTAAATGTTGATGTATGGAAGAAGGCACTCGGTTGATATAGAACACAAGTGGCACTTGAGCTGGGTACAGGGGAATAGATTGGCATGGGAGGGGTGAGGGGCCATTGAGGTGGGAAGATAGGCTTAGGACAGATTTGATGGGGCATGGAGAGTGAGCTGGTGAGCACAGAAGGGATGCTTTCTGTTCTAATCTGTATGTTCAAATGTTAACATAGCTTTGGACCCCAAAGGCAAGCTTTCCTCCAACCATGCCATGGGAACAGGCAGCATTATCCAGCCCACCTCTGAACCAAAAATCAGAATTGCAGGAAACTATTTTTGAAGGTCAGATTCATGGAACCTAGAATTCTTACTACTCTGCACCCAACCCAGCAATGAATATTGGGCCCATAGAAAACAAAAATCAACCACAACTAAAAATGAAGAAATTTTCAATTTAATTTTAAAAAATTAAACATTATATCTATTTTCCGCGGTGTTGTGTTAGGCAGATTTGAACTTTAATATCAACGAGTGTTTTTATTATTGTATTCCAAAAGTATAGACATTAGTTTGATCCAGGACTGAATGCAAGTAAATGGTGGACAAGAGAATCTAATCTTTTTGTTCAAATCTCATTTTGTTTGTGGTTGCATTGCAATGAAATCTACAGTTTAATTTGTAAAGTTCCAAACCTTAAGTAAGGTTTTAACAAGGTCTCCAGTACAAGAGCAGTTGGATTTATTTCATGAATAAAGCAGCTGAAACTGGTTCCTCTATAACTGGGTTACCTTGGCCTTTTGTCTTAGGAATGTGTAAAAGTAGCCAATTTAGTGCAACTTAGCACTTGTTGCAAGTAGCAATACAGTGCTGGGAGTTGGTGATGAATGATTTAAGGGAGGAAGGAAAAGAAGTGCTTCTTTATCTTTGATTTCACTTTTTCAGCTTCAAGGAACTATTTTCACTCCACTCACTGGAAAAGAAGCCAATTTATTAGTCAGTATTTGTTAAGTGATGAAGGGTATTATGTTCCTAAGGTTCAATTAACTTGTAAAGAGGTTTTAAAAAAAGTAAAAACGTAAGTAAATATATATATGAATGACACAATTAAGGATTTATTGAAAACACATTAAAATTGGCAGAATATGTGATCTGTCACAGCTGCAGCATGTGGGGAGTTCTGGAGGTTAATGTGATCATGAGCCAGGGCCAGGTAACACCATGCCGACCCTACAAAGTCCTCCTCACTAACATCTGGGGGTTAGGGCCAAAATTAGGAGAGCTGTCTCACAGACTAATTAAGCAACAGCCTGACATAGTCATACTCACAGAATCATACCTTATGAACAATGTACCAGACACCACCGTCACCATCCCAGGATATGTCCTGTCCCACCGGCAGGACAGACCCAGCAGAGGTGGCGGCACAGCAGTTTACAGTCAGGAGGGAGTTCTTAACATTGACTCCAGACCCCATGAAGTCTCATGGCTTCAGGTTAAACATGGGCAAGGAAACCTCCTGCTGATTACCACATACCGTCCTCGCTCAGCTGACGAATTGATACTTTTCCATGTTGAACAACACTCAGAGGAAGCACTGAGGATGGCAAGGGCACAAAATGTACTCTGGGTGGGGGACTTCAATGTCCATCACCAAGAGTGGCTCGGCAGCAGTGCTACTGATCAAGCTGGTCGGGTCCTAAAGGACATGGCTGCTAGATTGGGTCTGCAGCAGGTGGTGAGGGAACCAACAAGAGGGAAAAACATACTTGACTTCATCCTTACCAATATGCCAACTGCAGATGCATCTGTCTATGTACTATCGGTAAGAGTGGCCACTGCACAGTCCTTGTGGAGACAAAGTCCTGCTTTCAAATTGAGAACAACCTCCATCGTGTTGTGTGGCACTATCACCGTGCTAAATGGGACAGACTTTGCACAGATCTAGCAGCTCATGATTGGGCATTAATGAGGTGCTGTGGGTCATCAACAGCAGCAGAATTGTATTCAAGCACAATCTATAACCTCATGGCTCAGCATATTCCCCACTCAACCATTACCATCAAGACAGGGGATCAACCCTGGTTCAATGAAGAGTGCAGGAGGACATGCCAGGAGCAGCACCAGGATACCTTAAGATGAGGTATCAACCTGGTGAAGCCACCAAACAGGACTACGTGCACACCAAACAGCAAAAGCAGCAAGTGATAGACAGAGCTAAGCGATCCCACAACCAACGGATCAGATCTAAGCTCTGCAGTCCTGCCTCATCTAGTCGTGAATGGTGGTGGACAATTAAACAATTCACTGGAGGAGAAGTCTCCACAAGTATCCCCATCCGCAATGATGGAACAGCCCAGCACATCAGTACAAAAGATAAGGCTGAAGCATTCGCAGCAAGCTTCAGCCATAAGTGCCAAGTGGATGATCCATCTCGGTCTCCTCCAGTGATCCCTACCATTACAGATGCTAGTCTTCAGCCAATTCGATTCACTCCACATGATATCAAGAAATGGTTGGAGACACTCGATACTGCAAAAGCTATGGGCCCTGACAACATTTCTGCAATAGTACTGAAGACCTGTGCTCCAAAACTTACTGCTCCCCTTGCCAAGCTGTTCCAGTAGTTACAACACTGGTATCTACCCGACAATATGGAAAATTACCCAAGTATGTCCCGTACACAAAAAACAGGACAAATACAACCCGTCCAATTACCGCTCCATCAGTCTACTCTCGATCATCAGTAAAGTGATGGAAGGTGTCATCAACAGTGCTATCAACCAGCACCTTCTCAGCAATAACCTGATCAGTGATGCCTAGTTTAGGTTCCGCCAGGGCCACTCAGCTCCTGACCTCATTACAGCCTTGGATCAAACACAGATAAAAGAGCTGAATTCCAGAAGTGAGGTGACAGTGACAGTCCTTGAGATCAAGACTGCATTTGACCAAGTGTGGCATCAAGGACCCCTAGCAAAACTGGAATCAATGAGTATCGGGGGCAAACTCTCCGGTGGTTGGAGTCATACTTGACAGATGGGAAGATGGTTGTGGTTATTGGAGGTCAGTCATCTCAGCTCCAGGACATCTCTGCAGGAGCTCCTCAAGGCAGTGTCCTAGGCCCAACCATCTTCAGCTGCTTCATCAATGACCTTCCCTCCAACATAAGGTTGGAAGTGGGGATGTTCACCAATGACAGATACTGAAGCAGTCCATGTTCAAATGCAACAAGATCTGGACAATATCTAGGATTGGGCTGACAAGTGGCAAGTGACATTCGTGCCACACAAATGCTAGGCTATGGCCATCACCAATAAAAGACAATCTAACCACCGCCCCTTGATATTCAGTGGTGTCACGATCATTGAAAATTCCACTATCAACATCCTGGATGTTATCATTGCCAAGAAACTCAACTGGACTCACCACATAGACACAGTGGCTGCAAAAGCAGGCCAGAAACTACGAATACTGTGGCGAGTAACTTACCTCCTGACTCCTCAGAGCCTGTGCACCATCTACAAGGGACAAGTCAGGAGTGTGTTGGAATACTCCCCACTTGCCTGGATGAGTGCAGCCCCAACAACACTCAAGAAGCTTGACACCCTCCAGGACAAAGCAGCCCACTTGACTGGCACTACAAGCATTCACTCCCTCCCCCACCGACGCTCAGTAGCAGCAGTGTGTACTATCTACAAGATGCACTGCAGAAATTCACCAAAGATCCTCAGACAGCACCTTCCTAACCCACGACCACTTCCATCTAGAAGGACAAGGGCAGCAGCTATATGGGAACACCACCACCTTCAAGTTCCCCTCCAAGCCACTCACCATCCTGACTTGGAAATATATCGCCATTCCTTCACTGTCACTGGGTCAAAATCCTGGAATTATCTCCAGACTAGCATTGTGGGTCAACCCACAGCAGAAGGACTGCAGCGGTTCAAGAAGGCAACTCATCACCACCTTCTCAAGGGCAACTAGGGATGGTCAAGAAATGCTGGCCAGCCAGTGACTCCCACATCCCACAAATGAATAGAAAAAAACTGCCAGGCTGGAAGACCATCAAACCACGCTGGCAGACCACCACACCATGCCAGGAAACTACCAGGCCAGGCTGAGAGACCTCCATGCCAAGCCAGGTGATTGCCTTGTTGTGCCAGAAGACTGCCATGTCAGCCAGGAGACCGCCTCAACAGGCCTGTGCCAAAGCCAAGAGTCCGAGTCTGCACCAATGCTGGGGAAAGTGGAATCTGTATCATTGGTTCTGTCTCCATCTGCACTATGTTAGGATCAGTGTTCTTGTAAGCCACATTATAAGGGAGGGATGAAGATTTGGGAAAATGTGATAAATGAACAGATAGAAACAAGGATAAAAGATAGGAGATGATAAGCAGACTATGGCAGTAGGGGATAGAGAATATAAATCTAAGAGCAAATCAATAGATAAAAAGATATAAAAAGAAAAGAATAAAAATAAAAACTCTGTATCTGAATACACATACTGTTTAAAACAAATCAGATGAACAGAGAACACAAACAGAAATAAATATGATCTGATAGCCATTACAGAGACATGGCCACTGGATGACATTGACTCATACCTGAACATTGAATAGGTCAAGATATTTATGAAGGATTGCAAACTATGAAAATGTGGAGGGGGTCACTCTGCTAATTAGTGATGGTATATGCACAACAGAGACCTAAGTTCAGGAAACCGGGAGGCAGAAACAGTTCTGGTGGAGATGAGAAATGATAAAAGGTAAGAAGTCACTTGTGGGAGTACTCTACAGGCCCTCTAAGTATTTTACTCTTAATATTCTGCCTGTAAGCTCTAAATCTCTCTCCAGAGATGTGGATATATCATGCAATCTGACACATTAGTGCAATACAGAGGGAATGCAGTGCATTATTAGACAAGGGATATTTCATCAAGACCCTACACAGCATTATTCAAATTTGAGCAAGATAGTTCTCCTGGTCTTGTGGCACAGTCATCCTTCAACAAGCACAGCTATAAAAGATCATTTGAGGATTTTTCCTCATTACTATTTATGGGAACTTGCTGGGTGCAAATTGACTGCCACATTTACCCACAGCACAACAGTGATTACACATCAAAACTTTTTCAGTGAACTATTTTCTGAAAATCTGTTGAATTTCACACCATTTTCTGTGCCTGGAATCATGCAAGTATGAAATAGGGTTAATTATCCTCAGTTGCCTTTTGGCTAAAATCAAGTGTGTTAGTGTGCACTATCCCTTTCCTCTAAGGGGAAGCACTTGCAGCGCATGCCTTCACCAGTTGCTACCATCAAGATTGATGAATTTATAACACACACAGGATAACTTATTGAAGGTGCAACCAGCAACCCACAATTAGATCTGTCACTGCTCAGAATTTAGTTTTGAAGTTAACAACAGCAACATAGCACCATTAAAACTTACTTGTTTTTACACTCAAAATTGGAGTAAGTGTAGTTTGAGCACCTGTGCCATCTCTCATCATTAATGCAAAACAGTATTGGTTTCCAGGATGCAGCCCAGGAACAGTTGCTTTAGTCGTATTTAGTAATATACCATGGGAATACTGTTTTCTTCCACCAGCAACAGTTTGGAACCAAATAAATAGTTCAAACCTTGAGGTGAATAAATCCTCCAACTCATCCCAAACAACGGTGGCTTCATTTTCATTAGCATCTTCTAATTTTAGTTTGACAGTCTTTGGAAGAACTAAGGCTGAAGAACAACAAATTTAGAAATGGCTAACACAAAGTTCTTATAATCAGTAATGAAACATAATACAAGTTTGTATCCAGGGAAAACATATGGGCCGAACTGAGACAGATTTTCAGTTTTGCTACCTAGTGCTGAGCATCAGATGGGCAGAAAGCATAAAAAAAATTTGGCTTGGAGGATCACAAACTAGTTTCAGAACCAACCTGACTGAGTAGGCTGTTTAAGGGAGAAAGGATACAATTTTAGCTCAATATAGAATATCTAGTTTTGTTGAAATTCTGAAGCTCTCACCGGGAAAATGATGCAACTCATCACGTATTGTACAAACAAGTATCATTCATTTCTAAATGACATCACTTATCAACAGTGATTTGCAGCATGATTAAGTATTCCATCCCATATCGGCGGTGAAGCAGAAAACCTCCATAATATTTCTGAACTTTAACAATGATGTCACAGCAAATAAAAACTACTAAAATCAGTGCGATAGCTGCATGCTAAACAGAAATTAAACTATTTGTTGTGACTGACCAAGAAGGATATCACAAGAGGAGAGCCGATTCACCTCTCCTCACTTTACCATATGAAGTGTCAGACATTATAAAACAGGTTTAGAGGGCTTTCAGCTCCAAAGCAAGTTTCACACAAATAAACCATCAGAAAAGAAATTCAGATTCAAAAATAGAACAAAGACACCACAAACTTCTTTGAAAACTTTAAAATAATAATTAACTAAAGAGATAAGTCATGTAGTTGATCAATAAAATTTACCCAAACTCTACAGATTTGATTCCAAATCTTTGGTGACCAGATGGTAACACTCAAAGCAGATCCTTGGAGTAACGAAACTATCAACAGATCAGTAAGTCAACAGATCTAGAATTGCAAAGACAAACAGCATTGCCACCATAAAGGAGAAAGAAAGCATGCACAATTCCAGAGATGACCTAATATGGATTTTGTGGTCTTACCAAGATTAAGTTTAGGATTTGCACTTTGTTTTTATTTTGATGACTAAATTTATTTGATGTTAAAATCGAACTGAGTTTTCTGCATTACAATTATTTGCTGCAATTACCTGTTGGAAGATTACTATTGTGTAATAAATAAAATTTATAGTGAAAACTTTGGCCATTACTTCTTACTGCCTCGTGAGAAGTTCTGCACCATTGTCAACTAGTGCATTAAAGCAATTCAGTACAATTCAGAAACATGATGCCATTAGAAATGGTTAATGCCATTGTAATAACCCATTATGTTATTTTAGTCCTTAAACCATGATTTCAATAATCTTGCATTAGACATCAATATCCATCATGAGATAAAGTTCACACAAAAAGGTGGGCCTTAGAAAAATAAGGCATGAGTTAAGCCTAAAGCATTATTGTTGTTTTTTCATTATCAACTAAGTCATATCGTGGAGTTTAAAAAGTACAAATAAAATAATAAAAATCAAAACGCAAACAAAACACATTGCCTTGTATGAAGTTTTGCATTCATCACTCAATAAACATAATTTTGTATCATAACATTTTTCAGTGTAGAAACAGCTTTTACACACAAGTTACCTTCGTATTCACAAATGTATGGCAGAGGCAGGAAGCAGAACAGCCCTGTAAACACATAGTCTGGACCCAACGGATTCAGCTGTAATGCATAGCAATCACTTTCATTCATTGGCGAAGTTTGCCACAAAGTAATGCTTAAATTATAGGGAGATGCATTAGTCCACTGAAGCTCAGTTTCTGTCTAAGAAAGAAAACATTTATATCTATTAACTGAGTAAGATTAGCATTGTTGTGGTTTGTATCTTTCTATAATCAACATTTTAAAGGAGAAAGTGAGGATTCAAAGAACTTTCATATAAATGAACCAATGTTCCATTGAAAAAATAAATAACTAAGTAGTCACTTGTCTTTGATTTATATTTTAATAAAAAAACAAAATAAGCTGCAATAGAGTTCCCACCTGTCAATTAAATTGTGAATATTAAAAATACAAGGCATTCAATATGTCTTAAAATTAATAGGAAAATTTTACTGTAGGCTTACAGTGTGGGGTAATTTGATATAGATTATCAAAATGAGGAAGGGATGGTAAAAGTAGATCAAAACAAATGTTTGTTGACGACTGAATGTTGAAGGTGCCACTTTAATAATAAATAAAAACACAAGTTTATGTACATTTTCCAAGGGTGAAGAAGAATGTGATGATCTGGTCAAAAAGTAAACTTATCATAATTAACTTCCATTCATCTCTAAATTCTCTATTATGAGAATCCAAAATAAAAAGAATGTACTCCCTTAGCTAATTAAGATTACAAACTCCCACAAAGGCAATGGTATAAAACAGCTGTCTAAAACATTCAGCAGCATGTCATAGCATCAAGGAATGTTACTGCCATTAAGCAATCAAGTCTCATCCAAGGTTTTCTCCACGTGAACAACTAAGCCAAATCCCCATTCCATTTGTTCCACTAACACTTTAATAGTCTCTTTTTCTAAACAAATAATGTAAATTCTGTCTTTTAAAAAATTCTTCAACAACTATTAATGGCAGGAAATTCAATACTCAACATACACAATTGATGAAGCTATTTTTTGTCTAGGTTTTCAAATAATTCTTTTTTGAGTTTTCTTTCGACTGAACATTGTGGATACGATTTCTGCAATGATACAGAGCATCTCTATTGCACAGAAAATGACAGAAGTCAGGAAACTCAAGTACCGCCTTGAATCCCAGCATTGGCCATTTTTGGAGGGGCGCAATGGAAGTGCAGTTCCCAGAGGCAGCTGTCCATTTAAGAGACCAAATGCTCCTATAACATCTGATTTTGCACCACTGGTATCTACAGGCTGGACTATGGAGATTAGATCAGGAAATTGGAGATATTTCCCCATACCTTCCTCTGGATGGCCAGGTACTCTCTTGGAAAGGTGTTGAAGGTTTCAGAGGTCATTTAGGGTAGGGCAAGGAAGGGTTCCTGCTATCCTTTGGAGATGATGGTCAGCATTCTTTTGGAAGCAGAGGTCAAGCACCCTTTGGGACTGTCATTTGCCGAGAGGCATTAGAACCTCTCTGGTACCTTGTCCATAAGACTATTCTTGATGCTTTACCCTGAAAGTTTCATTGATGCTTTCCAAAATATTTCCAGAACAGAAGACTTACTACTCACCTTAATGTCATTTAGACCAGTCCATAACATGCTGAGGTCATTCAATGACCTCAGGTATGAAGATATAAGCTTATGTTCTTCTTCGGTATTGACATCAATAAGGTGAGCTTTATTAACTGCTGATTCACAGAAATGTGATGCATCTTTCCATCTTTTGTAATCTTTTCTGATCCAGTAGCAACTATAGAGTAATCCTACCCAGCCAGGAGGGCATGATGCTGTAGATGAAATAATTGTATTATTAACAGGTTAAAATAAAAGTGACCCACATACGGAATTATAGAATTTTGACCCTTGTGCTGTGATCAGGAGGGTGACAGTAGTGTGTTTTAATATCTTATGGTTACTTGTGGAGATTGTCGATGACAGATTGGACAGTAATCCTGTCAACATAGCAAGAGCACAAATGTATTCATTATCTAATGGCTAATTTGATATATACCATCAAGACTGGCTCGATAGTTGTAGTACTGATCGAGCTGGTAACGACCTAAAGGACATAGCTGCTAGACCCAGTTGAGGGATCTGACAAGAGGGAAAAACATACTTCACCTCATCCTTACCAGTTTACCATGACAGTATTGGTAAGAGTGACCACTGTACAATCCTTGTGGACATTAAGTCCCAGCTTCACATTAAAATTAACATCCATCATATTATGTGGCACTGTCACTATGCTAAATGGGACAGACTTCAAACAGATCTAGCAACAAAAGACTGGGCACCCATGAGGCACTGTGGGCCATTAACAGCAGCACAATTGTACACCAACCTCATGGCCCAGCATATCCTCCACTCAGCCATTACCATCAAGATTAGGGCTCAACCCTCATTCAATGGAGTGTGCAGGAGGGCATGCCAGATGCAGCACCAGGCGTAACTCAAAATGAGGTATCAACCCGGTGATGCTGCCAAATATGCTAAACAGCATATGCAGCAAGTGATAGACTGAGCTAAGTAAGCCCACAACCAATGGATCAGGGTGAAGCTCTGCAGTCCTGCCACAACTATCTAGTTATGAATGGTGATGGACAACTAAACAACTCACTAAAGGAGAAGGTCCCACAAATATTTCCATCCTCAGTGATGGAAGAGCCAACACATAAGTGCAAAAGATAAGGCCGAAGCATTTGTAGCAATTTTCAGCCAGAAGTAACATGTGGATGATCCATCTCAAAAGATGGAAATATGTGACACTTCTAGTGTTAAGTTGCATAATAGCTCTACATCAGAAAAAGAAACCTATCTAATTTTCTGAAGATGGGTCCCGACCCGAAACATCAGCTTTCCTGCTCCTCTGATGCTGCCTGGTCTGCTGTGTTCATCCAGCTCTACAATTTGCTATCTAATATGTTGCAACATGCCTCTATTTGAAATTCTTTTAGTCGATTTTTTCAGATGTATATGCTACGTCATTTTTACGACACAATAACTAAACCATTTCTTACAAAAATATTCAAAATCAATTACCTCAATATAAATATTGAAAAAAACAGAGTATACATACATAATGTTTTCATACCTGTTTCAATCATAATATGAAATACTTGCGTCAGGGACAGTCCTGAATGATGCAATTGTTTGAATTCCAAAGAGAAATTATACAGAGTTCCAGGTTTTAACTGATTCCATATATAATTGTTTGTAATTGGTGGTACAGTGTATGAAGTGAAATTAAGGCTTATTGTAGTAATATATCTTCTGGTCCCAAACTCATTCCAATTGAATGAAACAGTAGTTGTTGAAATATTTGTTTTAATGGCAGTTTCTCCAAGTAAACCTGGTGAAATAGAAAATGTTAGTATTACTCTCCCCATATAATTTTCAAATGTCAAATTTAAAATGTTTTCTTGTAAGCTTTCCAAACAACTTAAATTTAAAACTAAGTAACAAATACAGAAAATGTTGGAGGAACTCAGCAGGTCTGGGCAGCGTCAGCAGGGTGAGAAAATACTTGCCCCAGAGATGTGTCAATAACATACCTGAACAGGTTGATGTAAAATGACTGTCACCAAAAGCTTGACCTAATTGTTATCAAAATTGCTGTGGAATATTTTAACATGCTAATGAGCAAACTAGAATGGTCAAGTGGCATTTTGGGTTTAGTTTTCATCCAAAGTAAGGCACCCTTTATTATCATAGCTCTGCTTCAGTGTACTGAAGCAACAGCTTAAATCGTGTACACCCACTTCACAGAATGATTGAACCTACAATCAATTGTTAAAGCATAATATAACATTTAAGTTTTCTTAGGTATTCATGTGTTTAAAGAGAATCCTTCATTCACCTATCTGATCGATGGAGCCTCTGGAAAGAATAGCTGAATGTGATTCCCGTTATAGTCTGATAGCCATGTTGTGAAGTATCTTTTACTTAAATTTGGTGCTTCTAGCAAGTCCCAACTCTTCACATATCATTTAAAGTTACCACCAGAAGCATAGGAGGGAATAAATCAGCCAGTATCAAAAACTCACTAGTGGAAGAGAATCAAACCTGCATCCTTCCACTGCCATGCCACAGCAGCTTTAATAATGTCGACACAGCGCAGTCACATGTATTTCACTACAGTTCATAGGAGAAACACTCAAGAATAGAATATATTTTGCTGATTTTCTCTTATCCTCTGTATATGTACCTAATTCCAAATCACGTTAACTTGTTCAGCAAGCTTGCACTTACGTGTAGTGAATGATCTATTGTCCAAAATTTTTCCATTTCTCATTGATTTTATGGTAAAATAGTAGTTCACATTTTCCTTAAGGTCATATAGTATGATATTTGATCCTTGAGCAGATCTCTGGACAGTAGAAAGAAAACTGCATCATGATTAATGGTGACTGAGGATAAATGCTGAAACAGATCCAAATGAATGCAAAGCAGAATGACTTAATTTGATTATTTAACGTGAGGAAACGATGTAGTAAATTCACCTAAACTACACCTGAAATATTTCCTAATATATGCAAAGGTCTACAACTTCATAGACAAAGCCCTTTGATTATCTTTTCATTTACATTTCTGGACACTAATTTAGTTACTTATAAAAAATCACTTAAGCTAAATTAATGTACATTGATAATTATATGTTTATGTTTCTGTTTTAATGACTGAATATATCAAATATGCCTCAATATTTGCCTGAATGGAATTTTCTAGCTTTATCTAAATTTAATAAAACCAGTCTTCCAAATCAGAAATAGTTTGTTTTAAGTAGTATAAGTGCATCCTTGTTGGGGCTGATCTCACCACAAAATTGGAAAAAAGTGGAGAAAATGTTCCATATGTGATCAAGTATCTTTCTGCTGGTAATCCATCAGGAAAAGGATTCCATTCAATCAAAACTTTCCTTGTTGTTTCTCTGTTCTCGGTTAACTGGCAATCCAAACAATCTGCGGACTGGAAAATATATTCTTTTTAAACCATTTTATAGAGGTGTTCTTGCATGTGAAACACAAAATCTTAGTATGCAGGTATAGCAATTAATTTGGAAGCAAACGGAATGTTGGCCTTTATCACAACAGGCATGACAATAACTGCCCAGCCCTAGCTGCCCTTGAACTGAGTGGCTTGCTGGGCCATTTCAGCTGGCAATTGAGAGTCAACCATAAAGTAGGGAAGTCTTGCCACAAATGCACAGGAAATTGGTGAGACTCCTCCTGAAGCTCTGTGCACAATTTTGGTCTCCTCATTTAAGGAGGGATATACTTGCAACAGAACCAACTCAGAGAACATTCATTAGGCTGCTTCCTGAGATTAAGTGGTTGTCTTATTCGGAAAAGTTGAGCAGGTTGAATCTATACTAATTGAATCTTAGTAGAATGTGAGATAATCTTACTGAAACAAATAAGAGTCTGAAGGATCTTGGTGGAGTAGATGTTGAGACGATGTTTTCTCTCATGGGAGAAACTAGAATTAGGGGACACAGGATCTCCCTTTGAAGCTGAAAATTCACTTCCACAGACAACAGTGGAGGCTGGTTCATTGAATGTATCCAAGATTGTGTCAAGTAACTCGTTGATGTACAAGGGAAATGAGAGTTATAGGGAACAGGCAGGAAAGTAGAGTTAAGGACCATCAGTTAAGCCATTACCTTATAAAATATGAGAGGCCCCCAATTTATGATTGTCCAACTTAGTGGGCACTTGTAGTTACGAATGTGCTCTTGTTCAGGAGTGTAATTTTAAAGATCCAACATATGACCATTTTCTGTCCTCACAAATAGCTCCTTTGTATTGTCCTGTTTTGTGTTGTGACTTGCAAACTAATTGATTTACAAATGGACTCAAGAACAGAACCTGTTCATAAACTGGAAACTGCCTGTAATGTAGAAGGTTTGGTGAGTTAATTCGCTGACTACTGCTTTCTTTGTAATATTATGATCTGATGTGGGGGACAGATAAATTTTAATCTTTTAATTTTTCCTGAACAGTTTCCAGTTTTATTGAGAACACTATCCTTTCAGTATCACAACATTTAAGAAGGTAAGCCGATTTTTTTTATGAATGAGTAATAAACAACTTGCACATAAATATCACCTTTCATGGTCTTAAGACATTGCAAAACACTTGGAAAAATGAAATTCTTTTAAAGTATAATCACTCAGAATTTACCAGTCATGATCTCACAAACAGCAATGAAATAAATGACAAGATAATAATTTAGTAATGTTGATTAAGGGACGAACATTATCTGAACTGAACCCTAAGCTAACCCTTGGGTTAAACGCATTGCAAGTCATTTCTCTCTAAGGAGAGATGGAACTACAGTGACATTGCCTTTAACTTTTCCCATTAGGTTACCTTTGTTGAAATTCCAGATTTTTAATGAATTGAAATTTGACAACATGCCATCATGCAGTTAAACACCGTGTTCCCCACGATATCAGCCTGGGGCTCTAGATTGCTAGTCCAGTGACATTAACACAACCTCACTGTTTCCCTGACAGGACAACAAGGCTAACGCAAAAAGGTAGGTCATAATTTCACTTTTGAAAAAAACACCAGTTTCCTGCACAAATTACATCTATTTTCTTAGTTGCATCCAATGTGGTAACTCAACTTCAATTTAATATTTAAACACAGATTTCTAATCAAACCCAAGGCAATATACTTGCTTTATTATAATTAGACTTTGAAAGACAAACTTGTTGAAGAGATAAAAGGTACTGCAGATGCTGGAGAATCCGAGATAACAAGCATGGGGCTGGATGAACACAGCAGGTCAAGCAGCATCATAGGAGCAGGAAAACTTGACGTTTCGGGCCGAAACCCTTCATCAGAAAATGAGTTGATGAGTTGATAGCTTTGATTTACAGCTATTCTTTTTGTTCTTTGATAGTACAATGGTGTGTGGATAATGAATAGAAAGCTTTTCATTGCCGTGACTTTTTGCCATTATCTATTTCTACCATTTTTGATAAGCAACAAAGTTTTAAATATATTTTTGGAAAAGATTTATTTTACTACTTGCTATATTTTTCAGTGTTTATGTATCCATGATGAGGTTAATTACCAGTAACTGCTAAGTTTAACCAGTGTTATATATTAGAAAGTTTAATTGTGATTAATGATCTCGAGTATATATAGTCTCTCTTTTGCAGATCTCGCTTTGGCCCCTACAATTATGCTGTAGCATAATGGAATGTATAAATAACCATTAACAAGACACTTTATTGTTAACATTACTGTGAAAATATTGCTCTTCGCTTTAACACATACTAAAGTAATGCTAAAGATTGCTTTCATTGTTCAATAGTATATATAGTCTTACCTGAAAAGCACATTTTGTAATAAACAAAAGCAAAATGGTCTTGTCCATCTGATCAACTTCTTTACCTTGCTCAACGTAATATTTCAGTACTCTGTCTGCATAAGGTGTGCCTTTACTCCAGGAACATGTTGGATAAAACAACCAAGGCTAAATACAAAAAAAAGGATGAGACAGCTTGCTTAAAGGGAACTACTTTTTGATTCAGAAAATTATAGGAGTTTATAATGACCAGATTAATATAATGGAGATGCACAGACATAAATCAGATTTGCACGAAATCTAAAACACAAATACGCAATACTACACTCACAGCAAATTTGTGACAGGAATGTATGGCAACCAGCGCAAAGCTAGTCTACCGTACACTGAGATAACTACATGCTATTTTCCAATGTCAGGTCATTTGAATAATTAACATATGTAAAGTAAGCAAAGCTTTGCACCAATAGTTAGCCTAACTCAACTTTTAAGAACACGCTGTGCCAGCTCAGAAGAAAACTGTACGCTTATGAAGGCAGTCTTTAGATTATTCAGACTGAATTTAAATATTTGTTAGCACTTAATGAGGTTTGAGAAGTGGATGGAACAAGTGCCAAACAAAAATGAAGTGTAAATACACTCAGTGTGGTGTATGAATGAAACAAAGGTTGAAATGGTGCACAATCACTGCACCATTTAATCAAATACAAAATGGCATTGCTGCATCTGCATGCAGTGATGATAACGCCTTCCCTAATAGGAAATGGTAGTCAAATTTAATATCCAGGATTATTTGTGAGCATTGGATTGAACCAAGCTCCAAGAAATGTTCTATACGAGTCAAACTGCTGCTAGCAAAAAGTGCTGGAGAAACTCAGCAGGGCTGGCAGAATCTGTAGGGAGAGAAACAGAGTCAACAGTTCAAGTCCAGTGACCCTTCATCAGAACAGACAACACCTAGGAATTGATGGTATTTATGTTGCTGACGGGATACTAGTGAATCAGATAGATGGAAACAGTGCTCTCGGGAAGCAGAAGAGTAAGGAAAGAAAACAAAGTGATTGGTGATAGTAATCCAGGAAAGACTTGGTGATAACAGGAACTGTGAGTATGTGATAAATGGCTTAGCTAGGCTGAGGGCCATTGATATAGGACCTGGGGATGTGGGTGTGTATGCGTGTGGCATTAACTGATATGGAGGGATGTTTATGCTCTGAAATTGTTCAACTCAATATTGAGTCCTGAGGTCTGTAAGGTATCTAGGCAGAAGTTGAGGTGCTGTCCCTCCAACTTGTGTTGAGCTTCACTGGAGCACCGCAGCAGACCTGACACAGAAATGTTGACATGGAAACATGGTGGTGCGTTGAAGTGGACTCATGAAAAGTGTTTCATGAAAAGTGGGCTAGGTGAATGTTTTGCTTAACTATTTCACTCTATATGATTTGATTTTTATTTGATTGTCTCATGTACTCATGTACAAGTGCACAGGAGGACAGTGAAAAGTGTATGTCACCACACAATTCGCCATCTTAGGTGCAGGTACCTAGACACAGAATCTTATCAAGGTAGAAAGGAAAAACAAAGTTAAAAGTTAAACATTGCAGCAATTATGGTATTATGTAAAACATATAAAATAAGATAAAAAATTACACATTGCAGACTCTGTCTGTTTAGTTTGACAATTTAGCTTAATAATTTCAGGGCATGAGCACATCCTTCCATTTCTGTTACCACCCCACCTCACTCCATACCCGCCAGGTCCTGTCCTCTATAAGGTTCACTCAGCATAGACAACTCATTTTAAAGTACTCACAGTCCCCATTATCATCTTTTCTTCCCTACATTACTATCAGCAATCCCTTTGTCTGCTTTCCACTTTTCCCTATTTCTATCCATCTATCTCATCCTTAATAATCCTTGACAAGGTGGTGCTAAGTCACCTACTTTAACTATTGCTTTCCAATTGGTATTAGTGCGTCCACAGAGCTGTTGGGGAGGGAGCTTCCTGGATTTTGACCCGACAGCAGGCAAGGAAATGTAAGATTGTTACAAGTCATGATGGTGGGGTGGATTTTACGAGTGCTGTGATCTTAGCCTTCAGTGACCCCCTACCCCCCAACGCCCACCTTGACTAAAACGTTTCTGGTGAGTTAGCCAATGAACTTCAACAGTGGTTCAAATGCTGATTTAACATTGGAACAGCATTAATTGCTTTAAAACAAGACTTCTTATCTCAGGAGGAAGTCCCTATTCACAGAGCAAACTGGATGCCCAGCAGCACTACAGTTACCACAAGTGCCAGTTGGCAGCTGTGGCCACAACTGTGACTACTGTCAATCCTGACAAAATGGGACAGAGACGTAAGTCCAGTGTATTGTTGGGACTAGGCTGGTAGTTCCCAGTGGGGTTTGGCAGTGAGAGGAGTGTTGAGGGTGCCCGATTTCAGATGCCAAAGTGGAGGATAAGGTGGAAAGTACAATTTCAGGTAGGTGGCACCGATGGGCTAAGGGAACACACAAAACAGGTCACCTCCCCCACTTACACAACATCATCCCACCCACACAGAGTCAGGTCTACCCTGCTGTGGATAAAGTACCATTAAATAGTGACTCATGGGTGTGTGGGCATCTGATGAGTCCCAGTTCCCTGCATATTTTCAGATCGATCGGGTAGGGGTAAGTAGCTAGTGGGAAGAACACCTACTGAGTTTTAGGAACCCACCAGCCTTTATAAGCTGCTGACAATGGAGCTTAAAATCCAGACATGTGTGCGGTTTTGAAGGAAACCTGCTGCTGGTTTTGTTCCCATGCATCAGTTGAACTTGCCCTTCCAGGTGGTAGAGATCACAGATTTGGAAATCACTGTCAAACAAGCCTGGATATGCACTGCAGTGCATCTTTTATAAGTGCTGCTACTTTGTGTTGGTGGAGGGAGTGAATGTATAAGGTGGCAAATACAGTGTTGACCAAGCAAGGTTGCTTTGTTCTCAATTATGTCAACCCTACTCGAATGTGACTGCAGCCACACTCATCCAGGAAAGTGGAGCATATTCAACTGCACTCTTGAAATGTACCCCATGGATCATGGACATGCCTTGTGGAGCAACAAGGTGGGTTAACTGCTACAGAATTCCCAGCCCCTGACCTGCTCTTGAAGCCACAGTATTTTTGTCCAATTAAGTTTATAGTCAATGATTACCTTCAAAATGCTGATGGTGGGAGAATTTTGTAAAGACAATACTGGTAAATGTCAAAAAACTAGTAGATTCTCTCATGTTGGAGGTGGCCATTCCCTGACACTTGTGTGACACAAATGTTATTTATCACTTACAAGCTATAACTTGAATGTCACCCATACCTTGTTGTGTACAGACATGGACTACTTCAGTGTCTAAGGATTTGTGAATGGTACTGAACACTGCGCAATAATCAATTTTCCACATTGTCGAGTAGATGCCTGCCTTGTAGATATACTGGGATAGTGTGGCTAAAGACACAGTTAGTTGTGCAGCACAAGACATCCCATTGATAGTTCTCTAAATGATTAGATATTTTCCAACATGTACCCTTATAATCATTGCTCCTGACTTGTCAACTACAACATTCTGATTTATTTTTGTTACTAACAATATTAAAATAGTCTTTGTGAACCTAATGTAATTGGAAATGACTGATAGGCATAATTTGTGTCTGTCATATATACTTCAGGTATACTATTCAAGCAACTTACTATACAATAACTTCTTGTATAATGAACTAAGAGTGCAAAAGCTAAATCCATTTTAATGTCAGCTGGTTTCTTTTGAACATATATTGCTTTAAACTCTCCAACAGTAAATCACTGAAGTGGTCCACTGTAGAAACAGGATGATTGGCCCATGATGCGTGTATCAGCTCTATGAATGAGCATTGCAACTACATGTTTTCTCCTGTCCTCTCCCCATAATCCTGCACATGGATTTCTATTCAAATAATCATCTAATTCCCCCCTTGAATGCTTTGATTGAACTTGCCTCCACCACACTTCCAGACAATGCAAGTTCAAACTAGATTTTGTGTAAATTGTTAAACTGAAATTCTAATTCAACAGCACTGTTATTTCCTGGTAGTTTTTGGCTCGGAAACTTTGTTCTTGACAAACTACTGTTTCTTGAATGTTTGTTTCTCGGATTGCCTAACAAATAAAAAATTCCAAGCTTGTGTTCTTGTCATTCTGTCTGCAATATTGATACACAAATAGTGGGGTGGATGGGACGTCTAAGGTCAGGACGTTGACAGACAAAAGCCATGGTCTCGACTTGAGAACTACATTAATTCCTAATGCTAAATGTAAGGCATTCATCTGCATCATAGAGTTTCTCAAGAAACTTTTGACTTTCAAATTCCCCATTTCACGAATGTCAAAGACTTTTCTAAAATAAAGGACCATAACTTATTTTTAAATTAATCACAATGTTAATGGTATCACTGTTGTTTTGTGCAAATCCTACATCAATTTTATACATTGGAAGTTTAGATATAAAAACAGACCTCCAGCACCTGGCATCCACATTGTGTCATTTTACCATTTGTTTCATAAAAACAGCATCTCACTGTACAGCCATGACCAAAATGCATTGAATGATATGAAGTTGCAGTGCATGTATATACTAACAAGTGTATGAACTAAACTTGTCACAAAGAGTCAGTTAAGAACAAAGGCCTTAGGACCAGATAGGGCATTTGGCCCTTTGAACCAGCTCCACCAATGGTTGAGACTACAACCAAATCATGGTTGATCTGGCTGCGGTCTCAACTGCCATTTTCTGTCTGTACCTCATAATCAAAAGTCAATCTCAATCAGCCTTGAATAAATTTAAAGATTCAATCTCCGATGCATTCTGGGAAAGGGAATTTCACACTCTAATTGACTGCTGAGGGAAAAAATAAACTCCTCACCTCTGTCTTAACAGGGAGATTGCTTATACTTTAACTACATCTCAAGTTTTAGTCTCCCCGCAGAAGAGGAAAAATTTGTTTCATATCCATCCTATCCAGTCCTCTGAAGATCTTTGATGTTTCAATTAGATCACCTCTCATTCTTCTAAACTCCAAAAAATATTGGCCCCAACCTTTGCACACAAAATAAGCCCTGTCATGTTTCTTCAATTTGATTGAATAGAGAGTAGAATAATTGCCTTGAATCTTTCACATTGGACTCAAATACCCTATTTCCATTACATTTTCAGCTCAGACTTCCAGCAGCTTAATATGCAAAAGATTCAAAAACTTAAATGCGCTGGGTGAGTCGAACTAATGACAGATGCAATAACAATCATTCTTGTAACAATTTATACTCCAAAAAGTGAGATGAGTTTTCTGATTTCCCAGACAAGCTAACAAATTGTTTATTGTCTGGGAAAACAACTTTGTTTATACATTAACTATTGTTTGGTGAAGTATCTTTTATAAATATGACGTATTTAAAAGATAAGCAATAAACATAACTTCTGGTTCAAATCCCTCAGATAGGAAAATGGTCAAAAAGCCTAAATAGTGACAATTGGGTTATCTATCAGCAAACAATGAATTATTAGGACTGTGCATGAAAAATAATTAAATACGTTTAATGCTATTCAGAGGTACAATTAAAGTAGCAAAATGTTAGTAAATTATTTGTTTATTAGTAGTTTTCTAGTCATTGATAATAATTATCCAACATGGTTTGCAGGAAAACATTATTTGCAATCCTTGGTATTGGTTTTTGTCTTATTCTTTCGTCAAAAGGGGGTGTCACTGGCAAGGCCACTACTTGTTGCCCATTCCTAATTGACTTTAAACCTTGCTAGGTTATCGCAGGGAAAGCACTTAGGAATTAACCACATAGCTGTGCATCCAGAGTCACATGTAGGCCAGATCATGTAGAGTCAGCAAGTTTCCTTCTCTAAAGGGCATTACTGAACCAAATATTTTTATATAATCTAGTTGCATGACCACCCTTAATAATGATATCTTTCAATCTCAGATTTTATTTAATTTCCAACTGCTGTGATGGAATTTGAACCTATTATGCCATATCTAGATTAACTAGCCTAATGACATAACCAGTGTGTCATCATCTCCCCTAAATAGATCCAATCTATTTTTGAATGATTTGTTAAATAACAGCCTCCACAAATATATTGCTCTACACTTGCTGCATATCTTTAGTGATGGAATAAGTGCATAACATGCATGATGTTAATTTTATTGATGCACCCAATAACAATCATTAGCTCTATTTTAAAAACAAAATTAATCTGTCCCATTACCATAGCCATCCCTCTAAACTTGCATAAAATAACTTTTATGTGTCTAGTAGTTGACATTTTTAAGACAATCCTGGTCATGACAATGAAAAGATTAAATAAGTCATATGGAGCATTTCATGAAAGACATTTTACTGGTTAATTTCAGGTGTAAAAATTGTTTACATCTGCTATTAATCTGGAACAGACCAATTCGTATACTTTTAACCCAGAACTCCAATTCTTCAGAAAGTGTAATTGCTAAAAGAGCACTGTAATCTCAGGTAACACGAATTTACTTGAAGAATGTTTGTAATATATCCAAGGTCCACAAATAAGCTGGGAGTGTTTAAACCCAGGTTTCATGCCCATTGTATACAAATGAAAACAACCTTAAGTATGTTCCACAAAAAGAAATCACACTGAACATTTTGAAAGCATCAACTTTTTTCATGTCTAAAGTAATTCATAAACTTGGAGAAAAAAATTGGAATACTTTTACTGATCTATTTTCCTTTATTCTTTTTAAAAAGGTGGGCATTGCCCGAGACGTATTTTCACAACTATGAACTGACCTACTAAGTCATAGTTTTTAAAAAGCTTTCATTATTCATCCCGAGGTTTCCCAAGCGCGCAATTGCAACAAATGAGCTAATTACCCGCACATTTCTGCCGGCGTGCGCTTCTAATCCTCAATTTGACTGAGACCTTGTCGCTCTGTTTTCCTGCTCTCCTTCACTATTTTATTCCTTGTTGCTTCCAGTCTGATAGTGAAAGCCCAAGCATCCCCCTCGTGTGTGAATGTGCTCTGGCCATTGTTTCCCTGCACCCACCCCCTCCCAAACTTTCCCCTTTGTTCCGCAAGGATGGTGCTGCCATAGGGACGGGGGGGATTGAGCTGCATTTGATTGACATGATCAGCGCTCCAGGCACAAGAAACTGACCGAGAGCATCCCGGAAATTGGCTGCAGCCGCTCGCTATTTTCTCAGGCTGTATCTGCAAACACCTCACCAGCAGTCAGCAGGGTCTTTTGTGAATTTGCCTTTCTCGCCGAACAATGCGTGTCCATTCGGGCTTTGTTCACACAGCAAGAATCAATGCATTTTATTTTATTCATTGTCATATACCCTACTGTGTGAAAGCATCATTAGAACTTTAAAGGCTGATTATATTATTGATTTCTACTATACAAATAGGTTATGTTTCGAGGTTTGAAGTTAGGTCGCTTACTTCAATCACCCACAACGTTGAAACGACATAAACATGATGTTAAATGGCCTAGAATTTGCTGAACTGGGACACGCTTCTTCCAGGTTATGCCAAACTTCTTCAATGGAAAAAAAGTATCACAACATTGGCTAGCAATGCTCCTTACAATGCTTCAGTTTCCTCTCACAGTCCAAAGATGCGCAGGACAGGTGGATCAACCAGACCAACTTGCCCCACCGATTCCAGCCAGGGCTGTGAGGTTAGGTGAATTATCTGTGATAAGTGCAGGGTTCTAGGAGTCTGGGAGAAATGTCTTTGTCTGGGTGGAGGTAACAAGGTGTAGAGCTGGATGAACACAGCAGGCCAAGCAACATCAGAGGAGCAGGAAAGCTGACGTTTCAGGACCCACAACGTCAGCTTTCCTACTCTGATACTGCTTGGCCTGCTGTGTTCATCCTGCTCTACACCTTGTTATCTCAGATTCTCCAGCATCGGCATTTCCTACTATCTTTGTCTGGGCGGGACAACTTACCACCTACAGGTTAATTTTGTTTCCAATTTTTAAAAAAGGCTTTTTGGAGGATTGGTGCAGATGTGACGGTCCAAATGGCCTCTTTCCACACTGTAAGGATTCTGTGAGGTAGAGTAGACCACTAGGACTGAGCTGAGGAAATTAGTGAACTTGTGTAATTCTCTACCTCAGAAGGCTATGGAAGTCAATTCACCTAAAGATAGAAACAATTTTCAATTTTTGGCAGAGCAGACTCAAACTGCTGAATCACCTACCCTTTCTCCTAGTTTCACTGTTCTGTAATTCACTCTAGTCTTAAAAATAACAAACCCAGTTTATTTATTCTCTCCATAGCATTCATCCTTTGTGATGTTCTAGGAAATCCCCTCTGCATCCTTCCTACTCTCTCGATATCCTTCCTAAAAGCTGATGCCAAAATTTGACAATTCTCCAACTGGACTACAGCCCAATGTCTCTACTTAAAAATCCTAAGGACCCTGTGTGTATCTATTTAAAAAATCTTAACTTTCCTTTCCACTTTTAAAGACCACCTTTCCCCTACAATCCTTGGGTTTGACAATCTCTACGTACCTAAAATTGTACCATTTAGATTATAATGACACTTGCCTTGCCTTTCTTTCTGCTTTACTTCATATTTCTCTGTATTAAATTTCTCCAGGCATACATATATCCATCCAACTCACCAATCTGCTATGCCTTCCTGAGGCTGATCACAACCATCATCATTATTTGCTACAATTTAAAATCCTTTGTCAGTGCAAGTTTTGAAATAATGTCTACATATCCAAGTCTAGGTCATCACTATTTATAAAAATGATCAGTGACATTAAATAAGAAAAGGAGAAATAAAGATCAAAATTAGATCAATCAAGATTCAACTGGAATACAGGAACAAACAGCAGAAAGGAAATACTGAATAATAGGAAGATATGAAAAGAAACAAAATGGAAAAGGAAGATGACATATTTAAAAGTTACATTCTTCACACCTCCAAGAACACCTTACCATCTGCAGGAATGAACTTCACAGTTACAACTCTTTTGGGTCACTGAGTATTAGATTGATTAGTTTTGTAGGAACATAAAGCTTGTCATGAAAAAGGTCCTTACATCATCAGGTCCTAACTTTCTGCAGCAAGTGTAATTTGTTTTAACAGTGCAAATACAGAGATTGCTTGCAAATCAATCCAGCTGTGGTGCAACAGGCTCAATTATGAATCGGGGGGCACTGTTCTGAGAGAAGCCA
Source organism: Ginglymostoma cirratum (assembly GCA_024137785.1). Lineage (NCBI taxonomy): Eukaryota > Metazoa > Chordata > Chondrichthyes > Orectolobiformes > Ginglymostomatidae > Ginglymostoma > Ginglymostoma cirratum. Next base: position 19,893,515 of record JAHRHZ010000021.1, read on the forward strand.
ATGGTTTGTCTTTAAGAACTTAAGACCACGGACATAAGATCAGAAGTAGGCTATTCAGCCCATTGGCCTTTACCGTTTAATGAGATCCCCATAATCCTCAAATCCAGTTTCCTGCCTTTCTCCATAACCCTGGATTCCCTTACAGATTAAAAATCTGTCTCAGCCTTGATTATACTTAATGATCAAGTCTCAACTGACTTCTCTGGTAAAGAATTCCAAAGATTCACTACCCTCTAAAAGAAGAAATTCCCCTCATTTGTGTTAAATGTGTGACCCCTTATTCCAAGATTATGCCCACTGGTCCTAGATTGTTTCCCCTTATGGGACAATCTCTCTGCATCTACCCTGACAAGTTCCCTAAGAAGCTTGTGCTTCAATGAGGCCACTTTTCATTCTTCTATGTTCCAACAAATACATGCCCAATATACTCAACATCTCCCCATAAGACAATGCCTCCATACCTGAGATCAGCCTATTGAGCATTCTCTGGACTGCCTCCAACGCCAGTATGTCTTTGCTTAGATAAAGGCCACATAACTGTTTACAGTATTCCAGCTGTGGTCTGACTAGAGTCTTGCATAGCTTTAACAGAACCTCCCTGCTTGGCTAAGCCGAGAATAAAAACATATGTCACATTGAGGCTTGGCTTTTGTGGGAGGTGGGAGTAAATAGCATGAAATCACATTAAACCAGGTTTAGAAAGTTAATTTCTGTTTCAAAACAAAAATTAAGAATGCTGCAACAAGTGTCTACATCCATCCCCCTTTACACAGATATGTAAAAGAAAAACAAGGTGGATAATTAAGGAGGGGTCATGCTTCAGTGAGACTAAATGTTGTAGCTCCGAAGGCGAGGGCTCTACTTAATGTGAACTAGGTGACAAACAAGGAATGGGTTTGGGAAGATGAGTGCCACTTCAGTTGTTGGATCGTCTACCAACCAATGCTGAAACATTTATAACAGCCTGGCCAAGATGGGCAAAGGAATCTTTTATCTGGGCTTTAATTCTAAACTCAGAATTTTATTTAATTGGAGAAAATAATCAAAAGTTCTCTGTTTTACAGCTACTTTAAAGGAGGTTTCAGCTGGAATGGAGCAGATTTTTTTTAAAATTCAATGTTTGAAAAGGGTGGGTTGCTCAGATGTTTTCAAGCTATGTGTGAGTTTATTTAGGGTAGAACCCAAAGGCAATTTAAGTGTAAAGGCAGAATCTTATCAGGTCAGAACAGTCAAAAAGTCCAATGTGGTCTATCTAAGCTTTGGGACCCACCTGCTGCTAAGCATCAAGGTACATTTCTCACTTGCTAACAAGTTGCCATTTAAGGAGGATTATAGCTTGTTAAGTGTCTGTATTGCAGTTCTGAAGAAGTTATACTGGTCTTGAAACATTAACTCTTTCTCTCTTTACAAATGCTGCCCAACCTGCTAAATTTGTCCAGCATTTTCTGTTTCTGTCACACTTGTTTGTTTTCCTTCACTTGCTGCAGCAGGGTCTCCACACAGACATCAATCCATGGTACATCCTGTGATGACAATTAGGCACCATTCTGGCACGATTATACACGGGTCTATACAGAAACTCAAACAGATGGTGCATTGAGTTGAACTGAATTAGCTTTATTGTCACATATAGCAAAAACAATCAAATTTATGCAAACATGAGTCTTCATATAGAGTTCAATGTCACCCACGCCACCAAAATCAGTTTTCTTCTTTCTGTACTTTACATTATGATTCGATGCTGCCCCTGGTTCTGCAGCTGGGGTGGAGGAAGCCTGCTTGCCAGTGGAGCCTGTTGACTCTAGAAGTTTGGTTGGGTGACCCTGGGAGTGCTCGTGCCAGGACAGCCCAAACATGCTAAAGGTCCATTACCTCTGGCTCTCCTCAGTTTCATCTTCCAAGAGTTGCAGCAGGGCAGGAAAAGTGGAAATGGAGGCTTTGGCTACCCCTAGAGTTTCCTGAGATTTTTGAGGGACCTGTGTGTAGTAACTCCTTCTGGCTGGATCCCTCCCGGAACCGCACTGTCTCCTCTGAGCAAGGGACATCTGCAGTGCCACCTTCCCCCTTCAGTTCTGTGGACCAGTGGCTGGGCCACTGAAGTGTAAGTGTGTACCACCCTGCAGAAGACCCTGACAGTTCTGGACCTGGCTTTCCATGACAGCTGCCATCCTGCTGACATCACAGAATCCTCTCCTGCCTGAGGCTGAGCAAGTGCCTGGTCTCCTGCAGTCCTCCAAACACCAGCAGCCTCGGCCCTTTCTTCCTCAGCCAGCTACAGAGCTATCACAATGAGTTGCTCACCAGGTGGTGCTCCCATATTTTCTAAGGCTAATATTACCACAGAGGTGTCAGTATCTGAGTTACAGGAAGTAGCCGATACTTCCCTTACGTTCATCCCCAAAGGCCTTTTGGTGGATCAGGCCGTTTCTCCACAGATGTGTGTGAACATCAGTACCTGCAAGACTGAAGAGATGGAGGTATCATGGTCAGTGGTTAGAAGTGCTGTGGAATAAATGACATGGACAGTGAGGTTCGTGTCAGGTTTGTAATAGAATTAAGTGTGGTACTTACTTGGTTGCTGGGACATGGATGTCTTGGCATCCCCACAGAAGTCTTCCTAATTTCCAGTGAGGTTTCAGGATTCTGTCCTCTTAGGGTTGAGGAGTCTAATGTCCCACACCCTGGCCCCTCACTGCCATAGTATAGGCCCTCTTATCCTGGAATGAGAGTAAGGAAAGGATTGAGTGAGCTGAATGTGGGAGGCAAGGCAATTATGACTGATGCAGGTTGGGGAAATGTGATGAGATACTCGGAGGGAATGTGGAGACAGCATAAAGGGCATGCAGGGTTAGTGGTGTAGGAGGTTGAGGTGAAACCTAAGTGAACAAGGGAAGAAGTTGCATGCAACTGTGAGAGTGGCAGAGCATGAGCCTTGGTGGGAGGTAGATGCAGTGGCAAGGATAGACACAGTATGAGGGAACAGAGAAGAATGTGACATTATGCTAGTGGAGCAGAGAAGGTTATTGACATTTTTATGATAATGGTGGCCATTCCTGACCATTGAGAACACACTGACCCAGCTGGTGACCTCAGACCAAGCTCCATGTTCTGATGGCCTCCTCTGCCAGTTCTCTGGGAAGAGGATGGCACTCCTTTGTACGACCCTATCTATCAGAATCTCCAGGTAGATACCTGTTGGAGAATGGTGGCTCCATCTTCTTCTTCAACATTTTCAGAATCTGCCCATCACAGGGCAGGACAGATTCAGAACGCCACGTGAGTGCACAGTGGTAATTTCAAGATCATGCAAATGCCAAGGATCCTTGTCTTTGGACAAATATCTGGTGAGTGGTGAGTTATTCTGGGAATGACACTGATTAGATGGTGCCTGGCTCGGATGTGAGGGATACCATCTGGGCAGGATAGGTCATTAATGGGATAAGTTTTGTGTGATAGGGAAAAAAAATCTTACTAGGCCCCATGGTGAGAAACCCTCTAAAAAACTCGACACAACTCACAGTTCAACAAAGAAATGAAAGAATCAGCCCATCAACTCTGCTGCTAGTGGAAACAATGCTTATAAAATGTTTACAAAGGCTGGTAATCAGGTTGACAGTTTCAAGTCTGTTCTGTGTAGAGAAAAGGGTCAACACCAGAGCATGCACAAAGGAAGGTATGTCAATGATCATGTCATGATAGCATCATGGTAGGGGACTAAAATTTTAGACCTCATGCTGACCCAGACTGTGCAAAGGTGTACATAGTGTAAATAATATATTACTTTACAAAGTCCTAAGACTCTAGACATATCTTTATCAGAGTAATATGCCCATACATTATTAGAAACTCCACACAACAGTTTCTAAAGAAAAAATTATCTGAAAAAAGTTCTTTCAGTTTAACAACTACATATCATGATTACCAACTCATCCAAACTTTTCTTCTTTTCTCTTCAGGTGTACTTGAGCTTAGGCATAAATAATTAACTTGCATCAGATATCACTGTGATTTTTGCCACAACACAGCAAATGGTATAACAAACAAACTCCATTATTTCCTGGAACTATTATACTTCAATAATGGTGCAGATCATTAATGCAAAATTTGAATAACTTCTAGCACTAATATTACTACAGATGTGAAATAGATAAAAGATTCATATCTTTATACTTAAAAAGGATTTGGTGCTATTGGAAGGAACATGTTCATTTCAAATTCGTTATGTTTAATGAGGGGAAAGTGTAGGAGTGTAACATTTGGTTACTTATGTTGTTGATAATTAACCTCAGGTCTCTTACGTGACTGCCATTTCAGCAAAACCTCTGTGAATATTTTCCTACTCAGTGCAAATGATCCTAAAGACATTGTGGGACAAAGTTGGATAGTATCCAAAAGCTTGAGGATCATGATCTGCAAGTAAACTACATTGCTTGTATTTGAATAATTGTAGTATGCAGCCCAGCACTAAATGCATCACTGAGTGCTGTGTGCCTCTGCAGGCTCCCGGAAGGCTAACACCATTTTAAAGCCGGACATTTGGCCCAAGTTACTCTGAATCCTAGTCAACTTGTGGACCTTGTTTACGAGTTGATAAACGATTCCTGAATCTTCAGATAGATGCCTTCCTGTGTTTAATTGTCAACCCAAGTGAGCAGAACAAATTGAGGTCAAAGAAACACCCTAGCAAAGGCTTGAACTCTGATGCTCTACAACCAAGCCACCAAGGCTCTTTCTCATTAACTTGTGGGGAACTCCTTCTGCATTTGTGACAGCTGCAGCTTCAGAAGTGGAACTAAAAGATTTAAGAGCTGCCAGTCCTTCAATTGAACAGCAGCTATTGGTGTTGGACGGCTGGCCCTTAAAGGGTAGAGGTCAGGGTAACACATGTTCTGGTGTGACGGACTTGAAGGGAATCCTACCAAAGAGGGTCAATGGACATGAATACTAAAATGCTTGGTCCATGGTAGGCCTGCCAGAAGGATTACGTTCAATGTCAAGAGTCATAGAGATGTACAGCATGGAAACAGACTCTTTGGTCCAACCCATCCATGCCGACCAGATATCCTAGATAAAACTAGTCCCACTTGCTAGCATTTAGCTCATATCCCCCTAAACCCTTCCTATTTATTTACTCATCCAAATGCCTTTTAAATATTGTAATTGTACCAGCCTCCTCCACTTTATCCGGCAGCTCATTCCATGCAAGCACCATCCTCTGCTTGAAAAAGTTGCCCCTTAGGTCACTTTTAAATCTTTCCCCTCTCACCTTAAACCTATGCCCCCTAGTTTAGGACTCCCCCACCGTGGGGAAAAGACCTTGTTGATTTACCCTATCCATGCCCCTCATGATTTTATAAACCTCTATAAGGTCACCCCTCAGCCTCTGATGCTCCAGGGAAAATAGCCCTAGCCTAATTCAGCCTCTCCCTATTGCTCAAACCCTCCAACCCTGGCAACATCCTTGTAAATCTTTCCTGAACCCTTTCAAGTTTCACAACATCCTTCCTATAGAAGGGAGACCAGAATTGCACACGGTATTCCAAAAGTGGCCTAACCAATGTCCTGTACAGTTGCAACATGATCTCGCAACTCCTATACTCAGTGCACTGACCAATAAAGGCAAGCATACCAAACGTCGTCTTCACTACCTATCTACTGCGATTCCACTTTCAAGGAATTATGAACCTGCACTCCAAGGTCTCTTTTTGTTCAGCAACACTCCCCAGGACCTTACCATTAAGTGTATAAGTCCTGCCCTGATTTGCCTTTCCAAAATGCAGCACCTAAATATTTATCCTATTTATCTAAATTAAATTCCATCTGCCACTTGTCGGCCAGTTGGCCCATCTGATTAAGATCCTGTTGTACTCTGAGGTAACCTTCTTCACTGTCCACTACACCTCCAATTTTGGTGTCATCTGCAAAGTTACTAACCATACCTCCCATGTTCACATCCAAGTCATTTATATTAATGACAAACCACAGTGAACCCAGCACTGATCCTTGTGGCATGCCACTGGTCATAGGCCTCCAGTCTGAAAAGCAAATCTCCTCCACCACCCTCTGTCTCTACCTGCGAGCCAGTTCTGTATCCAAATGGCTAGTTTCCCTTGAATTCCATGTGATCTAACCTTGCTAACCAGACTACCATGAGGAACCTTGTTGAATTTCTTACTGAAGACCATATAGGTCACCTCCACTGCTCTGCCCTCATCAATCCTCTTTGTTACTTCTTCAAAAAAACTCAATCAAGCTAGTGACACATGACATCCCACACACAAAGCCATGTTGACTGTCCCTAATCATTTCTTGCCTTTCCAAATGCATGTAAATCCTGTCCCTCAAGATTCCCTCCAACAACCTGTCCACCACAGAAGTCAGGCTCACCGGTCTGTAGTTCCCTGGCTTTTCTTCACCATCTTTCTTAAATAGCGGCACCACATTAACATGGATGAATCCAATACTTGTTTCATCGAGTTTCAAAACTCTAATAAGTACTTATTTTATAGCATGACATTTCACATTAACAGTGAACTTTTAGAAGCCACAATCATTTATTTTAATTTTCCAGTTTTCATCAAAGAGAAAGTAATTGTTTGAATGTGAGTCCAGAAAATAAATTGTGGGAGATCACAATTTACAATTCACAATGCCAGCAATTCATAAACAACATAATTTTGCAGACAGACTATACAAGTTAACTGTCTGGCACAACTGATCAAAAGGAAGTACAATTACTACTTATGAAATTAATGCAATATACTCAGAAAAGCAAGAATACATAAGAAAAATGTTTACTTATGTTTGTATTACAAAATAAGAATATTTATCATACACTCAAAAAGGTTTTAAGTGTAAAGGATTGTTTTTACTAAACATCTACAGTAGATGGACACAATTTTATTTGAGTAAATAACCTTACATCACTGTCACTGCTGACAAGTTATCACAAAAAATTAATCGTGTAATAAATTTACAAATATTTAGGGTAAAGCATTTAACAAAACAATTGCTAACATGCAGGCAATGTTCATAAATGTGTATATGAAGAGCCATTGGCCTAGAAATTGGTTCCAGCCAGAATGCTTCCCATGCTGGAATGGGAGGGGGGCTGGTACTTGGGTTTTGGCCTCATTTACATAAGATTGGTGAGTTATGGACATCCTCTGGGAGACACCAGGCTGCTTGATGGTGAAGTAAACTCTAATTTCAGGCCATGTGAGGGGAACAGCAATCACTAATGGGTTGACAATGGTCTTTGGCATTGCTGTGGAGTTAGAAGGAACAGTGCTATTCCTCCTGGTTCAAACTTCAGATAAGGCTTGCTTTTAAATATTCCCTTATCGATGGCAGCCTTCAATGGCCTTTTATGAGGTTTTTGAAACCTCCTTCTTGAATCTTGCAGCATTCAGCAAGCAGAAATATGAAGAGGAGATCTGAGACAGGAGTTATTTATGAATGCCTATGCAACAAAACTAATGTCTATTTGAAATACAGGGTCTCGTCACTTTTTTTCTGCTTTCACCATTGAGGTGGGCTATGAACTTTCAATGCAAAATTTGCACATGCAGACTGCCTGTTATATCAATACTGAAGTCACTTTCTTTTAAGGTGGACATCAACCAATTTCTAGGCCATTCGCTAAGAATATCAATCACCCTTAAATAAAAGATGATTAATTCCACTGGCAGGAACAGTCTGTTGGTTCTTGAAACGTAAAATCAATCCAAGTAGCATTTCCAGCACAGAAAAGTGGTACAGTCTGAACTGTGAGCTCAACTTCTCTACAACATTTGCAGAATCTTGCATAGTTGTTAATATTAGTGTTGAATATCATAGCAGATGGGCACTTGCCATCACAAGAAGCTACAATGACCTGGAAAGAATTAAGAATCATGATGAATTCTCCCTATTTAATTTTCTCTGCAGTAAAACTGAATACAACAATGCTGTCAATTCCACACTCTAATAATACATTTTTGTTTTAAGCAACAATGGTAAAACCGGAACTAAGATGGTGTTATACGTACAGCGCCAGTTGTGCGGCAGTCATCCTTTCTTATGATCATTTTAACATTTAACTTCCGGCAAGGCCTTGTATCTTCTTTGCCTGGTAATAAATAGACACATTAATAGATTGACATATTAGCAACAATTCTTTATACAACAATGCAAATGTGAACATCAACTTTAAAGACATGCTTTTATTTGTTTCATGATACTAAATAAATATTAAGACTAATTCAGTAAACACTGCTATTGACTTATTTCAGTACACAGTAAAGCAAGAACACAAAATGTTGGCATAAAGTTGTGTATCCATTGCCAGCTACAAATGTTGACGTCTTAGAAGTTAAATGACATGGTGACAGCAATAATAAGCATTCTAACTTCATGCTGTGCAATTATTAACTTGCTTTACGGTTGTTATTTTACAGTTTAGTTACAAATGATCTCCAACAGTTTTCTTGTCTGTTCATTTTGCTTGTTCAAAATCACTTCATATCATGGAGTTATAGTAAAGTGTCGGATCTATACGCTTCCAAGATGGTAATTGTTTTTGAACTGCTTTGAGGTGTACGAATATAAGGTGTTCTACAAATGCAAGTATTTCTTGCTTTCCTTTTGAAAGAGACTAAAAAAACACAACTTTTCTTCATTTTTTGCACAACTTATCCTACATTACACTGTAAAAAAAATTTAATTTCAGAATGTTTTCTAAATTAGTCATTTCAGATAAGCAAGTAATTGTAATCCAATTTATAACCTGTTTTATCTTTTAATCCCATTCTACCATTAAGGGACAAGACTTGACCTTTTAGCCTTTCGCACCTGAGCTCAACTGTATCTTAACTCCATCTATCCAATGTAACTTTATAAGCCTCTTGTTAGCCTTGTCTAAAAAAAAATCAATTTCAGTTCCCAAATCTTCAATAGTCACAGCCTCAAAAGCTTTTTCAAGCAGGAGGCTCTAGATTTCTACTACCTTTCATGTTAAGGATTTTTTCCTGCGATACCCTTAAATAATATGGGTCTTATTCTCAATTTGCATCAGTGGAAGACGTTTCCTCCTGTCTACGTGTTTACCTCATTTAATTATCTTAAAGACCTAAATGAGTATTCCAAACTCAAGGGAACTAATATCCAGTCTATGGAACCTGTCCTGATAACTAAATCCTTTTACAACAATAACGTTCTGGTAAATCTCCAAAAACAATATAACCTCAGAAATAAATGCATTTAAATGGAGCTCTCACTCGAGTTTCAAATAATTGTAACATAACATCCAGTCCTATGCATTTCAGCCACCTTGCAGTAAACACCAGTATTCCATTAACCTTTTTGATTACTACCTGTATGTGTATGCAGGTTTTTGGTGATTTTGGTACATGGACAACAACCCCCTTTGTTGCTCCACAAAGTCTAAGCTTCAGTCTCAATAAAAAATTAATTTGTCCATCTTGGATACAAATTCTCACACTTTTTACCTTAAAGTCCATCCATTATAATGTTGCCTGGTTACAAAATTTAACAATGTAGTGGCATAGGAATAGATGCCTGCAGCTATCTTATTCACCTTCTGACATCTCAGTGAACATGTGATAGGATCGTTATAAAGGTGTAATGGAGGGGTTTGAATAATCACAGCAGTGGATCTCTAGCGATTGAATTCCAACAAACCCAGACATGAGGTGAATAAAACCCCCGGGTTAGAAAGTTTTGGGAACCATAGGTCAAAGCCACCTCTTTCTCCCACCCATTATACATTTATCGTATGCAAATTCTCAGATTAATCGTATACACTTCCTTAAAATTTATCCAATTTTTAATTGCAGAAAACCTGCTTCCAACATCTCCTTAGGCAGCCTGTTACATAGGTTGAACACTCAATAAAATGGTGACCTGGAAATTTAGCCATCTTAAATTTAGTAGAAGAAAACGCAATTCAGATAATAAAGCAAGTTTGAGCTCTACATTTATCACATCCTCCATGTGAAAATAATATATTTGGTGAAGTGATGGCGGGATACTGGTGCTTTCCTCCAAGGTGCATTTTTGGGTAATGGAAAAGGAAACGAGGGAACAGTTGTTAATTGAAAGAAATGATGATTGAAGTAAAGAATGATCAGTGCAATGCAACAGAACTCTCAGTGAGTTGATTCTGTTTTTAAAATAGAATATATGGAGGTAAATTGAGTTTAGACAATAGTGGAACTTGTCTGAAGTTCTATCATTAAATTAATTGCATAGAAAATCAGTCAGGCTCCGTTACAAACATGCAAAATATCTCATTCAGTTTACACTTGACCTCGGCAATGCTTAAAAACAAAGAAGAAATCTGCACTATTATCTTTTCATTGTCCCTAACATACATAGGCACTTTACAAAAGGCACCACACAAGAGGCTCATGGCAATTGCAAGAGTATGGCAGACTCAGGGTTTCAGTCACAAAGTAAATTTAAATATTGCTACAAAAGAAGAAAACAAAGTAAGTGTTAGAAGTTTCCTAGATTAGCTATAAGTACAAAGTACATTATTCCTATTCCCCATTCACATAAATGACAGACTCAGAATGGTGTTGAAATTTGTAAATGACACTAAATTTGGTGGTTGGGGGTTTTACAGCTAATAATATAAAGGTCATCACTAAAATACAATAAACAGAGTAACAGTGTGGCACAGTGGCTCAGTGGTTAGCACTGCTGCCTCACTGTGCCAGGAACTTGGGTACAATTCCACCCTTGGGCGACTGTCTGTGTGGAGTTAGCACATTCTCCTCGTGTCTGCGTGGGTTTCCTCTGGGTACTCTGGTTTCCTCCCACAGTCTAAAGATGTGCAGGTTAGGTGGGTTGGCCATGCTAAATTGGCTGTGGTATTCAGGGATGTGTAGCTTAGGTGGGTTATAGGGGGATGGGTCTGGGTGGGATGCTTCAAGGGTTGGTGTGGACTTGTTGGGCCGAAGGGCCTGTTTCCACACTGTAGGGATTCCATGGTCTTTGAGAGTGGTACAGTAGGTGAATAAGTTGCACATGGAATTCAGTATTGCAAAGTGCATTTTGAAGTATTAATATAAAATATAAAACAGATGGTGGTCATGTTAAATTTACATGCTACCTTATTAAATCATACGTGGAGTACTTTTCCAGTTCTTCTTTCCAAATCTCAAAAAACACATTGCTACACTTGGAGGAACCGCACAGAAGATTTACAAGAAAGTTAACAGAGCTGAGATGACCTGGGACATGGTTTCTGAGGAAAATACTAACAGGAGACCTCAAGAGGATTTTACACTTAAACAGATGAAAGGATGGACATAGGCAAAGTGTTTACTGGCTCCCGAGTCTTGAACAAAGGGGCATAAGTAAGTTTCCCAAGTGTATCAACTAAAGAAATTTGGTGGAATTTCTTATCAGTGAGTCTGATAAGAATCTAGAACTCTGTGCTACATGGATTTGAAGTACTGTACACAGCATTGATGTGTTCAAGCACAGAGTTGTTGCATACATGAGGGAGAATGGTGGCAAGGTATGAGAGATAATTAGAGTGGGAGGAAGCTTATGTGAAATATAAAAGCTGGTTGGGAGCAGTCAGATTGAGTAGCCTGTTTCTGTGATGTAGGTTCTATATAAATATACTTAACACATAAAACTCATTCTGTGCTTGATATGAATAATTCTTACACCATGCACTTCACATATAATAGATTTATTGCACATTTGTTCTTGAAAAACACTGAAATTATAAAGAAAATACATAATGGGAATAGTACCTGTGTCACAGTTAGTACTACCAGTTGGGACTACTGGACTAATGGTAAAAGGTAATAAACCCAATCCAGAACCTGGCAGAATTATCAATATCAGTTTAATATAAAGTAACAGTATATATTACATTGAAATATTACATATCTGGCATGCATTAAATTAAGCTGGTATATCAGATAATGTTCATGTCACAAAGGATAGCATATGAACACAAGCTGGTGTTGAACCTGAAAGGCCATTCAAGTGCACATGCTTTTAGTCAGTGATGGCATATTTATAAATCAAAGTAATGCTAAAGAATCACATGTAAGCAGGCGATTTGGATTTAGGTGCATTCTCGGTAGCCACATCAGTTTAAAACATATATAATTCTGAAGTATAACAGTTTTTGTGATCCGATGAACTGTTTCTTTTAAAAAGGATTACTGTTGAAATGTACGTATCATGTACGATTGAGCTTGAAAATTTAGAATACACTTGGCTGCATACTGTCACCTTTAGTATGAGTTTACTTCAAACACACCTGAAATACCACAATCAAACGTCCAACTGTTAAAAATTATGTTTTTCTTTGCACTAAATATTAGTACAGCTAGTTAGTGTACCACATCATATAGGATAACACTATTGACTTGAGAGAGGGTTTTCAAAGGTGACCTAATTCACAATCTTTGATCATTAATGACTAAACACAAATGGAATGAAGACTCAGGTCTTAGCAACACAATTTTATTGCTATATTTTCTTGGTCACTGCAGCTCAGGGAAAAAAAAAACAAAGTTATGGTGTTATGCACATTCTTTTCTTTCTGCTAATATAATAATATAATTATATTATATATGCCATTTATCCAGTTATCATCACTCTCGAGCATGTATACTTGTAGTATTTAAGGAACATTTAAAGTAAACTGATCAAGCTCATGAAGAGGGACAGTGTGCAAACAATCCAAAATATTTGTGTTTTATACTCAAATGTATAGGTATAAAGTGAGCAGTCACTTTATAACATACCACTTTCTTTAAATATGTGTCAATTTTTTAAAGATTTGATTTTTTTTTCCTTGTTAGGAAAACAGTTATATTTATGGAAGGAGCTAAAGAATATACCATATGAAATAAGAGGAAAATTAAAACTAGGAATATAGAATTAGTAAGAACTTTTAAAAAATATGAGGAAAAAGATCCTTGAAACTTAATTACAAACTAGAGGGAACCTAATTGTGCCCTCATTGTTTTAACATTTTTATTTCCAAATTTACAGAAAAATTGTGTTCAACTCCTCCTAACCCAGTTGTCCTGCTCACCCTAGACTATCTTGTAGGTTAATATGGCACGGTGGATCAGTGGTTAGCACTGCTGCCTTCCAGCACCAGGGACCCTGGTTCAATTCCACTCTCAGGGTGGAACTGTCTATGTGGAGTTTGCACGTTCTCCCTGTGTCGGTGAGAGATAGTAGGAACTGCAGATGCTGGAGAATCTGAGATCACAAGGTGTAGAGCTGGATGAAGACAGCAGGCCAAGCAGCATCAGAGAAGTAGGAAAGCTGATGTTTCGGGCCTAGACCCTTCTTCAGAAATTTCTGAAAAAGGGTCTAGGCCCGAAACATCAGCTTTCCTGCTCCACTGATGTTACTTGGCCCACTGTGTTCATCCAGCTCTACACCTTATTCTCCCTGTGTCGGTGTTGGGTTTC
>JAHRHZ010000021.1:19907074-19933936 GCA_024137785.1 Ginglymostoma cirratum
TTCATCCAGCTCTACACCTTATTCTCCCTGTGTCGGTGTTGGGTTTCCTCCACTAGGCTAAAGATTTGCAGGTTAGGTGAATTAGCCATGGGAGATGCATGGTTTACAGGGATTGGGTGGGATGCTGTTTGGAGGGTAAGTGCGGACTCGATGGGCTGTATGGCCTGCTTCCACATTGTAGGGATTCGATGTGAATCTTTTTACTATTTTTCAAAAATTAGGCAAATATTAATTCAATTTCAAATGTTCTTAAGTTAAGTTTGGTTTAAAGGGATTAAATCAGTTGGCACCAAACATGAGATGGGCTGTCAGTGGACTACAAGTTTTTTTCAAATTAAAAATGACCAATTTTGAATATATGTCATTTCTCGATTGTAATTAACTGTGATATCCAAACTGTTAATTTAAATTGTAACCCTCTTCTCACTGAGGTTTTCAATAGTACCAGATGTTCAGGACTCACATATTACTTACCTGTCCACAAAACTTGGGCAATAAATCAGGTGGTATAAAAGGGGGTAGATCTCCAGTATGACAAAATCTCTTTCCAAATTATATCTCTTCTCTCTTAGGGTCATGGAACTTTAATTCCAATATTTTTCATTGAATTTGAATGATCATTAGCCTTGCTATCGCCATACTTGTCAAACATTAATCTTTCCAACAGTTAGGACTCAAGAAGGCATTTAACTGGCAAATAAACTGGCTTGAGAGATCTCGCATGTCAATTACACTTAGAATTGGTGCTCTCAATTTGTGAATACCCAATGAAATGACACAGTCAAGATGCTGGTCTACAACCAAAAACAAATTGTAAAAAAATTGATTAAAACGTAAAAGTATTTGAAAGGAAACGTAAAGAAGAAATTAATGTAAAACTAAAAATAGTGACAAGAGAAGAAAATAAATTCAGAGAATAGAAATAATGAAAATACAGGATTGAAGTAAATAAACTAAAGAATAAAAGTTTGGAAAGTAGAAGAAATCATGAAAATATGTATTTGCCTCCAAAGCTACCAAATGTTACTGAAAGTTGGAATCTGACAGATTTGCAATGGACTTGAAATTGCATGTGTTGTCTGCACTCTTCTTGGTCAAAATACTTAAGGTGATAAGCAAAATAAAAATACTGAACTTTATAATTACCTTTCAGAATGCTGCCAAAAGACTTCATATTTTCAAAGTGAATTAAGATGGTATATAACCTGTCTTTATTCGACACTGAATAGTATTCCCAAATTACACTTCAAAAGAGAATTAGGATAAATTGTTCCTCTTTTCTTAACAGTTATACTCCAGAATAAGTTGGCGGTTAACCATTTCAGCAGCCTGCATTTATCATACTGCAGCCCAAATAAGCAGTGCAATAAAACGTTCACAACAGTTGTTTAAAATGTTAACGGATTGCCGTTCAGACTGATTAAACACTACATGCTTTGTTTACTCCTTCATTTTCCCAGCGATTCACGATTTTACCACAGCTATTCAAACCAAAGCCAAACAAGCATAATATGCAGCCTTGCTCACTTACAAGTCTTGCAGCAACCGTCCATGTAAAGCTTTATGACTCCTCCTCTCTGAAGAAAGAGAAGAAGGACAAATAATCAGGAAAAGTGACTGCAGTAAGACAGAAGACAATGCTTTAAACTTTCATCTGTGCACAAATTTCAAATAGGATTATGTAGGATGGGATAGGATATACAGTACAAAAACAAGCCATCCAGCCTAACCGGTTCAATGCCAGCGTTTATGCTTCACTTGAACTCTCTCCAATCTTTCCACACCAAAATCTATCATCATAGCTAACTATTCTTATATCTTGTGTCTGGCTTGTCTTGCTTGACTAGTTTCCCCTTAAGTATATCTCTGCAATTTACTTTAATCACTCCGTGTAGCAATTTCCACATTCTCACCACTATCTGGGTAATAGAGTTTCTTCTGAATTTCCATTTAGTTTTTTGGTGACTATCTCGTATTGAAGGAGCCTATGAGTTAGACAGTTAGCATATGGTTCAGATTAATATCATCGGCATGGAATTAAATTCCTTTCCCGTCTGAGCTAAACTCAGGGATTGTCTCCTCACCTTGTCCATGGTAAACAATCTCATAGCAAATACACAACCTTGGCTTCGGCAAATCATTGTCAAAGATTTGTTTTCAGACAGAAAGCTCAGGATGATGACATTATATTGATAGCCTCAACTCATGCCCTTCACTGCAACAGATGTCCATTCTATCAATCCATTTCATAATTTTTAAAACTTCTATTATGAGTCACCCCACAGGCTTACTGTTTCAGGAGAAAAGACACCCAGCTCTCAATCCTTTCGTTGTCCACTTATTTCAGGTATCATCCATGTAACTCTGTTGCACTGTCTCCAATACCTCTTTCTTTTTATGGTATGATGACCTGAACTAAGTGAGTACTTAAAGGGCAGCCTAACCAAGGTTTGATACAGGTTTAGCATAATTTACTGACTTTTTAATTCAATGGTCTTGATTTTCCATTTTTTAGTCCAAGTCTGGGGATGGGGTATGCACTGGCGACAGAGAAAACTTACTAATTACTTCTTGGGAATGTCCTGGGCCTATCACAAGCCTTGTCAATGGAGTGCCACCTTGGCAGAAGCTGCTAGCCAACTCTGCCAGTGCCTGGCAGGTTCTGAGTGCTAACGAACATCGTGGAGACCTATTCATCAGGGAGTCAAACAACAGTGTTTTGTTTTGCTTCTCAAAGGATGGGGGTTGTAGAAAGATGGAAGATAGGGGTTAGAGGCAAATGCAGTGGATGGCTTTCAGAGGTCACCCCTTGATCCTGTCTGTGACTCCACCTGCACTAACTTAAGATAAATGGATGCCCTGCCTTTAAACCAGCAGGGAACTTTATTTTATTATTCGCTCATGGGACATGAGTGTTGCTGCCCGGCCAGGATTTATTGCCCATTCTTAGCTGTCCTTGAACTGGATGGTTTGCTAGGTCATTTCAGAGGGCAGTTAGGAGTCAACCACATTTCCATTGGTCTGGAGTCGCATGTAGGATGGTAGATTTCCTTCCTTACTGGACATCAGTGAGCCAGTTGGGTTTTTCCCCAATAATTGGCAACGTTTTTATGGTCAAAGATAGATTCTTAATTCCAGTTTTTTTTTTCATTGAATTTAAATTTCATCATCTGGGATTTGAACCCAGGTCTCCAGAATATTAGCTGAGTTTCTGGATTAAAAGTCTAGCAATAATACCACTAGATGATCACTTCCCCTAACTCTAGTTAGTCACTCTGGTTTCACAGTCAGGAAGCTAGCCACTTATACTTGCCTGCTTAAAATATAGATAATTTGGCCTGTGGTACATTCAGACCTTTAAGTGGTCATTAATTGGCCACTTAGGGAGTTTACTTGTTAGCAGGTTGGGAAAGTCCTCAAGTGGATAGTCCATTCTGTGAGCATGTGAATATATAGTCCATTCAGTACTAACTATATCCGTTCATTCCTCACACCTATCCCAAGCTCACATCAATCCACTGTCATCTGAACATTTAGAAATTATGTTTCTGATTGCAAAGTTAGCTTGTGCCAATGAACATTCTCTTGTCATTCAAGTTCATTTAGTTAAACAAATATTGGACCTTCCATATTTTCAAATTTTAGGTAGTGATAGACATGGATGTCACCGAAAAGGACAAAGGAGTAAAGTTCAAACCAGAATGGAAATGGACAGATTGTTGTGGCCTGGAGGAGACCAGACCATGACGTCATCATAATACTAATTCTTGTTCAGCAGCTAGCCTCTTTTTAGAAGGCATCTTTAAGTTCTTTTTTTTTGGGTACTGGGGCTTTTTTTGTATGTAGAGACATATTGTACGTAATTTTTCTTACGCCCACTCAATGGTTGTAAACTGTATTCCAAAAGTGAACCTGCCCTCCCAGAATTATCAAATACGAAAAAGGCATATGTTTTAGTTGTGACAGATGTACGAACCTGTATGCATTCAGTCTCATTAAATGGCGGGCAAACAACTCCTGAGCCATGTACCACAAGTCCAACAGCAGTCTCCAGGCACTCATATCTGACACAGTTAGTAACCCAAGATGTTCCTGCCTGGAGTGAAAAGTGATTAGCACACATAAGTTTGCTAATATATTATTTTGGCCAGTCAATATATACTTTCTCGATTGGTTCTAATTTAACATTTACAATGACAATGCAACACTTCAATTAATAATTCAGTGGATAGTGAATATTGCTGAAAAAACACATTTTATCAAAGCTTTTCATCTTGGACTCATCAGGACATTTCACAGAGAATACAAATTCAAGGGGAAAACTAAACAACCACCATGAGAGGAGAGTACTGACTGGCTGATATGTGGACTCTGATTGGTAGAGATGGTGCCATGGAGAATGCACCCCTTCACTGATTTACAGTTAACAGCCAAGCTTTGTTAAATTTTAAAACAAGCAGTTGTAACTCAAAATCAAAAACAGAAATTGCTGGGAAAACTCAGCAGGTCTGGCAGTATCTGTGGAGAGGACGCAAAGTTAACATTTCAGGTCCAGGATCCTTCTTCAGTTCTGATTTTCCCCAGCAATTTCTGTTTTTGCTCCTGATTTCCAGCATCCGCAGTTCTTTGGATTTTTTTGTTCAGTGTTGACTTAAATTGGTCACAGTATTGCACTGAGAAATGAGCTAGTGAGTAGCTGTCATCTATGTTATTCAGTTGAAACAGGCACCTATAAATGTTCTTTCTGTCTGCAAAGAACTAGGCCCTGTGTATTAATATTTTGGGCTTCCAGAAAAATGCAAGTGCACCACACTATATACCCGACTGACTATTCTGAATTGATTATCAGTGTAAATACGTACACGTTCAGGATTATCCAGCAAATGTTGTCCAATTGCAGAAACATATCTAATGTTATACACTGTTGCAAATTTTGCAAGTGTGGCCTGGTTGTGTATGGCCAATACCTTATTTCTTGTGAACAGTTAAAGGGACATACGTTCTGCCATTCTTTGGGACATAATGGCCATATATCTGGCATTACACCAGCATTGAAATTCATGAACCATATTATTCATTTCTCTCATAACCAGCACATCTTTTTGCATTGACAGCAGCATCCTGTAAAACACTCATGTTACTACGGCATGAGACAGTTCACCTGCTGCTCAAACCTTTGAGATACCCTTCCAGGGTAACTTGAGGTAGACTGAAGCACTTTTATCAACCATCCCGCATTCTCTTCTCATACAGTTTAAATATCAGTTTTCTCTTTGAATTTGTATTCTTACATTATGTTTTGATGAGGGCAAGAGAAGATTAAAAAGTGACTTCACAGCAATAGTCAAGTCCTGTACGATCAAATGACTATTATATAGTAATGGTAAGCATTCTTGGAATATAAGATAAATAGAACAATACAACAAAAATATCTAATGTAATTTTCACTCCTGAATGCTGACCAGCTGATATTAATTTTTGGAGCATCTTTCTTTCTTAATTAAATTTTATAAATCTAAACATATTGTTGTGCATATTTGTATACTCCATATCCTAAACATGGTACATTTAGCACATCATCATACTCCCTGTGGCACACCAACGTTACATTCTCACCTACTTCGTAATCAAGAAACGTAGGTTACCTTGGGTATTATTAATAAAAATTCTAACTGAATGATCAATCACTTGACTTCAAACGCCACTAGTTTAGACATGAAGTTTACTGGGTGAGAAATGTAACCACCTAATGAACAATCTATGCATTAAATTCTGTTGTTTTACAGGAGGAAAAAGCTGATAGGCCAACATATTACTCACGCAATATAATGGAAGCTGGGGCTATTTGTAAAATATTAATCAATTTAAATTTAGACATGAGGAATTTAAGTCTGTCTTTACACATGATTATTAGCTCTTCCAAGACTATTCAATTTAATAGGTATTTATGTAAGAAAGGTACTTAAGCTTCTAACTGAACAACAGGATGGCTTTTGATGTATTCCTGTCTCCAGGTCCTTTCCAACCAGGGTTAGCTACTTGCCTCAAAGAGGGTGTTTTGCAATTCTATCACAGTTTGTGGGCATCACCAGCTTGACCAGCATTGCTGCCCGGCTCTAATTGCACTTGAGCCGGTAGCTAATTGAGGCATAATCAGGAACCATTTTGTGCACCGTTGGTATTTTCTCCCACTGTTACAGATTGGATTGCAAGGTCTTGCTGATCTGCAATATTGTTCTCTGGAAGATGGTTTGAACTGCAAGCTGTTGGAGAAGTAGCCCAAAAGTACTGTGTACCTTGGAGGCAGATTGCGCCAGCTCACATGTTACAGAGGCACTGTCCAGAAAGTGGGGGCTCACTCCTACACAAAATATTCCTACCATTTGTGGAGGTCACCAGAACGATGTAGTTGGCCTCTATGCAGCAGGCTGAATGGCCATCGGGGCTGCAGGGATGAGAGGTTGGGATTGTATCATTCATCACCCCCTCCACTCTGATAGGCTACCCACTTCAGCCTCATCATTTGATCAGTTTACTGCAGATAACCAGGGGCACCTTCATGTTTAGGTGCCATTGAACTTGCCTGTCTGCCTCAGTAGATTCCACCTCTCTCATTGGGTTGCTCTCTCAGCAACCTTCCCTCTATTATCATTTAAGATGCATATAGAGAACAAGAAATCAACATGTTAGGACTTTTAGAAAAACATACCAGGACGCAGTCTGATCAACCTTTAAGCTCTGGTGTTTAACATCATCATCTTTAAGAGGATGACAAATACAAGGTGCAAGGTAGCCATTTAGTAAAGCTGGCTGGATACTAGAAGATTGTGCCATGAGCCAAGGTGACAACATGGAAAGGTTCAACAATTTTATGGGCCCAAAATTAGTACTCTAATAGCTGGTTGAAAATTCAACTCAGCTCAGACCATGATTTACACATTCAGTGTAATTTTCCTTTTCACTTTATGCAGTGAGATAATACAAACAATAAGCCGACTTACATTGTACAAAACAATGCTTCCACCTTCTTCAAAAGTGCACGACATATTCTTACACACTCCACAGCAAACATGAGGATCAGATGAATGAACGTAGACTTGATGCTGTTGATTAGTATAATAGAACATAAAAGTTCAGTTGTATAAAAGTAATGACAAGAATGATCCATACACATAAAAATTACAGAGTTGATAAAGTCAAAAGAAAATGACATCAATTCTTTGTATAAATAGATCTTTGTATTTCAGTGATTTCCTAAATCATGTTGGTTGGAACTAATAGTAGATAGAGTTTTTTTTATTTTCGTTTGACAAAGCTGAACATTGATGCTGATAAGTAAATAGTACAGTAAAATGATCAGAATTATTTCCCATGGCATAGTTAAGCTATAAAGAACTGCCAGCCTCTGATTGGCTGGTAGCTCCCAATGTCAGCTACCCAGTTAAGTGCCTGATTGGAATTTAATTCAGCAAGCCTTCCTGAGAAGAGTCAGTTCAGTGCTGTCCCTGGATCCCCAGGATGCAGGAGAGATTTCTGTCACTTGCATTAAATACCAGCTAACATCTTATTTTTTTCATAGAAGGAGAAGCTGTCTGACATTGAGGGATGAATTTTATCAAAAATCAACAAAGTTTCAATTTCAGGCAGTGTCATGGAGGGTTTCTCTCCATTAGCTCCAGCAAGTTGTCTCACACAATTCTCCACTGGTCACCTCTGGTTAAACTTGTCTATGGTGGAACTATAGCACCACACTCATGCTATCATGCGTTCAGAAATGGTGAAATTACTCGCCACTGCTGGTACCTCCCAGGACTCCTGCCAGCATCATATTTCAAGTTCAGCCATGAACCAGGTCAAGGCTGTCAGCCAGGAGCTGTCCTTCACAGTACACATAGCGGGTGGGGGAGGGTACAAAAATTATAAACTTCTTAAGGTATTGGAGGAATGACTGACACTTCATTGCAAATACGAGCTTCGATTGATAAATGCATTATCATCACCTGTCTGACTGACCACCATTGTAAATGCTATTGTAAGAATTGAGATTCACAGGCTACCTGTCCTTAGTACCATGCGATGTTGGAATCCTGTCTACTCTTTCACTAATGCCCAGCATAGCATAACATATTCTCACTGTTCAATGTGAAACCATTACATGATGGAAAACCTGGAAATAGTTAAAAACATTAACTTTTATTGAACAACAGCAAAGGGAAAAAAACACAAAGAAAAGACTATTTTTTCAGGGAAAAAAATCAGGACGGCTTGTCTTTCCAGAAAAAAATTACATTCAGTGAATGAACAATGCGCCCAACTCACATCTATTGGAACCTGGTGTCAATTAAGTACTAACTGTTGTGTACAATGCAGCACTGCTCTATCATGTTGAATGTGATGCTCCTCCTTCTCAATATCCTCATCTTCCTCCTCAGAAGAATGCTGTCTGTCTCCCAGCTCTTCAATCTCCATCATATCTCCTCTTTGCCTGATTCAGCGGTGCAGAGCACAGCTTGCTAGACTTATGCAGCACACTTCACCTGAACTGTATTGCATTGAGCCCTCAGGTGGATCCAGGCATTGAAAACTCATCCTCACCAGTCCTGTTTTCTGTTGGTAAAAGGTGCTGGTAAAAGAATGGGCTACATTGCTTGCACATAGATGGGGTTGCTGACATCAACCATGGTCGCAGTGGGTGGTTCTTATCTCCCAGTAACCATCTTTGTAAGGCATCCAGCCTTTAGAATGAAGCAGGAATCTAACAGTTCTCAAGAATACAGACTTCATGGCAGATTCCAGAATACCTGGTGCAAACCTCTAAGATGTGGTATTGATGATCACGGATTGTACTTTGATGAAATGAAAATCTTTTCTATTGATGAAATCAGCTGCATTATGATATGGCCCGCTCAATTCAATGTGTTTACAATGCCCTGCACGTGGGGGATGCCAGTTATATCATTAAAGCCTACTGCCTGGAATACAACACTGACTTTATCACATGGAAATCAGATGAAGCAACGTGATCTGGTACAAATTGCATTGGTAACAGCCTCACTACATTTATGGATCAAGGTTCCCTTGTTGAGTTTTGCAAGAGATGAAATGCATTAAAATTTAGTTGAGCCATCATGTTGACAGCCATTGGGATGAGATGGCCACCCACCCCTTCAGCTTGTAGTTTCCTCACCAGCAGATGGCATAGATCCATGATGGGGCCTCATTCCACACTCCTCTAATTTCTGTTGTCATGGTACAGACTTCTGAGGTCCATGCATAGCAGCAATTTCTGGAACCAGAAGTCAATGTAACTACACATCAATTGGCCATGTAGCCCCTTCAAATGGCTGCGTAGCTGTTCAGCTTAAGGGTACATTGTCTGTGACAATCACAGTCTGTAGTGGCAATGCATTGCTCTCATCTGGAGGATATAGGATCAAGCATGATAGGGTCTGGCCCTCCTGTATTTCCTTTTTGTTTTGAGGAGGCATTCAGCTGGGAGTTCTCCATGTGGACACTGCTTGGTCTAAGTACCAATGTGCCCATGTGGTGAATATCAGAAGCTGAGCAGTTTCTTAATTTTGTGAGCAGTCAGCATTCCCACCACCCAAACATGGCAACTTATCATCGTCTTCCATGTTGTGGGAGGACCCTGACAAGTTGGGCCTGGGAATATCTCTGCATGGACTTTTGACTGAGGAAATAATATTCTGATGAATGCAGCACAAACCATTCACACCAGAACATGAGAAGATTACTCTAACCTTTTCCCGTCACCCGCCATCCACATCAGCCAAGCAAGGCAGAATTGCATATGAGAGCATTTTGGCAGAAACGTACAATTCAAGATGAGAGGAAATCAGCTCCATGCTCTTGTGCAGCATATGGGGTCTTGGATTGTCCTTCTGAATTGTGGCCCACAGGTGAGACTTTTAAGGTCATTTGTGATTATTTCTGCTTCACAGAGATGACCACATTCAATTTATATTGACCAACAACAGTTGTACACTGCATGCCTTTCACATACTGGGTACTACAATTACAGGTGTCTCTAACCTTAACTGTGCAAATGCTTGATTCATGTAAAGGTAAAATCACCACAGTCCTTCCAGACTGTAAGGGCTGCTGTCTCATTAGAGAGAGACGACTGGTGGTGCTATAAGCTAAGGGTCACCACACCTCAGGTGAGAGGAGTGGTTGAGAAGGAGAGTCTTTCATTGTGACCTCAGCCAGTGCAGAAAATGAACTCATGCTGTTGGGATCATGCTGCATCGCAAACCAGCCGTCCAGCCAACTAAGTTAAACAACTCCGCCCACGTAATTGCCCCTTGAAGGGCCCCAGACAGAAAAAACGTTACTCCTCATTCCAGGTGTGGCGGCAGCTATTTTCCATCTTCATTACAATTTTGCCATTCAGTTAAGGATGGGTGACAACATAAGTTGCGCTTGGCAGAGTGAGTCATAGGCTCAGCCTCATAACTAAATAGCTTCTCTGAACCTCTATGTTCCTTTCTCGCTGGAATTCCATGTTGACCTAATCAATACTGCGCAACCTCGGTTCCCAGCTAACTCTTTCAGCTTAAGTCTTCAACTCCCAATATTACCACTTGAAGCTGGCACTACAGTTTATCCCTGAGAAAGATCATGCCGCATTGTCCAACTTTTGAAGGCAGAATGATTGTTACCATCAATGACCTGCTACTCCTGTTGTAACCCACGTCCTCCAATTCATTATTGTTCTCTCCCTTCTTGAGTTTCCTCCCTTCACATTCTTTGTCCCCTCTGAATCTCAGTATGCTGCCTCCAGTCCCAACAGTTGACTTCTACAACTTGCCTACAACAGCAGTTCCCCTGATAACCCCTTGACCTTCAGTAAGCAGACCCTCAGGACTGACCATGGCCAAAGATCCAGACGGACCTGGACAGACAGCCCCGAATGTTCTGAGGAAGGGTCACCGCACCTGAAATGTTAACTCTGTTTTCTCCTCCACAGATGCTGCCAGACCTGCTGAACTTTTCAGCAACTTTGTTTTTGTTCCCAAATGATGTGTGACCAGGCCCCTGACTGGGCGTTCAGTTAAGCATCATATAATGGATTCATGGGAAAATTTACAAGCAATGGAATAAAATAGACAGTAGCAATATGGGTTCCAAACTGGTTGAGTGATAGGGAACAGAAAGTAATGGTCAATGAAAATGATTTAATATGGAAGCAGTTTTGAAGTAGAGTTCCCCTATGGTCAGTATTGAGACCATTGCTTTTCCTAATACACATTGCTGATCTAGGTCTTCGTGTGCAAGGAACAATGTCAAGGTTTGTGGATGATACAAAGCTCAGAAACATTGTAAACTATGGAAAGGATGGTGTAAAACTTCAGAAGGACATAGACAAATTGATGGAGTAAGTGGATATGTGGCAGATGAGGTTCAATGAAGAGAAGTGCAAGGAGGTATGCATTTTCATAGGAAGAACTTAAACAGAAAATGTAAAATAAGGGGTACAATTTTAAATGGGTGCAGGACTAGATTGGCCTGGGTGCATATGTGCAAAAATCATTGAAGGTTGCAGGACAGGTGTAGAGACTGGTTAATGACACATACAGCATCTTGAGCTTTATTAAGAGTGGCATAGAGTACAAGAACAGATAGGTGATGTTGACCTTACATAAGGCACTTGTTAAACCTCAACTGGAGGACTGGAGAGAGTGCAGAAGAGACTTCCAAGAATAACTTCAGGGAGGAGAAACTCTAATTATGAGAATAGATTAGAGAGATTGGAACTGTCCTCTTGGGGAGAAGAAGACTAAAAGGTGGTCTGATCGAAGTTTACAAAATCGTTAGGGGTGGGGGGAGCTGCATACAGTAGATAGAGAGAAACTGATTTCACTTGCAAGAGGATCAAGAACTAGTGGGAAAATATTAAAGTACATTGCAAAAGAAGCGAATATGATGTGAGAAATATCTTCACTATACGAGTGGTTCGGGTCTGGAATACGCGATCTGGAAATGTGGTGGAGGCAGGTTCAATTGAGGAATTCAAGAGAGCATTGGATGATTATTTAAATAAAACTGATGTGGATGAGTATGGGGAAGAGGTAGGCGAATGACACTAAATCATTAAGTTCATTTGGAGAGCCAGTGCAGGCAGGTTGCATCCAATGGCTTTCTTCTACATCATAACACACTGTGATGTCTGTGCAGCACCCTGACTGACTTGTCGTGACTCCCCAGACTAGTTGCTCTCAACCTGCAGGTCTGACCATGGTCTACTCCACGGACTGCAGAGATACAGAATCCCTGACTGCCCTATGTGGCCAACTGACCAAACCTTTGGACAGAGGTTAGATGCTGCCTGTGACTGATTGTTACAAGGCCCCCAATTGATGAAAGTCCTCCTTGACTTGACTCCCCTTAGACTTTAAGACATGGCCATTTAGCTGAAGCACATGCTGTATGTTTGCTGTGTAAGCTGTGGACATATGCTATAGGTGTTCCATTGATGAAGCATTTGTGCTATACAATAACATATCCACCCTCTTGACTGATCACTGCTGATAACCATACCAAACTACCTGGCTTTGTCTATGCACTAAACCTTCAAGGCAACATAGTCGTACTACGAGCCTTTAAGTTCTGAATGAAGCAGCAAAGCGCAAAAAGTAAAGTGAGGCATGGATGGCCCTGAGGAGCCTAGAGGGTGCAAATTAATTGAGCTCCAAGAGATCAAGAATGGCTGAAATGTATTTTGGTCCAATCCATGAGATGGGTGCCTGTCCTTAAGTGCAAAGCATCCTGGCAGCAGCATTACAATAAAAGGTGCCAATCTGCTCCAAAGTGCAGTATTGATTTGGAGGGGTGTTTTCTAAGTGAGCCATTAGGATTATGGTGAGGTTGATGCATGTGTGATGCCAACCTCCATGAGCAGGAGGTACAAGCAGTTGTTGCCTATGGAACCTGTCCCAAGATATTGGAGACTGCTATCCATGCTGGTGGCCTGAAGCCTCTCTGACTTTTGTGTTGGGAACTGTCACTATGTAGTTTCTCTCAGCCATGTGGGAGAATGGGAAACTGCATATAAATCAGGCGAGATTTGGTACTAATGACATGTTAGTGCATGCAAATAGACCTCTCGTTGCTCACTCGAGAAATGCTTGTCTCATGATTTAAACTTTGGTTGCAAAGACATTTTTTTCTAATGTTGACAGCCTAATTTTTCCAGTCTTGCCATATTTTCCCAACTGACTGCCACTGTCCATATCATTCAAGAGCTGGGAAATTCAGCTCATAGTTTTTTTTGAATTGTCAGTGAAATAACTGCACAGAGACTGGCATCCAATCACTAAAGTCACCCTTTACTTACATGTGCATAGTACATGGGTTCTGACCAGCCAGCTCAGATCCAAGCCCTAGAATGAGGATACTCTCTGACAATCCTGTTTATATCTATCAGTCCGGGGTCCCTGAGATCCCAATCAAGGATCTCATAGTCAATCACTACAGCCCTCCCTCCTCAAGTCCAGGGATGTAGGCCTGTGTAACTTCTCCAAATGGCAGTCGTATATTGGGACAAACCCTTATGGGTATTAACTGTGGCATACTTCTGGGACCCCTTGTTTTGTTGCAATTGCAGATATGCATGGCTCATGTCCAACTTCGTGAAGGACAGCACTCCCGCACCAATTTTGCGTACAAGTCCTCTATGCAAGGGACTGAGTATTTATCCAGCTGCGAGGATCGATTTACCATTTGCTTAAAATCCCCACAAAGGCAAACTGAGGCGACAGTCTTCACAGTCAGTAGAACCGGTGCTGCTCATTCCGCAAATTTGACTGTTTTGATGCTTTCTACACTTTCCAGGCACCTGATTCCTGCCTCTACTTTTGCCCATTTGGCAAATGGCACTGGGCACGCCTTACAGAATTGCAGAATTGCTTCCTGGTCAACATATAAGGTGGCCTTGGCTCTTTAATAGTCCTAAGACCTTGCTAATAAATGCTCAGGTATTTAATTAGAACTTCATCCAGGCAGCCATTTGCGAATTGAAAAATGTTCAGTTCATTAATGTGAATCTTTCTCAACTAATTTTGCACCATTAATCTTGGGCCCGAGCCTTTGACTACATCAACTGCTTCTCATAAAAGCCCAGAACTGATGTCCTACTGTTGCATCCATCATGGACTCTAATATCTTGGGACATGGTCCAAGGGCAGTGACCGTCTGCACAGGGGCTGGCATCCTGATGCTAAGTTACCCTTTACTTACACGTGCATCTGTAACGGTTCCTCGCTGTATGTTCTCAGTCTGGCCAAGGTCCAAACTTAAAGGTTGGAGTGCTGAGAAACTCTTGTCAAACTACTGATACAGCTGCGCTGATATCGACTTCCATGAGAGCTGTGTGACCATTTAACCAGACACTTACTTTGATTGGTTCTGATTTGGATATTGCTAAGCAATTTAACTGTTCCCAACCACATGTAGGTGGACTTTCCAGAGTATGCATTCTCCTGGATACTGGCCTATGAGTTCTCTTACTCAAGTCAGGCCTCATAGGATTCCTTTGCTGTCTCGAGTCCGCATACAGGCAACAATTACAATGGCTTGCCGGCCCAGATCCTGAAGAATAGTTTAGCCATTTGGCCGAGGCTCAGCTTTGTTGTGGGATTTTGTTGTGGCCTGAAGGGTCCCTCTGTTCATGACATGCCCTGCATGAGACCCTGTGATTGCCTACACTCAAGTGGTATTCCCCAAGCTCAGTCAGACTGGTGAGGGTGTCCACTTCCATTGGGATGTCCTGTAGCTCACATGCTCCACTTGCGCATTTTCCAATGATAAAGCCAGTTGTAGCAGCTGCTTGGAGTCCAGTTGAGTTTCAGCTAGTAGGCACATACCAAATAGACTCTCAGCATCTCATTCAGGGTTAGCCCAAGGTCACATGCTTCTGCCAGTCGTCTTCACCTTGTCAAAAATCCTAGTACGGATTCCCCTGGTTCTCAAACAACCAAATAAAACTGATAGCATCTCAGAATTCATGGAGGCTTGGGGTCATAATATTCTTTAAATATATCCATCAACTCCTGAAAGGTTTTAGTTTCTGGTGCCTCAGGGCGATTTAGGCTCCAAATAACCGAAAATGTCATGGGTCTGCAAGGAGCCAGGATTACTCATTGCTTTTCATCTGCCCCAGTGTCATTTGCCTGAAAAAATAATGCATTCTTTCCACATACTGAGCCCAGTCTTTGATGGCAGGGTTGAATGAGTCAAGGTTCCCAAATAAAGACATGATGCTAGAAATGCTTACCCCAACTCAAAGATAACTATTGTGTGTGAATTTTCTTCAGGAACATACTGTTTTCTCTCGTTGCCACTGAAATAGCTGCATAGAGGCTGGTACCCTCTCGGGAAGTCACCCTTTATTTACCTGTGCACAGTACATGGGCTCTGAGCAGTTAGCTCAGAGCCAGTTCCTAGAATGCGGAGATTCTCTGACACTCCTGTTTATATCTTTCAGCCAGGGCTCCCTGATTGGCTTAAGTTAACAATGCCAATCAAGGATCTCATAGTCACTGAGATCCACCTGGCTCTTGTTTCAATCACTACAGTGAGATGACATTTTCGGCAGGAGAAATTAATTTGTGTTTGTATCATTTTGCAAAGTTCTCCTTAGATGTCTTCTGGTTGCAAAATTCCAAAAAGTATGTAAACCACAGCTTCTATTTTGAGAGGTCCAAGCTAATGTTCTAAGCATGAGTTCAAATCTTACACGGTAGTTAATAAATAAATTAGGAATATAAAGCTACTGTCAATACAGCTTCCATTGATTGATAGTCACAACACATATAGTTCACTAATGTTCTTTACCAATACTCAACTGGAATAATTGAAACAATATCTAATGTTGGATATTGAACAAATAAGGACCTGACAACACAGAGGGAGTGAATGGGTCATAACTCTTGATGAAGAACTCTGTATCATCAGTAGACATGTGAAAGTTCAGAAGAGTCAGTAAGCAAACAAGGAAGAAGAGAGAGTCAGTAACAAAACACTGGGGATTGCAGAGATGATGGTGTGGAATTGGGAAGAATAGTTAACAGAGATATATCTGGCTCTGGTTAATGCACAGCTCAATGCACAGCTGGGTAACTGGAAAGAGATTTCAGTGAAAAATTATATAACTGACAAGATCAAGGGCTGTAAAGAGATCAAGGAAATATAATGCAGCAGAGCGAAAGTCATAGAGAATATAGTTTAGAAGGCAGATTGGAGATGCTCAGACATACAGCATTTAGTAATTTTTTCAACATATCAGAATATAATAACTAACTAAAGACTTTATGCAACACAATTTTCCAGTTTTGCAGTTTTTTAAAATTTAAATCACTTACAGCTTCACATTTTGCCGAACAGCTAATCAGAGACACTTCCAGTAAAGGAGACACTGCGGCAGGATCTGTGTTTTGCAAACAATTTGCGATGTAACACTGGTCACCCTCAAGGCGCTGAACCAGTGACTGACCTGGTTTCAAGGCAGTGACACTTTGGAACACACAGACATCAGCCTTTTCTGAAACAATTTTATATGTTAAGTATTTATCTCAATAAAACCATTTATTTATCATCACAATTATTCAGAAAAGATAGTTTGATAGCTATTACTATTTTTAACATTAATACATTTTTCTAAAGATCAGGGTTTGTAGCAGATTGTGATTTATAATTTTTGGATTTAACAATGCACAAAAAAGGTAAGTCAAACTGTTGGAGTCAAATTTATTTGAAAAGATAAAGTTTCCATAGACAATACAACGTACATCAAACTATTTCAAGGCGATATACTACGTATTTGTTTCCTAATTTAAAAATATTTCTTATTGGCTTAATTTATATCATAAGTGTCTAATAATAAATAGTGATGTACATCTATAATATATTTCACGTTTAATGATATTGGCATAACTGCACTGTGTTTGCTGGAGTCTGGAACTTAATTATAGGCTAAACAGACCAATATATATCTTTTTTCTCAGTTTGGTGCAAGTACCCTATTTTAAAAAAAGAGCTTCTGAAGTTGTATTTCAATTTCAGATGCAACAAAAATCCACACAAAGAAGAACTCACAATACACTTGAAAGTGAAAGTCACCATCATTTCAGAGGGCTGTACGCTGCTCTCTCATTAGAGGGAGATGACTGGTGATGAATTTAACTTGAGGATAATCACACCTCAGGCAAAGCATGAGGCTAAGATGTCACAGATTTCATGGTGACCTCAGCAGAATCAGGAATTGAACCCATGTTGTTGACATAGTGCTGCATTGCAAACCAGCCGTCTAAACAATTTGAGTACAAAAATTCAACTGAAAAGCGCACAGTCTGAGGGTCATTGTGAGATAAAGGGAATTGCATTGTCCTTGCTTGAGAGGAGATGAAAGAACTGAAATTCTTTGGCCGTTCCAACAGACATTAACTTCAGAGGGATGCTGTCAGAATGGCCCGAGTTCTACTGGGTCCCAATATGTTAGCTCTCCAGTCACTTGCTGCAGTGCAGAGAAGACTTAATTGGGGGGAAAGTTTCCATTTGTCCCAAAAGGCTGTGATGAGTCACCACGTTGCGGAAATTAACTGTAGCAAATATGTCCCTTTGTTCAATCTCATTCTGGGAATAAAGTTAAAGATTTCTTTTTAGATTTTTTTCCCACTTGACACAAAAGTACCAACGTTCATTTATCATTAATTTGGAACATCGTGGCCTTTTTTACCTCCAAAAATGGATGGAGTTGTGATTTGGTCAGATGGGCGCTTAGGGCATTGGAAATTTCAAATACAGACCCAAAATGTACAGAACATGTCCAATTCCAGTTTTAATGGAGTCTCAAGGTGTTGACTCTGTTTCCCTCCATGGATGCTGTCAGACCTGCTGAATTTCTCCAGCAGTTTCTATTTTTGTTTATTTCAGATCTCCAACATCCACAGTTTTTGTTTATTTTAGCAATAACAAGGATTGGGAGGAGGAGGTACTGAGAGGCTGACAGTATGGCTGATTGAATAAAGTTGATTGGGGGAGGGTATAGGCAGGAACAGGGATAGTTGGGAAGTGGGAGGCCTTTAAAAATGAGATACTGAGGGTTCAGAGACAGTATGCTCCTATTAGTGTAAAGGCAAGGCTGGTGGGTGTGAGCATAGGAGGTATGGTTAGTAAGTTCGCAGATGACACCAAAAGTGGTGGTCTGGTGCACAGTGAAGGAAGTTATCTTAGAGTAAAATGGGACCTTATTCAGTTGGGCCAACAGGCTGAGGAGTGGCAGATGGCGTTTAATTTAGATAAATGCAATGTGTTGCATTTTGGTAAGGCAAATCAGGGCAGGACTTATACAGTTAGTAGCAAGGCCCTGGGGAGTGTTGCCAAACAAAGAGACAAGTTCATAATTCCTTGAAAGTGGAGTCGCAGGTAGACAAGGTGCTTAAGAAGGCATTTGGCACATTTATAATTCAATTAACGCTCGTAACCATTTGAAATTAACTAAAAACTAACAAGGTAAACTGCAAGACTAGGAACTCACTGCAGACGGAACGAGTACAGCCACAAATATTTTGAAAGTCGAGGTCCTCTGTTAGAACTTCTCCCTGAATTTTTATTTAAATATAAAAAGTGATCAGTTAAAATTGTAAATTATTCACAAAGTTATAGACAAGCCCTATAACATTAGAAAAAATTTCAAGAAAAATCATTACAACATGTAACAGGCTGATTATTGCAACCTAGTAATATTGTACCGTTTAAAAAATGGATCTCTAAATTATGGTGAAACATATGGCATTGGAATACATTCAGTAGTCATATTGCTTTCTAGCTATGAACAATTATGGGTGCCCGTTTGCTACAGAAGTTAATTAGACAACTAGATAGATGTATAGAAGAGATACATAGGTAAATAGCAAGCTGGGAGGTTGGTGTTGGGTGACCCTTCATTGATTTTTTAAGGATCTATTGAATATAAGCGTAAATCAGAACACAGAGGCATAGAGGAGACACAAAAAATTTAGCTATACAAATAAAAACAACCACAATAAGGCAAGTAAAAGTAGAAACTTGTTAATGATACAGACAGATAATTGCCTTAACTGGGAACCTGTTTGTATTCTCAAGGACACAGTCACTGGACATGGGACTGCAGGAATTTTCTCAGTCTTACAATGGAAACCATTTATCTTAACTGCCAATTGGCCCAGCTTTCTCAAGAGAGACTAACAGTAACTGTCTAATATTGTTTATGGTCATTTCATATTGTTCATTTGTGCCAAGTGGCAAATTCCAAAGTATATAAGAATGAAAAGAAACCTTTATTTATTAAAAAGTCTCTCTTGAACTATATCACTGTCCCTATGAATAACATCCAGATTTCAGCTGCCAAATGGCAAATAGCATCTTTGTCATACAAGTCTCAAAAAAATCTAACCACTGCCCTTAACATTCAATGGCATGACCATTGCTGAATTTCCCACATCCGGGTAGTTAGCATTGACCAGAAATTGGACTGGAATAACTTTGTAAATACCATGGTTACAAAAGCAGTTCAAACTAGCAATCCTGCAGCAAGTAGCTCGCATTCTGACTTCTCAAAGCCTGTCTACAGTTTACATGCCAGATCAAAAGAATGATGGAACATTCGCTACTTTTCTGGATATGTAAAGCTCCAACAACACACAAAATGCTTGACTTCATCCAAGACAAAACAGCCCAACTGATTTCCACCACGTCAACAGACATTCACTCCCTCCACCACTGACACTCAATAGCAGCAGTCTGTATCATGTACAAAGTGCATCGCAGAAATTCACCAAAATTCTTCAGACAGCACCTTCTAAACGCACAACCACTACAATTTACAAAGACAAGGGCAGCAGATACATGGGACCACAACTACCCAAAAGTCCACCTCCAAGCCACTCACCATCCGGAAGCCTGTTAATATATTGCTGTTTCTTTAGTGTTACTGAGTCAAAAGCCTGGAATTCCCTGACTTACAGCATTTTTGGCACCTATGCCAAGTGGATTGCTGCAGTTCAAGAAGGCAGTTCACCGCCACCTCCTTAAGGACAAATACGGATGGGCGATAAATGCTGGCCGAGCCAGCAACATCCACATACTCTGAATGAATTAAATTAGAGAACAAAACCTTTCCCTAACTCTCTCTGTGATGAGTGTTGCTTTGGAAAACTGGTCCCAATGAATATTGCAGTATTTTTGAGTAATTAAAACATGAACATTCTTCAAGCAAAACCTAACAAATATAAACATAATCTAATGTTTAGCAAAAACATGATATTTAAGTGCAGCTATACTGCATTGTATCAATGCAGCTGAACATTGACATCAAAAGTTGCAGGGATCCTGGACTATATCCAACTACATTGAAGCCAAGAATTATGATGCAGCCTCTTTAAAGGTGTCTTTCATCAGTTAGATTTGCATCTGAATAAAAGCATAAACTCAACTCCAATAATCAATAGAAAGCCATACTGAGGTCAACTATGCGGAAGAGCTAAAGTCAATATGGAGCTTATCAGTTCTGGGGTTTGTGGGTGAAGTATACGTTGAATATGATCTATGGGACTACCCAGTAACCAGGTAGGCCGACGTTCATTATGTAGCCTTCTCATAAGTACAGCATACCACAGTACAAATGTTCAGTATTTTAACAGGAAATATTTCTACTGATATTAAATCTGGCAGCTGTGCCACATTTTAGGTCAGTACTACATACAGTGCCAGGAGGAACCATAGAAATGTGCATGCCATCTTTATACCTCTATGGCTAGAGGCGACAAATGGCATGGACATTTTAGTTAATTCTCGTGGGTGTATGAAGAATATTGACAAAGAGGAGACAACAGATCGACTGAAACATCAATTGTGCAAACATTGGCACTTTACCAACTTGACCACAGGACAAGACTTTTTCTTAAAAAGTGCCAGGTCCTGCTGGTCTTCTGTTATCAGTGAATAGATGCAGCAATACTCTATTCTAAATAATAAGATTAATTTATATTTCTTGGAAGTCGATGACCATGAAAACTGTAATAGACTCATTCAGAAAACTAGTTAGAGGTTTAAGCATTTGCACTATTCCAGTTGCAAATTTCATCCTTTTAAAAGCTGAAATTGTATTAAAAGGGGACAGGGCATTTTAGCTGCTCTTTTCTGTCCTATGTCTTGAGCCACATTCTAGACGCATGCCCAGTTATTGGTTACAACACACAAAGTTCCATGACTAATTTTAATTACTTACCACTTTACATGAAATAATTGTATTGTTCTCACAGTTGCAGGCTGTAAAATAAAACAAAATTTAAATTAATGGGAAGTTCTGATCTGTTCAAACATTGTTTTGAATGACGTATAATTACTACCTCCCCCATGTACTGTAGCATTTCAAGAAGACAAAAGGAATCGAATGCAAAATTAGGGAAACTTTGTTAGAGTTATACTGGCATTGGTGAGACCACGTCTGGAGTATCTA
This sequence comes from Ginglymostoma cirratum, assembly GCA_024137785.1. Lineage (NCBI taxonomy): Eukaryota > Metazoa > Chordata > Chondrichthyes > Orectolobiformes > Ginglymostomatidae > Ginglymostoma > Ginglymostoma cirratum. Next base: position 19,928,592 of record JAHRHZ010000021.1, read on the forward strand.
ATACAGTTTTGTTCTCCTTATTTAATATGGTATACAAATGCATTAGAAGCAGTTCAGAAACCTTTCACAACCTATAGCTGGATGCAGGAGTTATCTTATGAGAAAAGGCTGAACAGATTGGAGTTTAGAATAACAAGTGGCAATCTTATTGAGATCCTGAGAGATCTTGACAAGGTAAATGCTTAAAGGACGTTGACCTTTGTGGGGACACTAGAATAGAGGGGCACAGTTTAAAAATAAGTGGGCTCCCATTTAAGTCAGAGATGAAGACTCTTTTTTTCTCAGAGGGTCCAAATCAATATTTGGAACTTACCAAAGTCTGGTGGAGGTGGTTTCATTAATTTTTTTTCTAGGACACAGATGGACAGATTCTTGGATAACAAGTGAGTTAAATAGTAACAGAGCTAAGTGGGAGTGTACAGTCGAGATCACAATCAGATCAGCCATCATCTTATTGAATGACAAACCAGGTTCAAGGAGTTGAATGGCCTCCTGTTACTCCTATGTTTGCAAGCAAGCTCGCCACTACCTTCTCAAGGTCACTCCAGGGACAGGCACCAAATGCTGCCTGACTCATCAATTCCCACATCCTATGAAAGAATGCAATTATATAAAAAATGATTCTAGTTACCACATTGCCAATCGGGACAGCAGATTCCTGAAATAGGTTTCTTCACTAGTTTAGTTCCATCCGTACAGATCTTATCAGGAGGAGGGCACAAACTTTCATCACACTCTGAAATTAAGGAGAAAATAGGAAAGCACAAAAAGTGTTAAAATGCAATATTTCAAAGGAAGATTTACCAAGTTATTGTTTAATGTAAATCAGTAGATACTTCTCTTTGAAAATTTCAGAATAAAATAGACTGAAGCAAATGACAACTGGAGCCAAGAAGTCAAAAAAAATTAAATATTTGGTTCAATAATTGCAATGGCATTGTATACTCCAATTAAACATAATTGTCAAAAGAATTTTCTTACAGTAATTAACCTCTCATGGAAATATGCAATAAAAGTTTGAGCAGAGGTAAAAGCCTAGCAATAAAAATGAGAAACCATTAGGATAAAAGGAAACAGGCATATCTAAAAGGAAATGTAAAGGAAAAAAAGAGATCAAGTTCACAAAATACAAACAGAGGGAGGCTCCAAATTACAAAAGCAAACACTGAATATTTGCTCACAATTGACAGGCAATGTATCTTGTTGTTGCCTATCTTCCATTCTTCCCATCCTTTACAAATCCTTGCTCATACAACATGCACTAGACTCCATGGAGAGAAAGCAAAGTTAATGTTTTGAGTCCAGTGACCCTTCTTCAGAAGAAGGGTCTGACTCTCTGAAGAAGGGTTACTGGAGGTATTCCATTTTGGTACAACAAACAAAGATAGGGCTTATATAGCTAATGGTAGGGCTTTGGGTAGTGTTGTAGAAGAGGTACCTTTGGGTGCAGGTACATAATTCTTTGAAGTTTCGATCACATATTGGAAGGGTGGTTAAAAAGGTGTTTGGCACACTTGGCTTCAGTACTCAGTCCTTTGAGTACAGGATTTGGTAAGTTGGTCATGTTGAGATTGTACAGGACATTGGTAAGACCTCTTCTGGAATACTGTGTCCAGTTCTAATCGCTCAGTTGTAGCAAGGGTATTATTAAGCTGGAAAGGGCACAGAACAAATGTACCAGGATGTTGAGGGGTATGGAAGGTTTGAGTTATAAAGCAAGGTGGATAGGCTGGGACTTTTCTCATTGGAGCATAGGAGGTTAAGAGGCAACCTGATAGAAGTTTATAAGATAATGTGGGATATAGATAGAGTTTATAGCAGTTGTCTTTTCCCGAGGATGGGAAATTTCAAAAATGTGGGCACATTTTTAAGGTGAGAGGAGAGAGCAAATTTTTTACACAGAGGATGGTTCGAGTGTAGAATGAGGAGGTGGTGGACATAGGTACAATTGCAACATAAAAAGATATTTGGACAAGTACATGAATAAGAAAGGTTTGGAGGGATATGGGCTAAGAGCAGGCAAGTGGGACTAGTTTAGTTTGGGGTTATGTTTGGCATGGACTGGTTGGACTGAACAGTCTGTTTCCATGCTTTATGACTCTATGACCTTATGATTCGAAATGTTAACTCTGCTGTTCCTTCACAGATGCTGTCAGACCTGCTGAGTTTCTCCAGCAACTTCTGATTTTGTTTCAGGTTTCCAGCATCCATAGTTCTTTGAAAAGCTCAGCAGGTCTGGCAGCATCTGTGAAGAGAAATCAGAGTTAACGCTTCAGGTCCAGTGACCCTTCCTCAGAACACTGCTAAGCTTCTCCAGCAACTTCTATTTTTGTTTCTGAATTACAACATCCATAGTCCATTCAGTTTTTATCCATAGTTCTTTTTGTTTTGTTTCATGCACTCAGCTCCCTTCTTCTATCATAACCTGTAGCACTGTTATACAAGCACCTTTCTCCTAACATTTTTTTCTGATTAATGTACATAAAACACACTCAAGAAGTCGGGATCTCCTGTAAAAGATGGAAATCTATTTGTTTCTTCAATGATAAATGCTTTATTATTTGATTAACACCACTTCTATTTCAAAATACTCATGAAACTTTATATGAATTGCTCAGCAAATAGATTATAAATGAGAAAGTTCTAATTGCACTCACCACAATGGTATGATGGACAGCAGCGATCAGTGGTGTTGAGGTCTACTGCAAGAATATCTCCCTCATTGCACATCGGAACTGGGTCAATACACGACTCACACACTGAATTGGAAAGGAGCATTTGATACTTATCATGGGTTTAATCCACATTAAATGCATTGTCTAATATTTATCCATCCACTTAAAAAAAAACATGATGCAGTATCGACTAATACAGTCAACAAGTTTCACACAGAAGCCATGATTTTTAAACCAATTGTATCTAACAAAAGTATTTACTGTTCATGTCTTAATTGCTTAATTTTTTTCCCACTTTGATTCAACTTATTCTGAGGTTCAATAACTATGTCAATTGAAAATATCTAAGGTCTGTTGTCAAATTTTTGATGTTAAAGTGGAAATACATAAACCATTTAATCCTACAGTAGAAGCCCCACTGTATCATGTCTCCAGTAATAATACTTTTGGTACACCTTTGGTTCCATAGCATGTTGTGATTTTAAAATGGACTGTAATTAGCTGAAATCAATTGAGAATAGGGGACTGTCCATGACATCAACATTTCCGGTATTCACAGAACATGACAGAAAAATCAAAAACATCATGCAATCCTTGCACTGTGCCTGTACGTGTAACATTAGGAAGTGTAATGTAAGAGCAATTATATTTGTTGCCTTACAAAGAGGACACCTTCTCTTCAGGCCAAATCTTCCGAGGAATGGCAATCAAAGACTGATTGTGTCTCTGATAATAAGGTGTGGGGTTGGATGAACACAGCAGGCCAAGCAGCATCATAGGAGCAGGAAAGCTCCTTTTACAGTAATTAACCTCTCATGGAAATATGCAATAAAAGTTTGAGCAGAGGTAAAAGCTTAGCAATAAAAATGAGAAACCATTAGGATAAAAGGAAACAGGCATATCTAAAAGGAAATGTAAAGGAAAAAAGAGATCAAGTTCACAAAATACAAACAGAGGGACCCTTCTGATGAAGGGTCCAGGCCCGAAACGTCAAGCTTTCCTGCTCCTATGATGCTGCTTGGCCTGCTGTGTTCATCCAACCCCACACCTTGTTATCTCGGATTCTCCAGCATCTGCAGTACCTTTTATCACTGATTGTGTCTCTGCTTCTTTTCACTTCCACGGCCTTGGAGATCTGCTCTTCTGGGCCTGAACTTTTGCTGCGGGCCTCTTCAGAAACATGGCGAGTGCTTAATCTAGGAACCTTCCAATACAGTGCAGGATCAATGCTAGAGCCTAAATAGCAACTGTTGTAATCTTGGAATTAAAGATCCAAAGCCTCAACGTGTTGGAGAGAAGGTAACACGTCTGGGGATGGTAAGAGTGTTAAATGACAGGTAGGTGAACAAGGAAGTGGAGTGATAATTGGGTGAGGGTTAGGATAGGAGATAAGCATGTAAGGGGGTAATGTAGATCTGGGGGGAGGTTGGGCATAGTGCTGAGGTCGGGAAGGCCAGCACCAGATAATTGGGTTGGATCAGGTAAGGTTCGGTTAAGGTTACATCAGGTCAGGTCAGATCAGGTCAGGTGTCAGGGGTGATGTCAGTTTAGGTTGGGGGTGTCAGGTCAGGTTGGATTAGGAGGGGTCGGGTCAGGTCGGAGATGGGTCAGATTGAGTTAGGTGTGGTTATGAGATACAGGGTTATGGGGGTATTGGATCAGGAGGGTCAGTTCAACGCTCTGGCTGTCATGTCAGGGTGAGCTAGTGATGTCAGGTCAAGATGGAGTATTGAGTTGTATGGGGTTGTATCACGTTGGATTGGAGACCGTGCTGGGTGAGTTAGGTCAGGGATGCAGTGGAGGTATGAGTCAGGGAAGTCAAGCTGGGGGTATCAACGGGAAGTTTTGGCAGGAACAGGTGGTGGGGGGATACCTTGGAGTTTTACAGTTCCTGGTTACAACTGGTTTTAGTTTATGTACCTTTTCCTGGGTAATATTCAGGTAAGTAAGCCAGATCCCTGGAGAGTCTACAAATCCAATTCAATTCAAAGTTGTGGACATTTTTAACAGTCTTCTAAACAATAGGTAAGTGCCTATTCCAAGTTGATTACTGCATAGTCAGTATGTCAAGATTACTGAGTGGTTTTGCAGTGCAGTTGTCAGGGTACATTGCAATGACTATCTTCCGATCAAAGGATCTGGGCAATAATCTCTATTGCATAATACACAGAAACGTAGGAGAAGGAGTAGGCTATTCAACCCATCGAACCTGCTCTGGCATACAATATGATTATGGCTGATAATCCACCTCAATGCCTTTTTCCCATAGTACTCCAAAATCCCTTATGCCGCTGACATTTAGAAATCTGTTAATCTCTTCATTAAACATGCTTAATGATTGAGCTTCCACTGCCCTCTGGGACAGAGAATTCCAAACATTCATAACTTCGTAACTAAAAAAGTTCTCCTCATCTCGGTCCCAAGTGGCGATCCCCTTATTTTGAAATTGTTTCCCCTGGTTCTAGTATTTTGTATGTTTCAATGGATCACCTATCACTCTTAAATGTTCTATAGAATATAGTCCGATCTCTTCATTGTTCTATCATCCCAGGAACAAATCAGTTGACAATATTATTGAAAATGGTATCAGAGATAAAAGGTACTGCAGATGCTGGAGAATCCGAGATAACAAGCATGGGGCTGGATGAGCACAGCAGGTCAAGCAGCATC
>JAHRHZ010000021.1:19934336-19952728 GCA_024137785.1 Ginglymostoma cirratum
AAGCAGCATCATAGGATGCTGCTTGACCTGCTGTGCTCATCCAGCCCCATGCTTATTGAAAATGGTAACTGCCTTGTGGAAGGCAAGCTGATTCACATAAGATTGCAAGCTTTAGTTCATGGAGTATGTGGGTCTGCCAGCGGCAATTGCTTTTTTTTTGCTCTGGAAACGAGTAAAAAATGTGAACTGAAAGCCCAAATTTGAACCAAGTATTCTTACCACACTGAAAGGAGAAACAGCAAGAATCATCTTTTCGCACTTCAACAAGAAATTGGTCTTCTCTACATACTGGTGGTGAACTAGTTGGACAAGCCAGAGGATCACATTCTGTACGCAAACAACAATACCAAGAATACTGTAAATAATTGAGTGCTCCACTTACAAACTCAACCAGAACAATGAACATTTTACACATGCCACACTGTAGGACAGTATTTATATAAAACAAATTAAGAACATATAGAAATAAATGAAATTGTTAAATAAATTCAAGTTTGAACCATACAGCTGTATCAGTTTGTGTCTTCAGATTCAAACAATTAATTTACTCTAAATGTGATGGTATTTTTAACATTTGCCAACACACTTCCAGCTTATATTTATACAGGTTATTTCTAACACATTTGCAGCCAGCTATTTAAACTATACACCAAGGTGTGCTTCTTGCTACGTACCATTGGTGACTGTGCATCATCCAACCATTGCATACCAAGATGATTTTTCATTTTGTCAACTTTAACCAGATCCTAATCCTTAACCATTAGCATTGCATCATCACTGAAAGTAGAAATGATCCCAAATCTCCATAAATGTCAATCTAATATTTTCTACGAACTTACCACATCGGTATTCAGGACAACAAGAAATGGCACTATAGCCTATCACCAATTTATTTCCATTTTCACATGTCAGAACATCAGTTCCGCAGATGGTCAAATTGCACTCTGCAGAAAATACACACAGTTAGACAGTTTTCATTTCTCATGTTCGTCCCTTTTTCCAGAATCATTCTATATGCCAATGAATAGTATACTTCATTATACAACAAGTTCAAAATGATATTTTAATTTAATTTAATTTGTTTACTGTGCATTTCAATCTAAGACAAGGCATAGAATCCTTACAGTGTGGAAACAGGCCCTTTGGCCCCACAAGTGCACAACAATCCTTGCAGAATCCCACCCAGACCCATCCCCCTACAACCCACACATCCCTGAACACTTGGGGCAATTTAGCATGGCCAATCTACCTAGCCTGCACATCTTTGGACTATGGGAGGAAACTGGAGTGCCCAGAGGAAACCCCCACAGACACAGGAAGAACATGCAAACTCCACACAGACAGTCACCCAAAGGTGGAATTGAACCCAGGTCCCTGGTGCTGTGAGGCAGCAATGCTAACCACTGAGCCACCGTGCCACCCCAGGTGGTAGAATTTTTGCAAATCAATTGAAGGGAGTAGAAATGCAGAAGTCAGCATTACTACCCACTGCATTGATTCTGCATCAGATTCTATGGATGGAATTGTGAGTATGCTTGCAACAGGAATCTACACCTGGAGCAAAACAACACCAGTACCCATTCTATTAAAGAAGCAGAACACAGTGAAACTCTGGCCAGAGTGACTGTGGCCCACGCCAGTCTGAAGAAAATTATCAGCAAAATTATTATTTTTGCTAGTACCCCTTCCCACACCCTCCCATTATCTCATGGAATAGGAACCAAACTAATAAAGTTCCAGTCCTTCAGCTGCCCACAACAGAAACTCTGCAAAACTGAAAGGCAGACTGAACAAAAACATATGTTAAATAAAGTTTTCATTGCCTTCAAAGAAGTAGAAATCCTGTCGATTAGGGGACCAGTTCAAATCATAATTTCCTAACTAGAATCAGGTTCCAGTAGTGCCCCTTAGGTTGGTATCAATTTTTATGCATCACTTTGTAATTACTGGTCCGAGTGAAATTTCACATTGTCTAAACTTATAATATTCCATACAATACAGAATCACTCTCCTAAAGTGCTAATAATTTTAAGTGTTTCTCTAATTTTTTTCCCTTCAGAATTCATCGGTGTGGTTTTCTGTAATGTTGATGTGAACACAGACTGTGGTAAAAGTAGTGATTGAACAGAAGCAGCAAGACCAAGTGCAGAGTGATCATTCTGAGGCAGCCAGATAACCAGGAAGTAAATGACTGAGGAATACAAAAGGTGAGCAAATGGGAATACGCAAAGACAAAAAGCCAAAAAAAAAGACACACTAGAAAGAGAAAAGAATGAAATTTGGGCCAGATCATCAGAGACCAGGCGTAGATGCTCTCTAAGACCTCGCCAATGTTTTGACACACAGACTATGTGGTAATCACCCAGGAAATTTAAACTTCCAATGGACAATTACTCAGCACTTGAAATTCTCACGAAACTCTCTACTCTGAGTTGGAATCAAAGACTTTGCAGGGTTCCCACTTACTTAACAGAAGGGTTGACATTTAACAGTTCTCTAACTCTAACTATTCTACCGACACCCGCAACTGCCCACACCCAACCCTCATCTGACTGCTGACACTGACCGATATCCAAACCCCTTCTCCCTGACATTTCAGCCCTTCTTCTCTGACAACTACCAGCCTCCCACTGATGACTTGATATGTCCCGAACACCTGATCTACCCTACCCTCTAAACCATTTACCTGCCACCTGTACACCTCCCCCACCTCCGAAACCTCACCCTCACCTTCCCGGCTCCATCCTCCCTCATTCTTCTCTCCTTGACAAAGTACCTTTGGATCTTTAAACCCTGAGCAAGGCTGTTATTGTGTTAGAAAGAAACATGGTTTTGCCTCCAGCATCGACCCTTTAATGCGGTGGAGGGTGCCCAGATCAGGTACGCACCATGTTTCACAGAAATTTGAATTGGACGTCTAATTAAAAAGGAACAGATTGGCACTCAACTGTGATTGCCACTCACTGGAAGATTCAGACAAAAATGGAGAAAATAGTACTGCCTCACTTCTAATTACTGAATGCAGTAATTATATTTGATTGGGGCACATGTGGATGTCAAGGGTCTGTCAGTCTATTGAGGGTGGGGCTGGAGTCTGCATTCAGTAAATGACAAAGCCATTGATTGGGGGTCAATGGTGAGTTGGTGAATGGGTTCAGTTTTATAGTTAGGCAAGAGGCCAAGCATTTTGAACCCCTTTTACGCTTCCTGGATAACTATCCAGGTAAGTGAGTAGCAACCCTAGGTCTCAGACTCTAAGTCAGAGTTGGAGACTTTTTCTGCTGCAGATGCTGTCTAATTGTTGACTGATGTTTAGATTTTCCGGGTAATTACCACATCGTCAGTGTGTTGGGAGTTCCTAAGGATCCCATTGCTGCTTCAGTCTGAGTACATCTGGACTCCAGCTAACTGGAGTCTGCGAGATATGGGTCATCATTGCCTTTTTTGAAGAAAAATGCCAACTAATTCACATTCCCAATGGTTTAAATGGAACTATGCCATTTCATTCTAATAATTAACACATACCACAAATTTTCTTTGGACAACACGCTCCCTCCTCGATGACATCAATAATTATTTCTCCTTCTCTTTCACAGATTGGTGATGGTACTTCAACACATTCAGGTTCCATGGCAACAACAGTTCCATTCCCCAAGCACTTGTACATGCAGCATCCTTTATGTGATCCATTCCAGGTCTCACCTGCTGACCGTGGCTGGCCTTCATTATCTGTGCAAGCTGAAACACAGTCAGAAATAATTATAATCAATATGACTTAAAGTTCTCTGCTTCACTAAGCTTTGGGTTTAAATGTTGAGCATACTAGATTTGTGCTTTAATTTCAATGAGTTTGCTTCTCTTAGCTATGCCTATGCGCACTGGTTTAGCTTCATTTTATTAGGCAGTCCCTCAGAATCGAGTACAGCTTGCTCCCACATCATTTTGATGGGTTTGGAAAAAAGTTCAACGAGTAATCTGCAGATTCTGTCACATGTGGGACAGGTATTGCTTGAAAGCTGAGGCAGATGATTTCTTGTGAGGTGTGTGCGCTCTTGTCAATAACTCAATATCACCTCTCTGTGACCATGAAGCCCTTGATGTGTTCATCTTTTTCATTTAGTCAATCACAAGCCAGGGACTTCCATGAGTCGGCAGGGCTGTTTGACGTCTTCAGGGAAGCTTTCAGGACAACAACGAATGATTCCTTTGTCTCCTGCCACACTGAGTTCTGAGTAAAGCAGTTGTCTCAGATGCTGAGCAAATGAACACAATGTCCTACCCAGCAAAATAGGCTTTGGGTGATTAGTGCCTTGTTGATGTATGTTGACTGTGAAGAAGTCACGTTTGTTGAATCATCTTTCTTGCAATCCAGATATGGCGGATCCTGCAAATATACCACTGCTGATGCTTCTCTAGTGTTTTAAGTTGCTTTTTATAGGTTATTCACATTTCTGAAGCAAATAGGAGTGTGTGGATTGTTGCTGCCAGTAAATGGGCTTGAATAAAGGGGCCAAATCATGCAACATCTTTATCATGTCTGAGAAAGATCAAATTGTTACTTGGAACCAATGCTTATCAGTTAGTTGACAAGCAAAAGCAATGAAAAGCAAGACATTTAATAGCAAACAGACATAACACATGCCAATGAGGAGGCTGAAGAACACTTTAAATATATAGGTCCCAGCATCATTTCATTCTTTAGCAGGAGATTCTTACTTGTCTGGGCATGGTGGGGGGAATGATTTCAGGGCTCCAGGCCAACTTGCTCACTATGGGGATGAACAGTGCAGACGCAATGGCAGTCCACAAGAAAGCAGTATTTGTATATTGTCATAGAGCAGAAAGCCAGTGAGTATTCAAGCGGCTAACAGATGATACATCTATGTTTGATACAGCCTTAAGTGCTCCCTGAAAATAATTCTGGACAAAATATCCTGGAAATCCTCACCATGTCACTTCTCCATGTTCAACTTGAGGGCAAAGTGCAACACATGCCCAAAGTGGAAACATTTTGCAAGTTGTCAAAGTTAACTTCAACTAAGGGCTCTTTGTGGCACAGTGGCAGTATCTCTACCTCACAGCCAGGAGGCCCAGGTTCGAGTTACACCTGCTCCAGAAGTGTGTAATAACATCTCTGAATGGATTGATTAGAAAATGTCAAAAATGACTACATTAGTTCAATGCAAGCTTCTTCCTGAGAGCAAGATACAACTTGGATATTAGATCCTAAAAGGCAAAGCACCTGACTATTTTAAGGAGCACTTAGTTGAGATCATGGGTACTGGTTATTGAAGATGCCACAATAGTATCTAATTTGAGTAGCAAGTTCAACAAACATCAACATTTTTTGTAATTTCCTCTAAATCCTGCGATAGGCATATTTCAACTATATAACAACTATTATTTGTCTTTTTTTTCCTGTTATATTTGCGTATTATTTGAGGAATGAGCATAATTTCAGTCTGCCTCAAAAATTCCACCCTAGACAGGTTCATTTTCTATTTAGCCAAATTCCAAAGCCTTATGTGGTAAACCTCTTCAATAGGTTTGGATTCAAACTTGTAGAGACTGCTGGAATGCACATGACTCTGATTGATGATCAGACTATATACGCCCTTATCCTTATTTACAGGATCTGGGGAAAAGGTATTGTCATGCTCCTAGCATTGACACAACAGTTTCACCAGTTTCACAAAAACTGAGACAACTGTCATTTGCAATCCATGCCTAGGTGTCGCAAAAACTACAACAGCTAGGAGCAGATGGTATCATTGAGCGAAACTCGCGATCATCCAATAAGAAAATGGCAAACTCGGACTACCTGTCAACTGGCAACAATGCAATCATTCTCGACAAGTGATGCTTTCTACAATCAAAGAATTGTCATAATTCCACAGTCCACACAAAGTTCAATATGTGACGGAGTTATCTTCAGATCTGTCTTGAAAAGCAAAGATACATGTATGTGAAGTCTCTGTAAATTCTAAAATGTTTTGGGTTGAATAAATGAACTGGATTTAGGACTAAAGCCACCTCTGCATTGCGATAAGTCTGATAAATAAAATCTAGAGCAACAGAGCATAGCTCAAGCATAACGTGTGGCTACAAGCCTATACAACAGGAAGGGATGTTTGATCTCTTCCAGGATGCTTTGAGGAACTCACTAAAGAACGTTCTTTGTCCGGCTGAGATCCTCGTGCCACCAAATGATATCCCAAGTAGATCGGTTGCTTTAGGAATCTGATGTTGGATGTACAAATGGCATGTCCATCCCATCAGAATTTTTTTGCGCGATTAACGCATCAATGCTTGTCATGTTGGCATGGGACAGGATGGTGCTATTCAACCTCTTTCTGACCATTGCATTTGAAGAATCTTGAAAAGACAGCACTGATGTTACTTGTCCAATGTTTTGCATTACCTGTTGTAGGTTGTCCAAATCTCTAAAGCACATAAATATGCGGCAGTCACTCGTACAAGTAAAATATGACCTCAGGATTGAGATCCTCGAGCGTTCTTTTCTTAAATTGGCGGAAGTTTGAGCTAGCACATGGGACGCCTTCATAAGTTTCATGGTCTATGTTTGCCTTCGTTGAGAGGCAGGTCCCAAGGTATGGGAAAATGGTCCACCTTTGTCAAGGTCTCACCCATTGGTCTTGTTTGTGCAAATTATATTAATCATCTTGGATTCAAGAATCCAAGGCACTTACTTCCTTTATCCTTATACCTTTCTTTATTTTACATTGTCTGTGAAATGTAGTACATGCATGCACAAGGACAAAGATTGCAACATTAATGGTAATTAATACTACTTTCACTTCTGTATTAAACTCAAAGTAAATGGAAAACATATGCCAATAATTTAGTAAATCAAATATTAAATAAGCAGCAAATTGTCAAGTGGAGTTATTGGTATTTGCACATATTTCTAAAATACTGCAAGATTTACTAACCACACTGTTCTTCCATAATACAGTAGTTAGAGTCTGGTTGATGCAGCAGAGTTCCTCGAGGACAAACACAACTCTCACTAACAAATGAACAGGTTGAGTCGTGCTCCAAATAGAAGTCTTTGTTCTGACATGTTTTACTTTCACAAGCTGGCACACAAGGTTGGTATTCCATGCCCATGGGGCAGCTAAGTGCTGTATGCAAAATAGTAGAATCGCATTACAGAATTATCAAAATCTAGCATATTAAATAACCCTCATAAGTACAGCTGTTTTGCTTGTGTGAATATCTTATAGAATAAATCACAAAGAAGCAAACAAAATCTATGCAGCTCCACTCTGTGTATCCCATTCAAGATGAGACCCATTAAGGTCATCTCCTCTTTAAACTTGATAGTACTTCTAAAATGTTCGCTACAATTACAGTTAAAGTTATTACTGGCCAAGGCAGATTCTAGACTAAAATCTGGCTCAATAGATCATATTTTATGTTGTTTTCAATTAACGTGGCTGTACTTCATGAAAGCTCAAGCACACAATGTTGCAGATTTTGTTTTAACAATAAAACAGAAGTGTATCATGAGAAAAAAGATAAACTAGAATAACCCAAGCCATGTACAAATAACACTGTTTCAAAGTTTTCACAGCATACATTAAAATAAATCCTATCATAACATCAACACTTTAATCAAATACTAAAGTTTTGGTTTAACTGTTTCCTTCAATTCGTGGTCTTGAGAGTTTAATGGCCTGTTCTTTGATTAGTCACACAATTGATTTTAACTTTCTGAGCATCAAATAATCTATTCAGATTTCTAACCAAATACTTCTGGTCTAGAATGTTCAACCAGAAAACTCACACCAACATAGCCTAAAATGCATATTTAAGAAGATTGTCATTACCCATTAAAAATTTTCTTAACACTGTTTCTATGTCATATTAGTAGTAGTAACAGATTGACATTAAATATATAATGAGTTACATAGCAATCATATTCTACATGTGTTAATGAGCATTTCAGCTTTCAGTGTCCTTCATATGTACTTTCAATAATATAACTGCTATATCATTTTCTTTTCCAGGCACATGAATAATTTTCAAAATATACAGTTGGAGAATTAAGCTCCTCCAAAATAATCAGAAACTCTTGCCCTGAAACGTTTCCGAGAAAATCCTTTATAAACAACATTTTCTTTCACATTATTGGTGGTGTGTATTTCAAAATGTTATAGAACCAACTTAAGACTCAATGTCTCCTTATTAACTATTGAAGACTATTGTTAACAGCCAGTCAATTCATTTGAAAAATACCTGGCAGCACATTCAATGCCCTGCTAGCAGTAAAATAGCTCTTACACCGAAGTTGCTAGCATCAACGGCCAGTTTGAATTCCTTCTCATAATTCAGCATAACGAAAACCAATGAGGTTGTCAGTATAGCTTTCAAGTTGCAAAAGACACTCTGACATTCTTGTGCCCATTCAAATATTCCACCTTTCTTCGATAAGTTTGTTAAAAATTGTAATGGTTCAGTCAAATGGTTTCCATGTTTGGCTAAAAATCTCTCTGATTTTAAACCTCTCGCAAAACAAACCAAATCCCATTTTTACTCCAGGAGCTGCTCCCTCAAAAATACTGATATAAAAGTCATAACTCCAGAAATACTGACAAGATAATCATTAACCTTCATACACACAGACAAAAATACACATGCTACTAGTCCCATTTCCAAACTCTAATACAAATGATATTTACATATAAATCATGCATCATGTTTGCACAATTCAAAATCTACTCACAAGCAAAGTTCTTCAACCAAAACATTAGTTGCAACAGTTGGCTTAGAAGTGTTGCAGAGGCAAAATCAGCCTCAAAAGTAATCTTGGTCAAATTACAAAGCAGCTAATAGATTTTCAGTAAAATGTCCAATGACATACTGTTGTATTCATTAATATCTTTGTGTCATGTTTTAGGGTTCTTTTGCCAGTGCTATTACGTCATTAAGTTAGAGGCTGTTCTGAAGTGATTCAAAGCACGGTACAATGAAGCTGGTGAATAGTCTGAATGAGAATGTCTCAGACAACAAATGTAAGTTTGGAGATTGCAAGAGACAATAGACAATTTTTGAGGATCAGATGTTTATTATTGAGGATCAAAGCATGAGTTATCTGTTGAGTATGCACCTTGGAAGGTTTAAACATGGCAGGTGTATTGACAAAACTTTGAATAGAGGAACAATCAGAGATTATGGGCAGGATTTTCATCCTACAGCTGAGAAGGAGGGGCAAACATGTTTCCTGGCTCGACATGCCTGATTTGGTAGAAAGTGCCAGGATTTTCATTTGGGGGAGGGGCATGCTGAAGTGGGCTGTTTAAAATGCTGACCTTGGTGATCCGGGACTTCATCCCAGTTGTAATAAAAGTAACAAAATAGGACTCAGCCCCCTCACCCTCAGCCCTTACACCACCTCATTTGCACACGCACTTCCAATGCTGTCCTTTGCCAACCTATGTCTCTTCAACATCTCCCCCAAACTATGGCACCTCATTCTCATGTTAATGTATGTCTCTCTACTAATCCCTCATTGCTGCTCGTATTGAACATGCCAACCTATGTTCTTCCACCTGTCTCCCCATGTTCTCTCATACCCCCAGATAAACTATAGCCTTCCACCCAGCCGCCTTGACCTCTCAGAGATAATGTTCTCTCTGAGCTGCACACAGCTGCTCTGAGGGCCTGCACATGGCAATTGTTGTGTTAATGCCATTCACAGCATTCACTTCCAGTTTTGGAAGTCACTGCCACGTACAGACCTCAGGGGCCCGAACAGAAAAAAATGTCAATGGGAATGCTGCTCATAAATCCCATGCCAAACAATGGCAGTTCCCTTTCTGTCCAAACAGTGTACACGCTGTAATTGACTCTAACATAACAATGGCAGGTGTGTAACAGGTTACTTTTGGGAAAAATAGCCATTCACTGAGAACTTTCTGGAAAAACAGCTTTACTACAGTTCTACAACATTGTGAACAGACTTTTAAGTATCAATTCCAGAAACTTCCTTAAATAAACATATTTGATAAATAGGTGTAAGATGAAAAGATGCTAATCAATCAATGTGTTTGATTGTGCCATAAGTTGGCATGGAATTTGAGGGATCATGGGGAAGAGTGGAAGAGTGTATATAACATAAGATCACAGAAAAAAAAAGAGATGGAGTAGGCCATTCAGTCCCTCTGAATGCCTCACTATTCAACAAGATCATGGCTGATCTGCCCCAAGCCTCAATTCCTCTTTCATTCCAGCTCATCACAGAGTCATAGAGTAATACAGCACAGAGGCAGATCCTTTGGTCTAACTCGTCCATGCCGATGAAGTTACCCAAACTAAACTAGTCTCACTTACCTGCATTTGGCCCATATCCCTCTAAATCTTTCCCATTCCTGTACCTGTTCAAATGTCTTTTAAAAGTTGTAAATGTACCTGCATCCAACACTTTCTCTGACAGATCATTCCATACATCTGTGAAAAAGTTGTTCTTCAGGTCCCTTTTAAATCTTTCTCCTCTCACCTTAAAAATATGTGCCCCAGTTTTGAATTCCCCCACTCTACGGAAAAGGCCTTTGCTATTTACCTTATCTGTGCCTCTCATTATTTTATAAACCTCTATAAGGTCACCTCTCAACGTCCTATGGTCCAGAGAAAAAAGTCCCAGCCTATCCAGCCTCTCCATATAACTCAAATGCTCCAGTCCCAGCAACATCCTGGTAAATCTTTTCTGAACCTTCTCCAATTGAAAATATCCTTTCTATAGCAGAGCCAACGGATAATTCTCAGTCTCTGATATTTCAAAACGCAATCCACCTTCTCTCTAAATGCTATCTGTGATCTAATCTCTACAACTCTCTGGATTAGAGAATTGCAGATACTCACTATCATCAGGGAGAAGAAATTCCTTCACATCGCATCACATATATGGATATTGTCTATTTCTATAACTAAGCCCTTAATTTCAAGACTCCATTGGAAATTCCATTGGAATTGTTGGAAACATCTTTTCAACATTTACCCTGTCAAACCACTTCCTAATCTTGTGTATTTCAATAAAATCACTCCTCATTCTTCTACATGCTAATGAATAAAGACCTAACCTGTTTATCTGTTCTTGATAAATCAACTTCATTATCCCAACAATCAGCCGAGGTAAATCTCTTTTGAAAAGCCTCCACTGCTGATATTATTTTTATAAATACAAAGTTCAAACTATGCACAGCACTTCAGGT
Source organism: Ginglymostoma cirratum (assembly GCA_024137785.1). Taxonomy (NCBI): domain Eukaryota; kingdom Metazoa; phylum Chordata; class Chondrichthyes; order Orectolobiformes; family Ginglymostomatidae; genus Ginglymostoma; species Ginglymostoma cirratum. The sequence goes on from JAHRHZ010000021.1 coordinate 19,945,571, forward strand.
GCAGTCCCCCCAATATTGTTACCATTGTAACAAAGTTTCCATATTTTTAAAACCCAACCCACCAACAAAAAAGGCCACATTTCATCTGTTTTCTTAATAATTTGCTACATCTCCATATTAGCTTCGTTTTCATGTACAAGTACATTTATGTACCATTAATCCGTAAGACCATAAAACACACACGCAGAAATTAGGCCATTCAGTCATCAAGTCTGCTCCGCCACTCAATCATGGCTGATAAGCTCCTTAACCCCACTCTCCTGCTTTTTCCCTGTAACCCTCGATCCCCTTGATAATCAAGAACCTTTCTATCTCAATCTTAAATGTACTCAATGTAATCCTGGCTCTCTGTCTTCTGTGTATTAACTAATCCTGAATTCATGCTAACTCATTACCCCAATCTCTTATGCAATAATCTTTTATGTGGCACCTGAAAATCCAAATACACATCAACTTTATCTACTTTATCAACTCAGCTTAATATATACTCACTGATCTCCAACAAATCAAGTCAAAAGTAGGTCGCTGTGATAAATTCCTGGAATTCCTTGCCCAACAATATTGTGGGTCTACCTACAGCACATGGACAGTAGTGGTTCAAGAAGGCAGCTCACCACCACCTTAGGGACAGGCAATTAAAACTGGCCCAGCCAGCAACACCCACATTTCACAAGAGAATTAAAGATTGTCAAACATGATTTTCCTTTCACAAAGAAACATTTACTCTTACCGTATTAATCTCCTCTAAATGTCCTGCTATTTCTGCCCAAATTACGGACTCTAACATTTTTCCAATGACAGATTTTAGGCTAACTTGCTGGTAATTTCCTGCTGTCTTTCTCCCTCTCTTCTTGAATAGGGATATCACATAAGCAGATTGTAAAACTGCTAGAGTCCTCCAAGAATCTAGTCAGTTCAGGAATATTTTGACCAACACCTCCACTAACTCTGTTGCCTCTTCCTTTAAAACCTTTGGATCCAAACCGTCAGGTCCTGGTGATTTGTCTTCCTTTAATCCCATTAGTTTGCCAAATACATTGTCCTTCATGATAGAGACTGTAATAAGGTCTTTTCTCCCACGAGTATCTTGCTTATCTATTACCTTTGGGATGTTTATAGTGTCCTCCACCATGTCAACTAAAGCAAAATATTAGTTTAAATTATCTGCCATCTCCTTGTTCCCCATTATCAATTCCAAATGTGCATCCTCCAAGGGTACCACGCTTACTTTAACTCCTCTCTTTCTTTTTAAATACCCATAGAAGCTCTTGTTATTTGCTTATATATTCCTAGCCGATCTACTTTCATCATCAATCTTCTACCTTTTTATTAAAGTTTTGGTTATCCACTGCCGGTTTCCAAAAAGATTCCTAATTCTCCTGACTACCACTAATTTTCACTGCTTTGTATGCATTAGCTTTTGAATGGATTCATCACCTTTGTTAACCATAGGTGGTTCATCCTACTTGTCAACTTCTTCTTTAGGAGCAAAATAAAATTTTTCTGAACATTATGAAAGATCAGCTTAAATATCTGCCATGGTTCACCCATTGACATTCTCAGCCTATTTTTGCTTTAGAAACTCCTCTTCATATCCCTGTAATTGCCTTTATTTAATTTGAGGACACTGGTTTCAGACCCAAGTTGCTTTCCCTCACACTGAATTTGATATTCTACAATGTTGTGATTGCTATTCTATAGAAAATCCTTAATAAAGAGATCTCTTATTAATTGTAACTCATTACACACGACTAGATCTAAAATGGCCTTTCCTGAGTAAGTTCTATAACATCCTGCTCTAACAGGCAATCCCTGATACATTCTACATATTTGTCTTCCATTTCACCCTTGCCCATCTGATTTATCTAGTCAATATGCAGATTAAAATCAGCGATGACAATTGTAGTGCCCTTCCTACATGCTTCCATTATTTGCAAATTTATACTTTGTCCTACAAATGGATTCCCATATCTGCCTCATTCATCATCATACCCTCCTGTCCCTGACCATAGACTACATTTGATGCAATTAATCCAAACAATGTGACTGCCTCCTGAAACACCATGTTCAGGTATTGCCCCCCCTTTCCTGATGTGCAACAGTGTCTATAGTTCATATTCCAACTCATTAAGTCTGAGCCTAAGATCCTCAAACAGCCAACATTTGCTGCAAGTGTCATTGCACTGGTTTCAACAAGGTACCATGTACTATAGGAACAACACATCACCTAACTAGCTACCTCTATTCTATTTAATTAACTTGGATGCTAAATGTTATAAAGATGTATTTCTTATTTGCACATTGTAGATTGGCATGGGGGCAGAAGTTTCTGAAAGAGGGCAGGACCTGAACTTACTCTTCAAAAAGGTTCTCTCATCCAAAGTATAGTTCACTTCCTGAAAATCTATCCCAACTCTATGAAAATTGCTCGGAGGTCACTATCCCAGCAGTGAAGCCAACCAAATTAGGATTGCAGGACATGGGCTCACAATCTGCACTAGGATGCATCTTATCCCACCTTGTCAAAAGTTTCAGTTTCAGAAATGAGAGTAGGAACCCTGAATCAGGTTCCTACAAATCCAGACCTCAAACTTCCCATTCCAGGGTGCAAACCAAACTTACATCCAATCTAAGATAACAAGCATGGGGCTGGATGAACACAGCAGGTCAAGCAGCATCATAGGAGCAGGAAAACTTGACGTTTCGGGCCTAAACCCTTCATCAGAAAATCTATATCAAATGATCAGGAGAAGTAACGTTAAACTGCTAATGTGGTGGCTTTTAAATTACTTCTCTTGTTGTAAAGACCTGTGCAATTTTGTAAACAAAGTAAAATTTACTTACATATGTTACACTGTATATTCACTTGGTCACTGCAATTAGTATGACAGTCTCAATATAATGAGACCATCAGTGAAACAATGTCAAGGACAGGAATTAAGCCCCACATTAGATTTTTTCTTCACTTACATTCTGTAGTACCAATGTAGGAGACTTGATAGCAATCAGTTCAGCCATGCAAAAGCAGATTTGAAGGGCCATTAACTGTCATTTCACGAAGTTTAATTTATTTAGCAACCATGAGCAAGTCTAAAAACTTACGACAAAATTCTGGAGTCCTCCATGGAATGCAAACATTGTATTTATTGCAAGCAGCTGCATATAAAGCCAAAGCATCGCATTGATGTGTCACATAGTGAAAATCCCTGATCCACAGTTCACAAAATATTTCTGGAGTAACCTTGAGGTGAACAAGACACTTGTGAAAATCAATATTAAAACAACATGGATCCTTTAATTTATCATCCTTTGATCTGATTAAAAAGTCAATCTATACACCTCAAAATATTGTTATTTAAATAACTGATATTATATGCCCTGAATTTTACATCATCATAATAAGAAATTTCATGAAATAATTTTACTATTGTACAATGATTACTCCAGATATGACAGCTTAAAATGAATCATACTCGAAAGAAACTATGTAACGTTTTTCTGACTCAAAGTTTATATTGAGAAATGTAGAAATATATACAAATGATTCATAACAACTTGATCCTCCCACTATTTGTAAGTAACTCTTTTCTTGGTCTATGTTTACAGAGATCCCATTGCATTGATCCTCTTGTAAGGTGAATGAAAAAGGGTGTTCCACATAAATACAAACATATTGCATTGTCAACATTTTATTACTTTTAGTGTGCTTAAAAATTGACGCTGGCAGATTACAATGGGACAGTGAAAGAATGACTCATTAATGTTTCATCAACTGCATTCAAATAATGCATAACTTTAAATGTGCCGTGCAATCTGTAAAAAGGAATAAATCTTTACTCACATGTTGATGGCACAGCGTCCAAGGATTCTGATTCAACATATCAAAACAAGCAGTACAGTTACCAGTGGTGCAGTTCTGTTTTCGGCATCTAAAGCAGTTAGTTTCTAGTCCAGATGTTTCAACCATCCAACTTTCAAGGAAAAGACCTACATTTTCAAATTCTGTGACAATGGTTCCATTTGGTAGCTTGAGATCATCAGCAGGATTGCCATTACAACAGCCTAAAATGAACAGAGATTGATTGACCGTAAAGGTTAGTAGTATCTGTAATGATGTTGCAATTTTTTCTTCTGGTTAATTGCCTGGAAAGGGCATACATACTTCTGTATATTATTTGTTGAAACCAATGTTTGTTTCAATGAATGAACTTATACACTGCTAGGTATTAAAATTATGAATTAATCTCAGCAAATATGCAATCACATGTCTATTCCACGCATGATAAATCATTAACCAAATCCTATTAAGATACCAAAATTTCAGGTATTGTGATTATGTACCACAGTTACACCCTAGAAGACCCCAGCCTAGGTTAGGTTTCTGGGCATCTGTTGAGTGACTGAAAAAAGACAATGCAGCAGTTATGGGTTCTATATTTGTCCAAATATGCCTCAGACAGGACAAAAAGCCACCAAGGATCTCTCTTCCAGCATAATCCAGTGACATCTATGAGAAGGTGCACATGTTAATCAAAGACAGTATTAGTTTCACTATTGTGCATCTGTATAATAGCCTCTTAATACTTGCCACTCAATATTTAAACATGAAGAATGAGCCCAATATAAGCAGTAGCAGTAAAAAGCCAAAGACATTGAGAGTGTTTGTGGGGGAAGGGAGAACACTTTCCCTTCAATTTAATAGTCACAATAATTGTTCTCATCTTTATTTTCAGATGAGTGCTGCTCCAAAACTCAGGAACTGCTTTTTTTTATTTATTCATTTGAACAGTGAATCCTTTCTCATTAACAAGGGGAACCTTTATAGGGAAAAAAGATGAAGTCACTAGAAAAGCTCAGCAGGTCTGGCAGCATCTGTGAAGAAAAATCAGAGTTAACATTTCATGTCTGGTGACCTTTCCTCAGGGAAATTTAATAGGACTGACATTTGGTCTTTTCAATCTTGAAATAAGATATACTCATCTGTGCCAACATACACATAAATCATACTGTCAGTGCAAGAAATATTTACAGCCTCCAATACTCTGGATATTAATCAAGCAAGCAAACTTTAATGTCTACATTTAAAAATGCAGTATTAGTTTAGATCAAAAAGTTTCACATCTATTAACTAAGGTATATGTTTTCTACTGGAATGAATTTCTTTGCAAATTTTTTACCTACAAATGTTGTGATTTCTTTAAACACTATATTCATGATGTTATTATTGTTAAATATGCAATTGGAACACAAGAATGAGAGTAGGTCATTGACTCCATCGAGCCTGTTACCACATTAAATGTGATTAGGGCTGACCTACAAGTGACCTACTTATTATACAAGTGCTAAAAGGAGTAAACATCCTAAAAGTGACTGAATAATATTTCTTTGTCAGACTGTCGGATCCAGTTTAACAGGAGAAAATAAACAGAGTCACAGAATAAGTTATCCTTTGTGACATCCTGACAACCATCAATGTCACTATCTTGCAGTGTCAAAATCAACATATTGGACATATGTAATGCACTCTTCGGTATCCTTAAATATTCCAGCATCAATACTATATTACACACATATACATACACATACAGGGCATAAGAAATCAAATCCTTTTATATTTGTATAAATATCTAAAATTTATTTGTTCAAAAAAGCTTGTAAGAACAAGCCCAGTAATTACAGACTGGACGGTTTCAATTCAATCATGGGTAAGCTTCAAGAAACAATTATTTGGGACAGAATTAGTGATCACATGGAAAAAGGTGGGTTGCTTAGGAAGAGTCAGCATGATTTTCTAAAGGGGAACTAGAGTTTGAATAACTGGCTGGATTCTTTTGAAGAAGTAACAGAAAGAATTCATGAGAATCATGAGAATCATGTGGCTGAGGTGATGTGCATGAACTTTCAAATGGCATTCAATACAGTGCCACACAACACTTATGAGAAAAGTTATAGCTCATGGAATAAAAGGGACAGTAGCAATGTGGATACAAAATTGGCTGAGTAATAGGAAACAAAGTGCAATGGTCAACGGATACTTTTCAGGCTGGAGAAAATATTGTAGTAGAATTCCTCAGGAGTCTGTACTGGGACCCTTTCTTATCCTGTTATATCTTGAAGATCTAGGTCAGTGGTCTCTAACCTTTTATGCACACAATCACTTTTTTAATTTAAGTCCAGTCCAGGATCTACCTCATATATCCACACACACATATATATATAATATATATTCATTTCAATGCAAATAGATTGACTTGGAGGCTGTTTAGGGCCAACGAGGTGTGGATGAAAGTATGGTGGTTGGTATGATGATTTTTGAGGGCTCATAAAATTGGGCAGATAAACATAGGTTAATATGGACACTATGAGGTGCCTTATGGGGCTGGTGAGGGCATAGGGAGGCTTGAGGAGCTACAGGGGTTGTGTAGGATTATGCCAAGGCATGGCGGAAACATGGGATGACATAGATTGGCATGAGAGGTATGTAAGCTCGAATAGATGTTTCATGCTTTTCCTTAAATTAAATTTGTTAAAAATAATTGTGTCACACTTCTACTTGAAAACAGCAATGAACCAGAACTGAAGATGAAGGGAATATCTTTTAGAACTTAATAACTACAATTAAGATCGAAATGATGAATGAGTACAAACTCAAATTACAGATGACAGGAAAACTTTGGGAACAGCTCATGTCTACAGCTCACTTACCACACAAGCCTTTAGTTCCCATAGCTCTGTTCGATGGCAAACCAAATTCTAACACAATGATGCCTGTACTGCGATACCATTGAATTGTAACTCCAGCAGGAGTTGTAATCAGATACATCGCTCCAGTATCCTGTATATGGAAGCCTAGTTTTGTGAACGGAAGTCGAGCGGGTCTTGAGTTTACTGTTGTCTGCAAAGAAAATAAACGCAACTGAAATCTTGTCATACAATAGCCTTCACAAGTTGCACAATTAATGTTTTGTGAGGAATTGATTTACAGTAAATATATTGAAACAACAATAACCTGCTGTACCAGACTGTGTTCAGATTCATAAACAGAAGTCACAACATGAACGTACTAATCCTTCAGGCTATTTCCAAGCAAAAATGACAAATTAGGAGCACTCGAGATAACAAGCATGGGGCTGGATGAACACAGCAGGTCAAGCAGCA
>JAHRHZ010000021.1:19952738-20006780 GCA_024137785.1 Ginglymostoma cirratum
GATAACAAGCATGGGGCTGGATGAACACAGCAGGTCAAGCAGCATCACAGGAGCAGGAAAACTTGACGTTTCGGGCCTCGACCCTTCATCAGAAATGGGGGAGGGGAAGAAGGTTCTGAAATAAATAGGGAGAGAGGGGGAGGCGGATAGAGGAGAGAGTTGCAATTAGGAGCACTGTTTGCTGTCGCTCACAAGGAACCAGCTACAGAGACTACCTAGACTCTCTGTACATCATTTCATAAAACTAGCAAAGGTTTGAATATTTTATAGCTTGGATACAAGTCATCACAGAGGAATGATCCTGTGGTGTACAATGCTTTCAGTTCTGGTCGCCACATTACAGGAAGGATGTGGGTGTTTTGGGGAGGGTGCAGAAGAGGTTTACCAGATGCTGCATTGATTACAGTGTATGAGCTATAAGGAGAGGCTAGAAAAACCCAGGTTGTTTTCTCTTGAGCAGGAGAGGCTGAGAGGAGACTTAATAGAAGTCTATAAAATTATGAGATGCATAGATATGGTTGACAGTCAAAATTGTTTTCCCAGAGTTGAAATGTCAAATACTAGGGGGTATGCATTTAAGATGAGGGGGGAAAGTTCAAAGGAGACATGAGGGGTAAGTTTTTTACACAGAGAGTGGTAGGAACCTGGAATGCAGTGCCCAGGGTGGTGGATGAGGCAGATACGATAAGGGCATTTAAGGGGCTTTTAGATAAGCATATGAATATGCGAGGAACGGAGGGATATGGATAAAGGGCAGGCAGAATGGATTGGTTTCATTTCGCGTCATTTTTGACACTGCATCATGGGCCAAAGGGCCCGTTCCTGCGCTGTGCTGTTCAATGTTCTATGTTCTAATGCTTCTCTCAGCTTAATATCAAATTATTGCTGGACCCCAGCCTCTATTGTCAGTTGCCTTGTAGCTGGATTATCTCCCAGAATGATTGCTCCTCTTTCTGACGTCTTCCTTTCACAGTTGCCAGACATCCCTCCAATTGTCTTAATTCGAATCTTAACCTCTGACACTCCATGCTAATCTATTCCTTTCCCAGTCCTTTTCCTTTCATCATCTTCTTTCTAATTGCTCTTCTCCACAAATGCCTTTCTCTATTCTGCTCAGCAGTTGTCTTCTTTTACCAATTATTCTCCTCCCTATTGATTCCTTTCTCAACCATCTTCTTCCTAAAGTCACTCTACATCAGAAGCATTTGATGCTGATCCATTCAGGTACTTCCAGCTCATGGCCTATAACACAAATTATTTCTAAGCTGACTATTTGAGACAAAGAATAAATGCAAATGTTTATTCACTGTTACTGTGTTTTGCTATAAATATCATGCACCATAATTAACTGATGAATAAAATGAACTATTAGAAAATACAGATTTAAAATAAATAAAAATAAACATGAAAGAAATAAAAAACACTGTCTGTATTGTCTGGCAGCCAAAGTAATGGCACGAGATGGAAGTTATGAAATTATCAAATGTGGGAAATGCAAAGGTAAAAATACGATCTCTGATTTATATGGATGATTTTTGTCAATGATATATAAGTTCTTGCAGCATAAATTAATAATAACGCCAGTAGGTTTATCAAAGAAATGTAAAAAATATTTACAGGCATATAGGCACAAATGTTACTGACATTACACTCACCAATCTTTCCAGTCGATCAATGAGAACTTTGTAGTTACGTGAAGTTATATTCAACTTTTTAAAACACAATCCAGAATTTCCTCCTGGCACCTTAATGGTAAAAGTAATGATAGCTGGTAAATAAAATCATAAAAACAAACATCATGCATTAAGTAATGCTTTGAAAGAAATAGTGTTAAAATTTCACAGAATTAATTGTCATGTACTTACAGGACGCCTTATAGAATTTGCACTCTGTAATTAATAAAACAGCATTTTACAGAAAAATTTCATCTTACATCCTATTACATTTCGAGAACAATTTTCAGAGATGATAAAATATAACTCAAATGTTATTCCGTAAAACTACATAGACACTTAAAATGAATATATTAAACAGTTAATAATGACTTGTTATTGATGAAACTTAATACACTGCCTTTTAATGAACACCAGAAATTAGTCTTTTTATTCAGTAGTAATTTGGTTGCAGTTTAGAAAAAGTTTAAAATTACCTCGCGGGTAGGACATTGTTCAATATGACCAACAATAGTTTCATGTGGCAATAGAGTCAGTACATAGGCTGCAGCGTCATATACTCCCACATCATTGCCATCAAATGTGATGATATGCAAGTCAGAAAACATGGAGCAGCGACCTAACAAGACAATTATATTTATTGATTGGCTTGAAACTACACCTTGGTAAAGAATTGAAAAAATACAATGTGTGTATAGTATTCTGTGTTCATTTTTTCGTTCAAATAGAGTATCTTCTTTCTCCTGGTACCTGTAGCAAACTGCATCTCCATGTTCAGAAAGAAAAAAGGTACAGATCATGTTATATCATGTTTCCACCCATGTTGCACATTCCCAGTATTTCCTGACATTGTCCAGAAGTGCAGTATTGTCCTGCACCTGGAGTAGGCTCTGGACCTGAACTGACATAAGCAAAGGAGACACCAATTTTTGACTTCACTTCTCATATGATCATTGGACAGGCACTCCAAACATGGGGTGGCTGAAAGAACTAAATATTTTGGCTGGGGTCAGATCCTCTGGATCACTTGTGGCAGAAGATTGGAGATTGAAAAGAAAGCAAAAATCAAACCCTTGTGCTACATCACTTCCGGCCAAGGCTTAGCATAAGGTTTCAGGACTCTCAGACGGCAGCCAGAATTCCTATGATTCTGTTGGCCGAGAGGTAACTTCCAGGTCTCACAGCTGCACTTCTTGTTTACTGCTTTTCTTTTCAGCAGGTGCCCAGGTAGATGGAAGGTCAGCACCTGGAAGCAGAAGTGAAGCCAGAGCAGAAAACTCATGGTATCTATCCTCTGTCAGGTGCAGAGGGAAATTTGCACTGGAATGTATTGACAAATATTGTTTTTAAGCCTCTTACAGATAAAGGTTAGTGTGAACTCTTCCTACAAAATAACACAAGAAATAGCAGCAATGGTAGACCACAGGGCCCATTGAGTGGGCTATAGCATTTAACAAGGTCATAGCTGACTGTGGGTTTTTATTCCAGCTTCCTGCCTGCTTCCCCTATCCCTGAACTCATTAAAAGACCAAAAATTTGTTTATCCTAACTTTAAATGTATTCAAAGATGGAGACACTATAACCAAATGGGGCACAAATTTCCAAATACTTCATTCTTAATAATGAATACCAAGGAACATAGAACATAGAACACAGATTTCATTCTTAATAATGAATACCATAGAACATAGAACATTACAGCGCAGTACAGGCCTTTCGGCCCTCGATGTTGCGCCGACCTGTGAAACCAATCTGAAGCCCATCTAACCTATACTATTCCATTATCATCCATATGTTTATCCAATGACCATTTAAATGCCCTTAAAGTTGGCGAGTCTACCACTGTTGCAGGCAGGGCATTCCATGCCCTTACTACTCTCTGAGTAAAGAACCTACCTCTGACATCTGTCCTATATCTATCACCCCTCAATTTAAAGCTATGTCCCCTCATTTACAGACTGCCTGATATTAAACAAGAAAATAATAATTATTTTCAGATCTGTACTTCATAATGAAAATTAGCCAGAAGAAATCTTCCCAATATATGATACTTTGTACAGAAACAAAATAATATACAAAATCATTTTGGACATTTCCTTCCATTGGGAGACATATTTTGTCTAGGACAGCATCAACATGTAGGAGTTCACAGGTAAGAGATGGTGCTGAGGGAGCCATAGCACATTGCTGCATTGCATCTAGTAGGTGGAATAGGCAACATAGTCAAGATAGCTGTGGGTGTCAGTGAGCTTACAATAAATGTTGATTGATGGCCTAACTCCAGAAAAGGAAACCGTGAGGCCGAGGAACAAAAGGAAAATGGCAGAGTTAGATCATGTGAACACAAGGATAAGAATTGGAAATTGTTTGCATGTTCCAATTCAGAGTGAGAGCAGGAAGAGGTATTGATATAGACATCAATGTATAAGGGAAAGGAGTAAAGGCAAAAACCTGAGAAGGCAGGAACAATGAATATTCCAAATATCCCATGAAAATGCATACATGGCTTGGACCTATACATGTTCCCATGGCAACATGTTTTAAGAATAGGCTCAGCCTGATAATGGAGTTTGTGGCGGATATAGACTGGCTATAGGAAAGGAAGAAGCAAGAAGCCTCATGCAGCCTGATGATTGAAAGGGGCACATCAGAAGATTGGATATCTCCGGTGAAAGGTAGATGGTTAGGCCAAGAAATTGGGAACACGCAAAGTTGTGGACATGTTGGAAGCATCAGTTTTGTAGTCAGGATAGGTCTGGAAAAGGGAGGAAAAGTAGTGTTGAGACAGGACTTTATCAGTTCCTTAAGTGAGGAACAATCTGAAATGATGTGACTACTGGGGCAGTCTATTGCATGGATCTTGGGGAGGAGGTATAAGGGAACTGTACAGGCTTGACAGACTACGAACATAATAGCTACAGCAGGAGGATCCTCGGAAATGATACACACGTCAGCCTTAGAAATGATGGCTTAATGTTTTATAGCCCGGCCATTGGGGTTCAGCTTTTGTAACATAAATACAAGTTTGCCAAACAAGGAGAGCAGCACCGTTATTATTTAATGGGAATGTTAGGATTGGATCAGTGATAATGAAGTGCTGCAAATTCATACAGCTATAGACTCGAATGAGTTGAACAGAAAGTTCTTAGGTCAAAGGGTAGTTAATCTTTGGAATTTTCTATCGCAGAGGCTTATCGATGATCGGTATTGAATATATTCAAGATAAAGACTGTCAGATACTTTCAGGAACAGGGGAATTAAGTGATATGGGAATAATGTCAGAGAACGGATTTGAGGCAGAGGATCCATAAGATTTGTTCAATGGAGGAACAGATTCGAAGGACCAATTGGCCTAATCTTGTTCTTATTTCTTATGTTCTTATATTCTGATCTTATATAGAGATAGTAAGAGACTGCGTAAGGGTGTAGCTGGGAAATCTGCAAATATGGGAAAGGGTCCACTGTGCAGCAAAAACCTCCTACCCAAAGAAATGGGTGTGGAGACAAAAATAATGGAAGAAGAGCTCAGTGTTATGCCAAGCTCAAAATGTGTACTCATTGAAATCTAAAAAGATCAGACTGTTGTTTTGAATAATACAAATATAGATAATGCTTGAGACAGAATGAATTGGAAATTGAACAGAAGGAAGTGGTAAGAGTTGGGGGAAAAGAAATAAGGCAGAGAAAAGAACAAAACAGAATCAAAATCAAAAGTTCTGCATTCTAAAAAGATTTCAAGTGGAATACACAAGTGAAAACAATATTAGGAACAAATGTACTTAGTTTTATATCCAATTTGTGTAATTACACTTTTCTGCTTTATTCTGTATAACATTTTTATTTAATTTGAGGAATAACCATATTAACTGTTCATATAACAGAGTACAGCATTAAAATGAAACCAATACTCACAAGGACACTCCCACTGCGGACAACACCTGTCATTGTTTATTTGGATAGGCATTCCAAGAAAGCCACAACTTGGCTGTGTTATATTAAAAGGACACTAGAGGAAATAATTTCAAATATAAAAATGTATCAAAAGTTTTATAAAATGTAAGTATGCATCAATTCTGCAAATTTACTCATGTTGATGAGACTATTTTCTGTTGTTAAAAAAATTGCAAAAATTTGATATTTCATTCTAAATACAATCAGCAGTATTTGTGACATTGCTGTGGTATTTTGCTCCAAAGCTTTGCTGCTTTAAGGAAGCAATAGAAGTCAAACCATTAAAAGAAACATATAAAATAACAATTGCATTTATGCCCGTGATCAAGAGAAAGCTAAGACCTTATGTGACACATTGCTAAATTAAATAGAGACATAATTGTAAAATGAGAAAGAGAATGTTGTTCCACATTTAATTACATCTTTCATTCAATGCATTTGTTTAACTAAAGATCTAATCATGTTAAAGCAGGGCAACATTCCACATCTGGGGCCACCTGAGTCTATTACTACAAAAACTGCAGGAGTTTATTCTCGGCATGGTCATAGGTAGCAGTGAATCAAGGTCCATCTAGAAAAATAGGCCTAAATTGTCAGTAAAGTAGAAAATACATTTTGAAAAGATTAACACGACATCACAGCAAAATCAGGAACATCACAAAACCTCCACTTAGGTTCTGCATTCTATATTATTTACATAAGGTGTAAAGTAGACCTTCGCACCAAAATTCACATGACACCAGGTTATAGTCAACAGGTTCATTTGAAATCACAAGCTTTCACTGCTCTCCTAAAGCTTGTTATTTCAAATAAACCTGTTGGACTATAACCTGGTGTTGTGTGATTTTTGACTTTATCCACCCAGTCCAACAGACAATAGTGAGAAGAGCTTGGATTTTCATTCCTGAGGCATGTAGGCAGAATCAGGAAGTTTCCTGTTTTACCAATGCACCTCAGGAAAATAGGTTATGAATGGTGGAATCTCCATTCTGTGGGTATGGGCCCACAACCTCAGGATGTAGATCTGAGGTAACTACAGGGGCCACCAAGTTCCCTCACACCCTACTTGCCAACTCACTCCGTATCCACTATGGGCAGGCATCACAAACCATCCTGAGATGAAATAAAATAAAGTTCAAAGTATACGTTACAGACTTTACTACATGAATAAATATTCATTCATTAAAGCCCATTCAATACATTTAAATTCTCTAGTGTTCTTAATCCTTTATAAAAACAAACATTTGAATTCATAACTGCACATCGAAAGTCACACAAACCTATAACAAACTCTTGCAACTGTCAATCAAATGTTGAATTACAGCCCTCTCAAATTGTGACAATAATAGGTTGTAGATGCAGTCAAGCAGCAATCATGCGATAATACTGGAATCTTCACAACTTCATAAAAATCCAGGGTTAGATGTAAGATAACAAGGTGTGGAGCTGGATGAACACAGCAGGCCAAGCAGCATCATAGGAGCAGGAAAACTTGACGTTTCGGGCCTAGACCCTTCATCAGAAATGGGGGAGGGGAAGAGGGTTCTGAAATAAATAGGGAGAGAGGGGGAGGCGGATAGAAGATGGATAGAGGAGAGGATAGGTGGAGAGGAGGCAGACAAGTCAAAGAGGCGGGGATGGAGCCAGTAAAAGTGAGTGTAGGTGGGGGGGTAGGGAGGAGATAGGTCAGTCCAGGGAGGACGGACAGGTCCATAGGGTGGGATGATGTTAGTAGATAGGAGATGGGGGTGGACTTGAGGTGGGAGGAGGGGATAGGTGAGAGGAAGAACAGGTTAGGGAGGCGGGGACGAGCTAGGCTGGTTTTGGGATATGGTTGGGGGAGGGGAGATTTTGAAGCTTGTGAAATCCACATTGATACCATTGGGCTGCAGGGTTCCCAGGCTGAATGTGATTTGCTGTTCCTGCAGCCTTCGGGTGGCATCACTGTGGCAGTGCAGGAGGCCCAGGATGGACATGTCGCCTGAGGAATGGGAGGGGGAGTTGAAATGGTTCGCGACTGGGAGGTGCAGTTGTTTGTTGCGAACTGAGCGCAGGTGTTCTGCAAAGCGGTCCCCAAGCCTCCGCTTGGTTTCCCCGATGTAGAGAAGGCCACAACGGGTACAGCGGATGCAGTATACCACATTGGCAGATGTGCAGATGAACATCTGCTTGATGTGGAAAGTCTTCTTGGGGCCTGGGATTGGGGTGAGGGAGGAGGTGTGGGGGCAGGTGTAGCACTTCCTGCGGTTGCAGGGAAAAGTGCCGGGTGTGGTGGGGCTGGAGGGGAGTGTGGAGCGGACAAGGGAGTCGCGGAGGGAGTGGTCCCTCCGGAAAGCAGATAAGGGTGGGGAGGGAGCCACAAAGGGTACAGCAGATGCAGTATACCACATTGGCAGATGTGCAGGTGAACATCTGCTTGATGTGGAAAGTCTGCCACAACGGGTACAGCGGATGCAGTATACCACATTGGTTAGATGTAAAGTTGGTTTTGAAGTAAGGACTAAATTTTCAACTTGTTACCCAGATATCTTTCTCTGGACAGACAGCAATGGAAGAATTGGGTTCCCTCTTCTGTCACCTAGACTTCAACTAAGGGTTATTTAGGAGAAAAAGTATGTTTCAAGAAAGCTTTAATGAATAAAAGAGGCATTTGCAGATGCCTTTAGTTGAGAAGATAGGAAATTTCTAGCTGAGATCAGAATCATGAGACAAAGAATGTTAACAAGCAAAGATAAACTATACATAATAGATAGCAGTTAGATAGACTTCTGAGAAATATGATAATTTTTGTTCAGGAAAACACACAAATGAGGTTGTTGCCATTAAGCCACTGCAGTACAAGGATGTTGGATGTTATCATGATGTGTACCTTTATGCATATTTTAAACTACTGTTGTTGATCAATGAATTCAACAGAATATCATGCATTAGCCCCATGACTATTTTGGCAGTCTGAAGCAGCAGAGTTTGGAGTAAGATGTCCTAGACTTAGCTCCTGTGAACTTTATTCGTAAACAGTCATATCTTCAAACAAAAAATCCCACATTAGGGGTTTCTAACTGTTCATTGTAATTAGTATGTTTTTGCCCCCCAAAAAATTATGATATTGTTTGCATTAAGGGTGTATAATTTACATCGGAATCATTGACATCAAAAGTCAAGGTCATCAAAATTCACCTCAATCAATAACTTCCCTCAGTGTGGGAGATCTAGTGATATTCATTAAGTTCTGGTCAGAACACTGTTATTCTTGATTAAATTCCCAGTCTCATTCATTGCATTGATTTAAGTTTTTCTACCTCCTGAATGAATGGATAAAACCGATGATCTGAATTGTATATTTTGAATTACATCCAAAACCATCAAATAAGAAAGTCTCCACTTAAGATAGTTACAAAATAAGTTTGATGTTTTTGAATTAATAAATGACTTATGTTTCTATTTGTAGCAATTTCTTACATTATTCAAGTTAGAACTTTACTTCATCAGTTACCTCAATTAGTGCAGCTACCTCTCTTCCAAATAGCAGCATTTGGGATCTGGGCTTTCTAACTAAAATATCACAGGCTGACTTCAAATTTGCCTGCCTGATTAAGTGATCTGCTTCCATTCAGGCTGTTACGTGGAGTATCGTGCATTGCTGGAGCACCTGAGTTAAGCTAGCTGAAAATTGACAGGGAAATATCCTCCATTGCAGAAGTCAAAAACAGTCATAACCTTGGATACTCAATGATCTTCTTGTTCATAAAACAAGAAGTTTAATGATGGATAAGCAGTTTGGAGGAGTATGAGTCATGGGGCAGAGTGGGATAATAAAGGAAACAGTGACAGGTGAAAACATAAGGCTTGTTTTCTTAGTAAGTGTAGTAGAGAATAAGTCAAACTACATAACCTATTATTGAGCTTCGAACATGAAATTACAAACTCAACCATTTTTTTTCAATTTCAGTATTTACAGAAATCTAGAATTTTTATATGCCGTTTTGTGCATTCTGTTTAAAGGAGGAATAAAAAGGTTAAATTGCTCCTACTATGCATTGTGGTGGTGTCACTGATGGAGCTGCTGTTTGAGAATAAGAGGGTGCAGTTGAGATACCAAATGAAATTGCAGTTTCTGGTTGAAGACTCATTGTAGCTGCTGAAGTAGGTGATGTCAGATTAGATGGAGAAGTCTGTGGCACGGAGGATGCTTCTGATATAGTTTTCTCCTCAGCATGTGTAGATGAGACAGTAACTGGGGAAGCCACTGCTGTTGATTGCATGCTTTGTACTGCCCCAGTTCCGACACTTATCTCTAGAGGCAATGTAGCACTGGTTGTGGTAAGTGGTGTAACAGAGCGCCTGGTGACCTCTTCTGTAGATACTTCAGTCTTCCCCACAGTTGTTGGTTGCAGTGTTGTGATTTTTGTACTGTATTGAGTTGCTGATATTGCTGGCTGAGCCACAGATGCTGTACCATGTGCTGATAAACTAATCCCATCAGATATGGCGCTAGGAGTAGTTGTTAAAAAAGTACTACTTAAAGTGGAAGACAGTAATTTTTCCATCGTATGAATGGGAGTCCTAGATTGACTTGTAACTGCTGCTGTGGTATTTGTTGTTCTGGAACTCTCAACAGAGGTTGAGGTAGTCGTTGTAGAACTTAGAAGTGAAGGTTCGGTGTATCTAGAAGATGTTGTATAAGCTGATGTAGAGGTGGTTACAGGGGATGTCGTGGTTGCTGGAACTGTTGTCAGTGGAGTTGATATACTTGTATATTGGTCTGTAATGGCAGTTGTTGTCTGTCCTACTGTTGAAGACAATAATGTTGTGGGCGAACTGTATGCTCTCTCTGTCGTAGCAGATGTTGTAGTTGGCAATAGAAAAGGCAAATCTGTTGCAGTGACATTAATGCCTGTTAAAAAATTAAACAATTAATATATCATTCACAGATGCAAATTCTTCAAGCTCAACCCATGAACATTATCTTTTTCCATTGCTTCTATTGAAATTGACATATTTCCTTTAACACATCGTTAAAACAGAAAACTAAGTAGTATAACAAAAACTGAGAATGCTGGAGAAACTTAACACGTTTGGCAGCACCTGTGAAGAGAGAAGCGTTGAGTCAGGCATTACTCTGTTATGAAGAAATCATACAGGACTCAAAACATTAACTCTGTTTCTCTCTCCACAGATTCTACCAGACCTGCTGATTTTCTCCATCATTCTCTGCTTTTGATTCAGATCTTGTATTTTGCCTTTAGGTTACATACTACAGTTATTTCCCATAAACCAATCAAAAAATCTTGAGAACATACTCTTAGGCTGACTCACTAAATGTGTCAAAAAAAAGGCAAAGAACCACGGATGCTGGAAATTAGAAACAAAAATAGTAATTGCTGGAAAATGTAGCAGGTCTGGCAGCATCTGTGGAGAGGAAGCAGAGTTAATGAGTTGGGTCCAGTGACCCTTCTTCAGAACTGATTCCCAGCAATTTCTGTTTTTGTTTCTGACTAAATGTGTCCTTTTGGATGTAATCACTTTTTGCTGAACTCCTTAAATTAGTGTGTCATAATATATTCACAGGACAGTATTAAGTTATCAAAACAGTAGTTATTTTGATTGGAGTTCATCTTCATTATTTGATATTTCCAAATTTATTTTGCTGATTATTATCCTTAGTATAACAATAGAAGAAAAAAAGTAACGACTAGTTTAGTAATCGGTATTCAAATCAAAGGTACTGTGAATGTGGAGGGCAACGTCAGCCTAAAATTTTCAGGGCACTAATGTTGAATTAAAATTAACTGATCTAGAAGTGCTAAATTATTGCTGTTCTTCTCTGGATCTTTTGTGTCTCACGTCATTAACATAAAACAAAGTGCGCAAAACCATGAAAGTAAACAAACTGAGACACTTACAGTCCTCCAGGTGAACACATCTGTGGGTGGCTTCATCAAGAAGCATGTTCTTTGGGCAATGTACTAAACATCCTTCAACCCTGCATGAAAAAAAAAACAGAATAGCTCTTTATGTCCTCTCTGCAGTTTATAGAGTAGCTCTAAACCATGCAGCCACTCTGGCTGCGTCTGCAGCTGGGTAACCTGTTTATAAGTCCAAAGATGTGCAGGCTAGGTGGATTGGCCGTTCTAAATTGCCCATAGTATTCAGGGATGTGTGGGTGAAAGGGGGATGGGTCTGGGTGTGATGCTCCAAGGGTCGGTGTGGACTTGTTGGGCCGAAGGGCCTGTTTCCACACTGTAGGGATTCTAATGAAAAAGCCTCCTCCAATTACCGGTTGATCTTCTCTTCCATTGGGGAGGTGCGGGGTGGGGGGGGGGGGGGGCACTTTGGAAGGCTTTTGTGGATTCCTTGACCCACAGAAAGCGGGTTGACCAGAAAGGTGTAGGGGATGTCCACAATCTGGGATTCCCAGTCACTAAGGTTCCAGATGCGGATTGGGTCCATCAGAATTGGATGGGATGTGGGAGGGGAATTCAGAGGTAATTCAGTTGGAAGGTAATTTGGAGATTTGACCACTAGGGAATGAGAGGGCTGGAGAAAAACTGACCAGTTGAACTGGGGAGGTAACTGGAGGGGGATTTAATGGGGAGGAGGGGAGAGAAACTGGCTTGCTGTGCCAGGTTGGACATCTCTTTTTTGTAACCCTAAAGGGACATACAGTGTCAAGTGCATCAGGAATAGGTCAGATGGAGCTCAGAGATTGGTTCTAGGGAATCAGAGGCTTCATGGTGGGACTGGAAGCCTCATTCAGAATGTCATAGAGAGGCACTTGATTTGAAGATGAGCCTCAAACAGTTGTATATATCCAGGAAGTAAAGGTGAAGGCATGCAACTTCTAAATTGATCAAGTGTTTGCATGAAAGATAACAGTTGATGTTAACACCAGAATAACATTGAGGTACGTGGTCTCATTATCATCTCATTTAATATTTCAGACTGCCTCCTTGGTTATGGTTGATTTCTTGCCCTCCTTCCAAACTCAGTTAAAGCTGGAGATTGGTGGGTTTGGTTCAGAAAAAACAACTCTCAGATTTCAATCTGACCCAAGGAAGGTATTTTCTCCAGTTATAACACACTGCTTTATTTCAGCTCAATAACTTCGCATGCAAGCAATGATAAGACTGGAAATTCACACTGAAGCCATGCAACGCCCTGATTCCCTAACAACCTGTGCTATCCTCCACTCCTGATGCAAAGACTCAATTAATTATTATTCTTATTTGTTAACATGAAAAAATAAGATGAAAACTTCAATACTTAGCTTAAAATAAAAAGATGAAGGTACTGGATTCTGCAGATCTGACAGCAGAGAAATTTGACGGAGAGACGTTGAGCTGGATATTACAATTCCCCATTGGGTATGTTTTTGGACTAAGGGTGACTAGGGTGGCAAATGCCAAAATCAAAACCCAACCATCATTTGTAACTAATATGCAATTAATAACAAATAGTCAATTGATCATGTGAAAAGCTCAATTCACCCCCAGTAATACATTGTCCATGCCAAATTATACTGTACTGGAGAGGTGTATTCAGTATAAATGTATACCAGTCTAGCAAGACAGTTGAGCTGTTCAGACTGTAGTACCAACAGCCAACGCCCGACCAAACAGAGTGCATAGAATCTATGAAGGGACAGCCATGCAGGCTTGAGATTATGGGAGGAGCTCAAGCCATAGACAGTCTCAGAACAGAGACAGTAGGAAATGCTGTGTTCATCCAGCTCTACACCTTGTTCTCTCAGAACACCCCACATTTGTCTTGATGATATTTAGTGATATGATTATGATATGATTAGTTTAAACTAATATTTATAATTAATCAGAAGAATGTTGGACAATCAGATTTACATTTGAATATACAGCAATACAGTGGATCCATTTCTTCAGTTAGACTAGACTATGAATGCTCCTCTGGCTTTCGCTAGTCTGCTAGATCAATAGCTCCATGGATAGTGAGCCATCTACTGGTAAGATAACAAAGATGAGTATGAACAGATAATCCTGGCTCACTACTCAGAAATTGGAAAGGCCCAAGCAAAACAAGGACTTGAAGAGAGGAAGGTCCACACGGTCAGGAAGGAGGGATCACATCCAGAGTGAGACACAGCCTGAGCGAGTATACATTTCAGGAAATATGAAGGCACATGGGGATTCAGTGCAAAGCGGAAGATGTGCTTTTTGTTTGCTTTTTTGACTCTTAGTTTGTAAGGTGTTTTTTTTAACAGTTTAAATTGAAGTTTTAGATCAGGGTCCCAGCACAAAAGAGTGCCATTACAGGTAATCTGTAAGTTCATTGATTGGTGATAGCTTCTAATTTGACCATCTATTATAAGTTACTTTCAAATTGAAGGCAAATAGGGGAGATATTTACTAATTACAAACTAAAAGACCGGTACAAAATATTTTTTAAAAACCAAATTAAAAATTAAGCAATTAAAACAGAGATGACTAGCCAGGTGATTTGTTGTAACTGCACGATGTGAGAGCTGGTGGACCTTCTGATTCCTTAGCACAACAAACAGGAGCTCCATCTGCTAGTCATGTTCTAATGAGGGGAGTTCCAGTACAAGGCCAACTTCCACAACCTTGACGGTCATAAAGTCAGAGACATGAGCAGAGACATGTTCTGTGGGAACAAGGGAGCACTATGGAGAAGTGGCAAAGAGTTGAAAACATAGTGCCAAGTCCGAGCATTAACAGAAACATAAAATAAAGGAGTAGAAGAAGGTTATTTAACCCCTTGAACCTACTATGCCATTCAATAATGGTTGATTTTATTGTAGCCACAAGTTCACATTTTAATGCCTACTGTTGTTAACCTGTTCAGGTCACCCACCCCACTTAGCAAAAAGTTATTCACTTTTGCCTTAAAACACACAAATAATCCTCTACCACCATCTTTTCAGGAAGAAACTCAATGTCCTCTGTGAGGAAACATTTGGCCTCATGTCAATTTTAAATTGGAGACTCCTTACTTTTAAACCTAACCTCCACTTTTAAATTCTCCCATAAGAGAAAATATCCTCTCCACATCTAGACTGTCACACCTCTCGGGATCTTGTATGCTTCAGCTAAGTCACCTCTCGCTCTTCTATATCCAGCAGATACAGACCTAACCTGTCCAACTTCTCCTCATAAGACATTCCAGATATTAGTCTGATAAAATCTCTCTGCGTTGTTCCAATGAATTGATGTCCTTCCTCAAACATGGTGACCAGAACTGTACACAGTACTCCAGATGTGGTCTCACCAATGCCTTGCACGATGACGCACAACTTCCCAACTAGAAGGGTAGTGAAGCAGATGCAGACAAATAAAAATCTTTTGCAGTGATCACAGAGGGGTTCCATGTCCCTGGAGTGACAGTTCTTGCGGTTGATTTGCCTCACAGCATTCAGTGGGTTGCTCTATTGCCACAAACAGGCAGACAACGATGTTATGGAGGTATCTTTGAAATGAGTCACCTCTATGTCTGGGTAGCAACATCTGTGTTGAAAGAGATGAAGTAGCCCTCTCTGGCAGAAAAGGATATTTGTTAACCGATGGATGTGCCTGTGAACTTTGGACTGTGAGATCTCACAGAGGTCACATGCAAAGCTTTGGAGAGAACCAATCATGAAGAAATTGAGGTTCATGGTCACCTTGACATCACCAGGAGTGTAATTCCTCTGATTTCCCCTTGGCCGGAGTCTTCTCAGGAAAGGATGCAAAGTCCACTCACCACCTGTCAGGATAAACACATCCTAATCCAACATTGTATCTCAGGCATTTTGAGATAGATTACTCTGATCTCAAACAGCCTTTTAGGTGGGCAGTTCCTCTGTATTCTACATCTCCTTCTTGCAAGTACTTGGCAATCATGTTACTCCTCTGTCTTACAGCCAAGTATATGGCAATCGCAACATTTCAACTTGCCTTTGCTGCTGCTACTCTACTTGTGCCTTTGTATATAGCAGGTGTGATGGGACTGCTATCATTCTACATTCCTCATTTTAAAAGTACTTCTCTTAATATTGAAGCTGATCTTAAAGGCAGAAGGCTTCTTTGTGCTGATATTCAGAAGTACTGGGTGTTGCTTTACAGGAATCTACTTCCATGACCTCATCCCGGCCAGACATGCAATTTGCTATCAGGCAGCGTTTGGTAGGTTAGTTGGCAAAACCAAAATGGAAATTTGCTATGCTTTATTCCTCCTACCCTGGTGAATTTCTTTGTGATCCAACAGAAGAGACATACTTTTGTTCAGTTGCAAAAAACAG
Organism: Ginglymostoma cirratum; assembly: GCA_024137785.1. Classification (NCBI taxonomy): domain Eukaryota; kingdom Metazoa; phylum Chordata; class Chondrichthyes; order Orectolobiformes; family Ginglymostomatidae; genus Ginglymostoma; species Ginglymostoma cirratum. Next base: position 19,968,630 of record JAHRHZ010000021.1, read on the forward strand.
AGGTGCCAATGAAAAGAGTAGGGCTTCTGGAATGTGATTTTCGTAGCCCTATTAAATGAGTGGATATATGTTTTGTATAGAAAGCATTCCCAACCTGCAAAAATGTCAAGTAAAAATGATACAGGTTAAGAAATGCAGAGGGAAGAATTCTGGCCAAAAAAAAATGAATGTGTTGTAATTCGCATTTGAAGTTCCTTCTCCACACCCAAACAAAATTTCCTTTCCACATCTCCCAGCAAGACTACTCTACTCCTACCATATTCCACATCTCTCCTGTAAGTTTATTATCTGATTATTTGATTTCCACTTGATCACCATCCTGCAACAGGTTGTGGTAGTTGCTACAATGTTATTGGCCCCAAGGTGAATTTCTCTGTATAAAGCACAATTATTTGGGCCACACATCCTACCCTGCCTTTCTCCTCTAATGTTTTACTCATCTATTTCTCTCTACTGTTTTAATTACTTTATATCTTTCATCTATTTTACTGTACTGTACTATTGGGCCTGAAACACAATTTGTGTTTTTGTACAGCATTTCAATACAGTAAAAATTCCCCAATGCATTTCACAGGAGCGTTACCAAAAAAAATTCAACACCAAGCCACCTCAGGAAATACAAGATCAGATGATTAAAAGCTTGGTCAAAGACACTGGTTTCAAGAAGTGTCTTAAATGATGAAAAAGAGGTCGAGGGGCGATAAATTTTATGGAGGCAATTACAGAGTTTGAGGCTTTGGCAGCTGAAGGCATGGCTACCAATGGTGCAGATGCTCAAAAGGCTAGAATTAGAGGAACATTAAAATTCCAGGGTGTGTGTTGGTCTAGAATGGTTTATGGAGTTAGAGAAGTGGCAGGACATAGTACATCTTTGAAAATAAGGAGGACTCTGCCCTTTCTTTTTAGGACTATGATTTGTACCACCCTTTCCCACATTCCTCATCACACCTTTAAAAGTCAGAAGTCACACTACACCAATGGGAGTTCATCCGAAATCACAAGCTTTTGAAGCGCTGCTCCATTGTCAGGTGAAGTGGAAGGAAGCGTGTAGGCACAGAATTTATAGGTGGATAGATAACTGTAAGATAATTCCAAGTAATTAAGAGTGTCAAAAGATAGTACAAATGGTGTGAGTGGAGCGTCAATAGGCTGAAAAAACAAGACTTTGCAGGTGATCATAACTGTCAGATACACCTGTGTGATAACAAATAACATGATAGGTATAACCAAAGTAACAAGAAATCAGTGTTATGTGTTTGTAAAGTCTTCCTTACTGTTCTGTTTTGACACCATCACCTTGATAACTTGTTATGATCTCGCCACCTTTATTAGTTTGTACAGTTTTGGATCACTTGTAACTTTGGTTAGACACCCAGCATACGAGTCTTATACCTATCATGTTATTCCAGCCATTTGGTTTGTCTCTAACACTATCTTATCTTTGATTTTTAAAAAAATTATCTCTCTCTGCCTTAATTAATCAGATCATACTTCATCCTTTAACTTGCTATTCAGCTGTTGACACTTTACTCACACCATTTGACATTTTTGATCACCTGCAAAAAGTTGTAATTCAGCCTGCTGACACTCCACTCATACCATTTGTACTATCTTTTGACACTCTTAATTACCTGGAATTATCTCTCTGCCTATGAATTCTGTGCCTGTGCGCTTCCCTCCACTTCACTTGACAAAGGAGCAGTCCTGCGAAAGTTTGTGATTTCGACTAAACCCATTGGACAATAACCCGATACTGTATAAATTCTGACTTTGTCCACCCAGTCCAATGCCTGCACCTTCACATCATGACTACATTTTAAAGTCCTTCAGGCTACCTTACTTACCAGGTTCGGGCGGAACCTATCCCAATGGTACAGGACACATACTGCTACCAGCTTTTCATGAAATGGAACCCCACTTTCCCACACTCCATTCAGTCATGTGGCCACCTCCTTAATCTGTTTATCCTAATGACAATTTCTGCATGGCTTGGGTAATAATCCAGAGATTACAATCCTTGGTTTCCAGTTCTTTAATTCAGAATCCTAGAACTACCTAAAGCAGGACTCCCTGCTGTTCCTCTGTTGTTGATCCCAATTTGGGCCACAATGGTTGAATCCTTCGCTTCTCTCTCCAACATCCATTCCATTTGTGATGGCCCCTGCCTTGACATCAAGAAGTATCGTAACATGTGGGAGTCACAATCCTGCTCACAAAGGATGCTCTCTGTTACCCTGATTATTGAAACATGGATCATGGAATACAGGTTACGTTTTCAAAATAACCTGCAGATATAAATATATCAATAAACAAAATAAAGGCTGTGTTTTATATTATATTCAATTATGTAAGAACAAATAAAAATTACTAACTCCTTTTTTTACATGTATGAAATGCACGGACACTTACGGTGACAAAAACTTGCAGGCTATTGCATGAGGGTCACTGCATGTTTTGATGCAAGGACTGGCGCAGGCCTCATATCTATATTCACACATTGTTCTGTATGGTATAACCATGCTGCTTTCTGAAAGAAAATGATAAAATATATTGGATAAACCTGGTTTCGTTTAATACTTTAAAAATCTAAGAAGCTACCCAATGACTTTTTACTTCATGCAAAACAAATTGCTGGAAAATAATATACTTTTCTCTCATGCTTTGTTAAAATGCAGTCACTGGAAATGCCCTAGTAACCTGGAACAGAGATTTGAAAGCAGCAGACAGGGTGGCGTATTGAATAATATAAAGAAAAACCGGTTCTGTGCCTGATAAGCAACAAGTAGGATTGAGTCGGAAGGTTTTATCTATCCTCATGAATGGTCTTATGTTTTAAAAGAAATACAATGGTATAATTATGTTACTCACTAGATTTCTCAAAGGTCCTGTCTCCTAAGCATCCAGGGACCTGAATTTTTAATGGATGTTCAGAACCTGACATCTCATCATATCCAATCAGTGTCAGACACGCCAACCATTTAGTTTGGACAGCGTATGGACTCCTGAGGCTACTGGGTTGATAGGAAGGACTCCTTCAAAAACATATTTACAGCCAAGTGTCTAATCTGGGGACTACAATGTAATTCAGAAAGAGTGAGACAGCTCACCTTGGTTGAGGGATGTTCTCTTAGTTGGACGTCAAAAATGAATACAACTGCCAGGTTCAGAAGTTCACCAAGTATAACAAATTACAATTAGAGGGCAGAATTTAACCCTATCCTTAATTGGGAATAGGCTGTAAAGGAATTGCCTGACTTCTAAAATTACAATTGGGTAGGTATGTGTCATAAAAAACAAAGGTATCGTCACAGAGGAAGTCAATAAATGCATTAGACGTGTAATTGAGTAAGTGGTGGGCACTAATTGAGAATTCATGTGTGCTTAGAATCAATCATTAAAGAGATTATTGCTGGGTAAGTAAAATAATCTCAAAATAATTGGGATGGGTCAGAATGATTTTGTCAAGGGGAATTCATGTTTATCTAATATATTAGAATTCTTTGGAGGAGTTACTTGTTGTAGATAAAGGGAGCCTGTAGACATAATGCACTTGGATTTTCAAAAGGTATTTGTAAGGTGTCCTATCAAAAGTTACTGCTGAAAATAAAAGTACACGGTTTAAGGGTTAACATATTAGCATGGAGAGAAGATTGGCTAACTGGGAAAAAACATAGCTTGCATCAATACATCTTTTGACTGTTTGATGTAATGATTGGAGCCCCATGGGGACTTGGGCAGGGGTCTCAACTTTTTACAACTTACATTAATGACTTAAAAATTACAAGTGATGGTTCTGTAATTAAACTGGCAGATATCACAAAGATAGGTAGAACAGTATGCTGTGAAGACATAAGGAGGTTGCAGAAGGATAGACAGGTTTAGTGACTGGGCAAAAATTTGGCTCATGCAGTGTATATAATGTGGAAGAACATGTGGTTGTTCACTTTGATAGGAAGATTGAAAAAGAAAGTCTTATTTAAACAGAAAACAACTACAAAATTCTGAGGTGCAGAGGGATCTAGGTATTTTTGTGGATGAATCACAAAACGTTCGTACGCAGATATAGCACATCACCAAGAAAATTGATGGGAAGATATCCTTTATTACGAGAAAAATTTACCTTAAAAGTAAGGATGTTATGCATCAGTTATACAGGGGATTATCAAGACCGTATCTCAAAACTATGTGCAGTTTTAGTCTCCTCGTCTAAAGAGGGAGGTAAATATGTTAGGAGCCAGTCCAGAAGAGATTCACTAGAATGATACATAAAATGAGTGCGTTGGGCATGCTGGAGCTGTTTCCATCGGAATTTAGAAGAGTGAGGGGTGACTTGTTGAAGTGTTTGAGATCCTGAATCATCTTGATGGGGTGGGTGTGAAAAGATGTTTCCTCTTCCCAGCAGTCCCCAGTTAAGAGGTTATCACCAGGCATGTCATCCAGTTAAGGATGGCAGGCTAGCTCTTCATGCAGCCAATACCATCCGAGTATTGGCAGCTTTTCTGTCTCAGCAAAGTTTTTGCAGACTTGCTAGTCCAGAAGGGTGGCCTTATTTGATGCAAAGTGAAATGTTTGGGAATCATTCAGGTACATAGTAACAATCTTGCCACTGGAGACCCTCCCTCCTTGGCCCACAACTCTCTGAATATGATCATTACTGAGCCCCAATCTCAGCCCAGGAAACTGTTGGGAGATTGCTTCCGTGCAGCTGGTGACCTCCATAAGTGGCAGGGGGATGCTCCACTGCTGGCAAAATGCTTTACACCTGGGACAATGGCTTGAATTAGCCCCTTTACTTAGCTTCATTGGATGCCCAGCTCTGGTCAGTGGATAAACAAGCTACTGCCCTTCGTTCTGTTAGTAAAATTGCAGTGGAAATGCAATGGGCAGACTCTTCATATCCTCCTTCCTTTTTAACGCACCATCTATGGACTTATATAATCTCATTGTGTGCCTGGTTGTTATATCTATGAGCAAGACTGCTCCAATTGCTTCCTCAGCTCCTTCAGATGTAATGTAGTGCTCGAGGTGTATTAACAATATCAAAATAAACAAGAAAATCTGAATTCACAATTTTCAGTCTAATGAAAAATGTTGCTTCAATAAAAGATTTAATATGACATACATGAAAAAAAGACTGAAGGACCTAAATGCATTTGTTCCTTCAGCTGTTGAAGTCAGGAATTAAATCTGTCTGCAGGTGACCTCAAGAACATTTTTTATTGCCAGTAACACACTAAGACCAGCAAAAGGGCAAGAGTAGAGGTAATGTGATACTTTGGAAACTGCCATTAGTACTTCTGTTGCCACACAGTTGTTACAATACTCAGGAGTTCATGCATAATCTTTGCATCTAATGTGCGATCAATATTGGTTAAAGTTAATGCCTCTTCTCCAGATATGAACTTCATTTTGGTACCAATTAAAAGCACACATATGAAATCTTATTCTAAAGTATTCTTGCCTACATAAATAGAAGTTTTTTTTAAATCTTCTTAAGATTAGAAACCCAAGTGAATTGCACAATATCAACTGACTGGTTAATTATCTGTGCTCATTCTAATCTGTTCTGCAGATGAGTAAGTGCATTTCACTGAAACATACTTTTTGATCATTTTGGAAATGCAACATTGCGCAAATAGCAAAAGCTCAGAAGATAACAAAATAAGATTGTTCAGTAAACCAAACTACCAGCGTTACTTGATTTTATTAGTGGTAAATTTTGCACTTTCTGAATCAGGGACAGTGAAATATTTCCCTTATCCCACTATGTAGACAGCTGGGCCAGTGAGAAGATATGGTTACAGGCAACTTCCGTGAACAGCACAACCTTTTCCCCTTTAGAGTATTAGCTGACTCTTTATATGCAGAGGGTCATGAGTAAAATTCAAGGGCTAAATCTATGCAGCAAAATGGCCTTGAAGAGAGCATTGTTCCAACAGTTTTCGGTTGGCTCTGTTTTACCAGTTTTAGTTTCAGCACAATATCTCTGGCACGTAATGCATCTCCTATTACATTCCAACACTTCAGGATTATTTCGTTGCCATTGAAAATGCGCACACTCCATTGCCCAATTAAATTTTCACAATAAGGAAACATTATTTTATATGGCAATATCTAATCACTAGATGCTAATGCCAGTAATTGCTTTACAGTGTTTATTACACTTCATGTTGGATTAAATTCTAATACTATAAGTTGGTCAAAGGAGAATAAGGGTACCAACCTCTCCATCCCCAGGAAATGGAAAGTAATTGCCATTTGAAGAGGTCATTCATTGACAAGAATACTCAGAGACATCAGTTGAAATGGCATGTACATTAGTTTTGGTTTTTTTTGGTAAACAACAATTAAAACATACAGTTTCCTCTCTCTTCAAAACATGTATCTATTGATCAGAGTGTTAGGAATGTCTATGGCATCCAAGGTCACGGAAGAGAAATGTCATGATCTGGAACTTTAACCTTTGCCATCGTTAAGTCCTAATGACAACCAATTCATGCAATTTTCTGTCTCTCACCTGAAATCTATTTTTGCAACATGTAAATTCTAAGTTAGCAAGTAATATGCTGAAGGCTGGATCAACTTACAAACAAATGCTAAAGAATGTGAAATTTAAAAATAAAACATGTGGTACTCTCTATTGGCATTTAAAACAAAGATTTGATGAAAATAATAGACTTCAATTCAATAAGAAAAATTAAACAGGGACTTTGCAGAATGCTCTAGAAGTGCTGATTAAAGCAATCAACTAGCAGTAACACTACAAAACCAAACACATACCAGTGCACAGATTTGGAATATAGTACTGTATTAAGTAAAAATGATTATTGATATTTTTAAAGATGAAAAGTTAATATAATGAACATTAATAGCCTACAATGGGTTGGAGGGTTTTATTTTTCAACTTCTGTACTCACTAAAAATACATGATTACACATTTCACAAGTACTTTTCCAGATAAAGTTCACACATTTTGTTAGAAATTGCTCAAGATACATTTGGTATGATCTCTCTATCGCCAACAGCACTAATCAACAGTTAATTACAGTTAAATTAATTCTACATATTGAATGTTAAATTTTAATCTAATAAATGAAGTATTTTCTGTCAGTAGCATATGCTCATTCATTCATATTTTGGTTTTGTGACATTCAAGAACAGCCTCAGTACTTAAATGCGTAATTTGTTGTGATACTGAGATGGACAGTCAAGAGAGTTTAAGGTTGTATCACTGATCAATGCCGAGTTAGCTGATATCAATTATGCAACTGTGGGAGTCGCTACAATTGGTTTCAGTCTACCTCCTCCAGTTTCTGATCACAATCTATTAATAACTGCTGTAAAGTTTGCAAGTGCAGTCACCCAGCAAGAATTAGACTCTGGTTTGATATTTCTGTGGCCAAACAATTTATCAAACACTGATTGACACAAATATTTGAACTCAGAATTCTGGCCTGTAGGAAAGATGGATGTTCTTAGCTGAGTTTTTGTTATGGCATATTTGGCATAAATCATTGAATATTGCTGAGAAAAAGTGATATCCTGTTGAAAGGTTTGGTCTTGCACTCTTCAGGGCAAAAGCAGGAATGCCAAATTCCAAACAGGAGCAATCAGAGAAAAGGGATGAATCAAGGTGTTATCATGAAAAATTTATCTGGAAACTACTGAGTAATTCAAAAGGGACACAATACTTAGACATGTTTTCGGTCTGCAGGCTGCTACTTACATTATGGAGTTTTAGCAAGAGTCAGCAAGCTATTTTGTGACCAAGCTATGTTTTGAGGAAGGGTCACCAGACCCAAAACATTAGCCCTGATTTTTTTCTTCACAGATGCTGCCAGACCTGCTGAGCTTTTCCAGCAACTTCTGTTTTTGATCCTGAATTGCAGCATATGCAGTTCTTTCGGTTTTTATTAAGCTATATTGTGATATTGATAGTCTTAAAGTGGTTGTTAATATAACAGCAATACTCAGGTCTGTACTATATAAGAATTATTTGTTGTGCTGCCTTGAAACACTATGAATTGGTAAAGCCTAGTGAAACTGGCCCTACAATATACATTGCTAAATTTGTTCAAAAATTGTACGTAATATCTACTGATTGTTAATGTCTCTTCTAGGTTTCAATAAACCACAAAACTGGGGATTCCCTTAGCATTTGTGCTTACACACAGCTGGAAGCTTGATGCAAATAGGTACTTGGGCTTAAATGGTCACATAATTATGGGTGTCATTTATACACAGACATAGAAAACACCAAAGTCACCCTGCCATCTAGCCCTCTGTCTTAATGAATTTTAACCCATATCAAGGCCACACCTAAAAGTGCCCACTCAAGGGAGGACTGGTGATGTTACTAGGATCTGCCTGGTTCTGCCTGAAGCCCAGCCTGGATGCAGCAGGAGGCCAGTAAGATCAGCCCACCTTTCACCAAACGTGCAGGTGCCATGCCTTACTTATGCAGTCACAGACTATCTTGTGAAGGGAAACACCTATTGACATTGGCAGTGCCCATCTCTCTATTTGGGGCAGTTTAAAACCTGAGGTGCTCTTATTTATCCACTACCTTTGCAGCCTGCCTATCACTTCCAAGTGGATGGACCTTCCAAAGCAGCTCTTTCCTTGGTCAGCTCTGTGACAATCTCACAGCCTGGTAAACCTTAGCCACCATCAGGTTCAGAGCCCACATATGGTCCCAATCCTCAGGAATATTCTCTAAGGTCCTCTGTAAACACATGGCTCCAAGGATGCAAAACCCTGTTAAAAAAATCTTCAGAATGTCTTCCATAGACATGGCTATTTCTTTAAAATCTTGCAAGTTCAGATGCAGTGAATCAAATACACCTTTGGTCTCTTACCTTCAATTCTAAAGCTGCTTGAAAGTTTAAATGATTCAGAATAATCATACTGAACTGTTTTCACAGCTGATGGTGTCAGACTGATAAAAAAGCCCTTCCTGCTGTAGAGTTCAAATGTACTATAGCCTGGGATCCAGTTGCTTTTGTGATGGATAAATGAAGCATCCTTGTGGAAACGTTGATTGTCTTCCCATTTCTCTAAGCGAAGATTGTCATCTTCACCAACATGTATGAAGTAATTGGGCCTTTCAGCAGACTCAAGCGAAACAACAGGCAACTCTGTAATATTATAACAAGGTATAAATCAATTTATAGCTTACATCAACTGTAAAATTATTAGGGAAATGTTTAATGCACCATATAAAATGTTGCCCATGAATATAAATGTAAATATATTTTGTGTTAAAAGTGTGATTAAGAATTCAGTATTATAGTTGCACATGTATTCAGAGCTCAAATTCCCTTGGTCACCTTTCCACTGGGCTGCCACCTGCCCCAACCTCTCCACAATTTTACATTAGCACAAGCAAGGCCTAAGCCATGAGATGTAAGAGCAGAAGTAGGTCATTCAGCCCGCTGAGTCTGCTATGGCATTCAATAAGATCATGGCTGATCCAATAATCCTTGCTCTACTTTCCTGCCTTATCTCCGTAATGCTTAAACCCCTTAATGATTAAAAATCCATCTCAGCCTTAATTACAATTAATACCCCAGCCTCAATAGCTCTGTGTGATTAACAAAATTTCACAGATTCACTATCATCTCAAAGAAAGAAATTCCACAGCTCTATCATATATGTCTGATCCCTTACTCTGAGATGATGGCCTTGGTCCTGGAGTCTTAGAGTCTCCTACAAAGGGAAGCAAATTTTCTGCATCTACCCTGTGAAGTTGCCTAAGAATATTGTGTGTTTCAATGGCTGTCCTCTCACTCTTCTAAATGCCAGTGATTTTAGGCTCAAGCAACCTAACTTGTCCTCATTACTAACTTATTCCATATTCAGAATCAACCTTGTGAACCTTCTCAGGACTACATCCAAAAGCAGTATCTCTTTCATTAAATAAGGGGATCGAAACTGTTTATAGTATTCTAACTGTGATCTGACCAGTGCCTTGTATAGTTTTCACAAGACCCCCTATTTTTATACTCCATTCACTTTGAAATAACACCAGCCCATCCAATTGCTTTTGCCCTAATTGAGACCTTTAAGTGACTAAGCAATGACTACTGCAGGGCTGTTTTGGGCCCCACCTTAATTTTTAGGAGATGGAGGGTTCCCAGAAAGGGACCCTGCTCATACCTGAGAGAAGGGGTAGGGGGCCTCCATCAACAGTCTTCCAACATTGGTCACACTTCCTCCTGCAGGTCCGTCCCCTGTGGATAATCCTTCCCTATTCTGGCCTCTCTACCAACATCCACACACCACCCTAGCCACACGACCCTAATGCTAACTTTCCTTTCCTGTCCTGGCAATCTAACACTTACATGGTTATGGGCTCTTGACACTTAGTGTCAGGACCCAGCCCTGTCTCTGAAACTTCTGGTTGTTCTGGAACTAGAGAGCTCCTTGGAGCATCAACTGGCTGTGGAGCAGACATTATCAGTTGCATTGCATTCACCACTGACTCCTCAAAAGAAGGGAAACCACACCATCTTTAAAGGCCTGGCTTAAGTAAATTAAAATATCTCATTTTGACCGGATCTGTTGTGTGATTACATTTTCTAAACAGCCTGTTCGGACCTCTGCTGCAGGTGGGACTTGAACCTAGACCTCCTGAATCAGAGATAGGAACACTACCACTGTGCCACAAGTACAACATGCTAAAACACAGAATATAATAAACCTCACACAATTTACATAGGGTTACATCAAATTTATAAAACAAAACCAATATAATACCAACTGGTCTATGCAATGTTTATACTTTATAGAAGCCTTCCCATCCTGCTGTTGTATGTCTTTCTCCTTCATCTATTACCTGCAAACATTCCAAAGAAAAATGTATTTGGCTCATCTCCCATGAGGGCTTGTTACTTTACACAACAATATGAAAACTAGCAGCCTCACCAAGTGGCCTAGATTTTCCATTGCTCACTGTCTTTTGCTACACAATGAGCCAGATAGCAGCAAAATGTCTTACTGGAATGCCACCATTTTCACAGAGTGTGATGGGCAGCAGCAGATATGGGCAGTCACTTGGGTCAAACCAGCAAGCACTTTATTTAGATGCTAATTTGGAGACTTGGCAATTTTTGATACCATTTTTAGCCTTTCTGATTTGCAGGATATCTGACATAAATCACATCACATGACGAAGACATCTGGGATTGCTAACAATAAGGATATCAAAGATCATGGAAGGGACATCACAAAGTTAAGGCAAGAGTAATTCAGTGCCTCATTAAACATAGAGTCATAGAATAATACAGCACAGAAACAGACTTTTCAGTCCAACAAGTCCATGCTGACCATAATCCCAAACTAAACTAGTCCCACCTACCTGCGCTTGGACAATATCCCTCCAAACATTTCTTATTCACGCACGTATCCAAATATCTGCTAGATGTTGTAACTGTACCACATCCGCTATTTCCCCTGAAAGCTCATTCTACAGACAAACTACTCTCTGTGTTAAAAAAATTGCCCCTCATGCCTTCTTTAAAACTTTCTCCTCTCACCTTAAAAATATGCCTCCTAGTCTTGAAATCTCCCCCACCCTAGGGAAAAGACACCATTCACCCACATTATCTGCACCCTTCACGATTTTATAAATCTCTATAAGGTCACCCCTCAACTTCCTACACTCCAATGAGAAAGATCCCAGCCTATCCAGCCTCTCCCCTTAACTCAAACCCTCCATTCCTGGCAACATCCTGGTAAAACTCTTCTGAATCCTCTCCAATTTAATATTATCCTTCCTATAACAGGGCAACCAGAACTGGACACAATACTCTAGAAGAGGCCTCACCAACATCCAGTACACCCTTAACATAATGTCACAACTCCTATAGTCAAAGGTCTGAGCAATGAACGCAAGAATGCTAAACACCTTCTTAACCACCCTGTCTATATGTGACACAAACTTCAAAGAATTATGGACCTGAACATCTCTGTTCTTCAGCACTACCCAAAGCCCTACTTTTAACTGAACAAGTCCTGTCCTTGATTGTTTTACCAAAGTGCAATACCTCACATTTATCCGAATTAAACTCCATCTTTATGCATGTTTCTTGTTTTTATTTCCTGCTAGAAGCAATTGACATTTAAGATTTTCATGAATCTTTCTAATAGCTAAGTTATTTTGGCCCCTAGCACCATCTTGCCATCAATTATTTGCCAACAAAAATTCCTATATCTCAAGTATTTGGAATATGAAGATTATCTTGCTGCAAGAGAGGTGATTGAAGCCCTCCTGTCAATAGAGACTAGTCCCTAGATTGGCATGAGGAGAACGTGCTTCACTTTTGCAAATGATACATACAGAGGCCGTTCTTCCTCAAAGAAATGTGCACTGTAACTCAATGGCACTGCCAAAACATGTGAATGTTTAAGAAATCATAATATTGGGAGCTTTCATCAGATGTACCGTAGTCACAGTTCGTATGCTACATGCATACCAATAGTGGCAATGTGTGCCAAATTGATCAATAGTTAGTACATTCTGATTGACTGCATGGGCCAATATGCCATTGATCATTTCTCCAGGACCTGACAGATCTACCTATATTCACAATAAGGCATTACTAAGTTCAGCAAAGAACCAATCACGTACAAGGACACCTACAGCTATGACATGCCACAGAACTAGCATATCCAATGACAATAATGACTAGTTGTGTCTTAATTTAATGCTTCAACGATGAACAGGGATGATGCTACCTCTTCAGTCTTAAGATGCTCTTTAAGGTTCTCTAAATGCTTTCAGATATGTAAACTTCATTCATTAGGCTAGCTGATTTGGAAATTGGACCAAAAAAAATACTTGCAACAATGGGTTTTTGAGATTAATACTGAAACAATATGAGAGTATAAGAAGGGGTGGCACGGTGGCTCAGTGGTTAGCACTGCTACCTCACAGCACCAGGGACCTGGATTTGATACTACCCTCGGGCGACTGTCCATGTGGAGTTTGTACATTCTCCCCGTATCTGTGTGGGTTTCCTCCGGGTGCTCTGGTTTCCTCCCACAGTCCAAAGATGTGCAGGTTAGGTGGATTAGCCATGCTAGGTTGCCCATAGAGTACAGGGATGTGTAGATTAGGTGGGTTATTGGAACACAGGATTGGGTGGGATGCTCTGAGGGTCAGTGTGGACTTGTTGGGCCAAAGGGCCTGTTTTCAAACTGTAGGGATTCTCTCTCTCTCTCTCTCTCTCTTATATATATTTATATAAACATATAATATATTCTATATAAGCTTGATCCGGGGTCTTGGTGTTCTGTAACTGTACTGGGTATGTTTGATTCCAGTTGAGGGTACCTAAAGTGGATCTTGTTACATCCATGTTATATCATGTTTTAGACAGACACACACTGATCAATGCACAAGGAGTGTAATAGGTTCATCCTAAAGAATTGTTTGATTTGGAAAAGTAATATTAAAATCATCCTTGTTGATTAGAATAGGTAACACTGCAAAACAGTTTTATCTGACTTGAATCACTGAAAGCAACAAAGCATCACACAAGCTCTCTCAGACACTATAAATGCATTTTAATTTCTCATCCTATCCTCAATACCTGACAAAGATAAATCACCAACAGCTGCAGAGAAAAGATTGCATGGATGATCCTGAAAATCTTCGCAAACATTTCACTAAAGTATACTTTATTACAGTAATTTATCACATTGATCTCAGCTTAAATCACTTCCTTCTTATTTCTGCTCTTAGTATTATTCAGGATTATGTTACAGAAATCAAATTTACAACTCACATTCTGAGATGATGACAATTATTTTATTTTTCTATTTTGACTATCATATCTGATTATATTGTTAAACATAACAGTAAGAGGCATAACTTACAAATATGCCAGAGTAGCATTATTTAAACATTTCCAAAAATTACTGTTTGTCACAAATTTATTTTTAAATTCAATTCCTTCACTTGTGCTATAGTTAAAACACAAAAATAATTTATTCATAACTGCTTGATACATTTTCCAATAGAAAACTCTCTTGTATGAATTGACAGAATAAATGGAAGACCACATAAGTATCAGTGCTTGAAAGCTTGGTTTTATATTTCCTTGCCAGCATATGATGTAATATATATTGGAACATATTAATAAAGAAATGAAAAACAAGAAATGTAAATATAAGCAATTTTTCTCATCAGTAGATTCAAAATGCTGAAATTCCAGATGCCCTGAACTTACTAAAATGGAGGGCAGTCGACTTAAACTTACAAACATTCTCTCACTGATTGTATAATGATAGCCATGATGTGACAAAACTAGACTGACCCAATTAGTATGTCATTTCTGTACAGACCAAGAGTATACAGGTTTCATTCTTTAGGATGGAAATTGGTCCTTATTGAGTGAATTCTCCAGGTTGTGGGCAAGGCAGAAATTTCCAATTTCACATAACAATGCAATCACATTGGTGCAGGTGGCTTTGCAAGCATTCCAGACGGCTGCTTAAAATCAGCATTAGGCCGCCAATTCGTTTACTTTTGGAAGGTACAATGTCTGCTGTGAGACTGTTCTGTAAAGTTGTTTATGAATGAGAAAAACAGATGCTAACACTACACAGCTCAGAATTCTATGGTGGCCATTTACGTTTGCACCCCCACTGTGTTTCAAATCCATTCCATCCTCTATCAACCCCCAAGTAAAGAGCCACTGCTAGGAAGGTAAGCAGCCTAATGTTCAGCATCGTTAATTACTCAGCTGCTCGAGGAGGCATGATGACATTATCAGCAAATGAAACAAATTTAAATAAGGACTGAAGCCTAACTGTGAGCTGGCATTTGTTCCTTTGCTTTGACCCATACTGCCAACTAAGGATTTCCCATCCTTTGCTTTCACTGAGTTACCTAGTTCCAGGTAAGTGTACTTCAGCTTCCTTCAGTTAACAAGTGAGAAAATGCTCTTGGTAATTATCCAACGTATAGGTACAGATCTGATGAAGACAGCATCAAATGTAACTATGATGCACTCAGTTATAAAGTCTGACAGCATTTAAGGCCCCTCAATGAACTGAAGTCACTTGCATGAGCCACTGAAAGATTGCTGGCAGATATATCATAGGACGGCATAAACCACTGCTTCGAAGAGAACGCATAAGATAAAAATCAATGAAGGTTGAAATGAAAACGTTATCATTACATTAGTGGTGAGTGGTTTAATTAATTGCATTTAGAGGACAGGAATGTTTGCAGGCAATGCGGTGTTATGCTGTAAAAACACCTATTCAAAACTGATGACGGTGAAGCTTTAATGTCTTTGCAGCTATAAAGAAAACTTTTCAAACTATATTGACAAGTTAGAGAATATTAATTGTATAGGTTCCAAATTTCAGGATCACAGGGGTGCGAGAGGAAAGAATCTCACCATTTACCTTGATCCCTAAATTAGACATTGTTATTGACTTTGCTTCTTTTCCAGCACTGGACAAAGCTAGACAAAGGGGAAGGTAGATGAGATGGAGATAGTTGGATGCAGGTAGGGGGTTATTGTGGTTGGTCAGAGGGAAGCATGGGGGAAATAGATAGAATATTGACAGGGGTGGGGAGGAGAGATTTTGAAACTGGTCAAGTCAATATTCAGATCATTGGGCTGTAAGCTCCCGAGGCAAAATATGAGGCATTGTTCCTCCAGTTTTCCTTTGGCTCACACTGACAGTGGAGGAGGCCAAGGATGGACATATCACCAGGGGAGTGGGAGGGGGTGTTAAAGCGGATAGCAACTGGAAGGGCAGGCTGGTTGGTGGATGCGGAGCACACTGCTCCACAAACCGGTCCCTAAGTCTGTGTGTAGTATAGAGGAGACCACATCAGGAGCAACAGATGCAGTAGATGAGGTTAGATGAAGTGCAGGTGAATCTCTGTTGGATTTGGAAGGATTGTTTGGAGCCTTCGACAGATGTGAGAGGGGTGGTGTGGGGGCAGGTGTAGCACTTCCTGCAGTTGCAGGGAAAGGTATCAGGTGTGGCGGAGGGATTGGTGGGGAGTGTGGAGCTGATGAGGGAGACGCGGAGTGGAAGCTTCCTGTGGAAAGTGAGCAGGGGTCAGGACGGAAATATCTTTTTGGTGGTGGGTTCCGACTGTAGGTGGCAGATGTCGGAAGTTGATGTGTTGTGTTTGGAGGTTGGTGGAGTGGTTTGTAAGGACTAAGGGGACTCTATCCTTATTGTTGTTGATGGGAGAAGGTTTGAGTGCAGAAGTGCAAGAAATGAAGGAGATGCAGTCAAGGGAGCCCTTAATAACAGAGGAGGGGAAACTACAATCCCTGAAGTAGGAGGATATCTGGGAAGCCCTAGAGTAGAATGCCTCATCCTGGGAGCAGAGGCAGAGGAATTGTGAGTAGGAGTTACATTTTTACAGGAGGTTGGGTGAGATGAAGTGTAGTCAAGGTAATCGTGGGAGGCAGTAGGTTTGAAATGGATATCAGTGGTGAGTTGGTGGCTGGAGTTGGTGATAGAGAGGTCCAGGAAGGGGAAGGAGGTGTCAGAGATGGTCCAGGTGAATTTAAGGGTGTGGTGGAAGGTGTTGGTGAAGTTGATGAACTGTTTGATCTCCTCAAGGGAGCATGAGGCACCTCCAACACAGTCATCAATATAACGGAGAAAGAGGTGAGGGATGGTACCGGTGTAGCTGTTGAAAGGGGACTGTTCCATGAATCCTACAAAGAGGCAGGCATAGCTTAGGCCCATGCGGGTCTGGTTTGTAGGCAGTGGGAGGCATCAAGGAAAAGTTGTTGAGTGTGAGGACCAGTTCCGCCAAGTGAATGAGAGTGTCGGTGGAGGGGGAATGGGTGGGCCTATGGGACAGGAAGAAGCAGAAGGCTTTTAGGCCATCCTCATGGGGAATGCAGATGTATAGGGTGTGAACATCCATGGTGAACATGAGGTGTTGGGAGCTGGGGAATTGAAAGTTTTGGAAAAGGTGGAGGGCGTGGGTTGTGCCCTGAACGTAGGTGGGGAGTTCCTGGGCCAAAGGAGAAAGAATGGAGTCGAGGTAAGAGAAGATGAGTTCAGGGGGGCAGGAGCAGGCAGAGACAATGGGTCGACCAGGACAGTCAGGTTTATGGATCTTGGGCAGGAGATAGAAACAGGCAGTGCCGGGTTGGAAAATTATCAGTTTGGAAACTGTGGTTGGGAGACTTCCTGGGGTGTTAAGGTTGTTGATGCTGTGGGTAATGATGGCTTGGTGATGAGAAGTGGGGTTGTGATTGAGGGGACGGTAGGAGGAGGTGTCGGAGAATGGGCTTCTGACCTCAGTGATACTACCACCCTGTCCCCGCCTTGTCAGCAGGTTAAATGGTGAGGTTGGCACTGGAGCAAATGAAATGGAGGGTCGCACATTCTGATGGGGAGAGATTGGAGTGAATGAGAAGGGCGGAGAGAGATTCAGGCATTAATGTCATGGTGGCAGTTGGAGATAAAGAGGTCGAAGGAGGGAAAGGGGCCGGAAAGGGGTGTCCAGGAAGATGGAATTTGCTGGAGGCAGGAGAAGGGGCCATCATAGGGTGGGTGGGACTCTTTTTCAAAGAAACAGGTGCAGAGGAAGAGGCGGCAGAAAAAGAACTCAACATCGAGGCGTGTGGAGAATTCATTCACGTACGGGCGCAGGGGGAATGAAGGGGAGTCCTCTGATGAGGGCTAACCGTTCAGCCTCAGTGAGGGGGAGGTAGGGGCATGGTGAATACCCGGCAGGGCTTGGAGCCAGCGCTGGGTGTAAAGCTGGAACTAGGAGCAGGATGGAGACAGCAGCTGGAGGAGTGGGTATGTGTGTAAAGTGGGTATGTGCAGTTACGTGAGTGGAAGCCGAAGTCACGTGTTGTGCATGCACTGACCAGCCCAACCTTCGAATTGCCATCCACTTTGACTCCCCCTTCCACTCCCCCGATCACTGGTCCATCCTTGGCCTCCTCCACTGTCAGAGTGGGGCCAAAAGCAAACTGGAGGAACAACATCTCATATTTTGCCTTGGGAGCTCACAGCCCAATGGCCTGAATATTGACTTCACCAGCTTTAAAATCTCTCCTCCCCTCACCGGTCCATCTTCTCACTCACTGACCCACTCCACCCTTCCCACTGACCAACTACAATAACTCTACCTGCATCCAACTATCTCCTTCTCACCTACCCTCCCCCCAGTGCATCCCCCTCCCTCTATTTCTGGACTTTCCTCCCCCTCCCCAGTCCTGAAGGGGGATTCCGACCTGAAACTTTGACTTTCCTGCTCCTCGGATGCTGTCTGACCTGCTGTGCTTTTCCAGCTCTGCATTTACTGACTCTAGCTTCCAGCATCTGCAGTCTTTTCTGTCTCCAGTAAGTGTAAATGGGTCTTTTTTCCCAAATGGTAGGTAGTGAGTTGCCATTGGAATCAGTGTTCAGACCCCAGCAATTCACGAAATATATTAATAATTTAGGTGAGGAAACTAAGTGCAATATCTCAAAATTTGCAGACAATATAAAGCTGGGTAAGATGGTGAGCTGTGAGGAAGATGCAGAGTTGAGTCAGTGTGATTTGGACAAGCTGATTGAGTAGACAAATGTATGGCACATGCAGTATGATGTGGATAAATGTTGAGTTAGCCACTTTGAGAGCAAAAATAGAAAGGCAGTTTATTATCTGAATGGCTGTAAATTGTCCAAGGAGAATGTGCAATGAGATCTGGGTGTCCTTGTACAACAGACACTGAAAGTAAGTTACACATGCAGCAGGCAGTCAAGAAGACAAGTGGTATATTGGCTTTCATAGCAAGAGGATTTGAGAACAGGAGCAAGAATATCTTGCTGCAATTGAACACAGCCTTGGTGAGACCACACCTGGAATATTGTGTGCAGTTTTGGTCTCCTTATCTGAGGAAGAATGTTCTGGGTATGAAGAGAGTGCAGCAAAGGTTTACCAGACTGATTCCTGAAAATGGCAGGACAGACATATGAGGAGGGGTTGAATCGGTTGGGATTTTATTCACTGGAGTTTAGAAGAATGAGGGGGGCCTGATAGAAATCTATAAAATTCTAACAGGACTAGACAGGGTCAATGCAGGATGGATGTTCCCTACAACGGTGGAGTCCAGAACCAGGGGCCACAGGCTGAGGATAGGGAGTAAGCCATTCAGAACTGAGATGAGGAGAAATTTCTTCACCCAGAGAGTGGTAAGCCTATGGAATTCGTTCCCACAGAAAGCAGTTGAGGCCAGAACATTGTGTGATTTTAAAGAGTTGGAAATAGCATTTGGGGTTGGATGTACCAAAGAGTATTGGGGGAAATCAGGAACAGGCTACTGAATTATATGCTCAGCTATTGATCATCATGAATGGACGAGCATGCTTGAGGGGCTGAGTGGCCTACTCCTACTCCTATCTTTTTCTTTCTATGTTTTCTATGTTTCTGTGTTTGTCAAATGGCAGGGCAGGCACTAGGGGGTCGTGTGGTTTACTCCTGTTCCTATCTCCCTATTTTCTAAAGTTCACTTTGTACCACAGGCTGAAGGTTGAAGGTGTGACCTCACTGCAGATGACACCATTTAAGGCATCAACAACTCCTTGATTTTCCTTCTTCAGCCTATGTTACACAAAAATGTTTTATTTCTGTTAGTTATTAAGAAAGTAGTATGAACATGAAATTTAGTATTGCTTGTTCAACCTAACATCACTGAAAATAGATTCTGCGATTTCATCATCAGATTACAGGTTTAGTTATTTGTTTTATGCTTTACAGTCCTTAGTAAATAACAAGCAGCTACGTCCAGGAAGAGATAACAAGGTGTAGAGCTGGATGAACACAGCAGGCCAAGCAGCATCAGAGGAGCAGGAAAGCTGACATTTCGGGTCTGGACCCTTCTTCAGGAAAGCATTTGGTCAACAAAACTCTTATAGTACTCATCAGAACGAAAGAGGCAGCTTTTTCAGAAATAAAATACCTGCCTAATGGAACCAAAAATTCCTTTCAACCTTTTCCTATAACATTCTTAAATGCTGCAAGTTGATTTGTACCAATTGCTTAAATCTTTCTTTCAATTAATGCCAACTACGAAAGAGCCACATTGAGCTTGCGAGTGAATCCAAAAACACCAGCAATCAGCTTCAAAAGCTCAGAAAATCTAATTATATTTATACTTTTATTTCTTACTTAAGACCACAAGAAATAAAAACAGAGTAAGCCATTCAGCCAATCAAGTCTGCTCCACCATTCAATGAGATCAGGGTTGATTTGACAATCCACAACTTCACTTTCCTGTCTTTTTCCTCATAACCCTTGCTGATTAAAAAATCTACCTCAGCATTAAATATACCTAATGGCCCGGCCTTAACAGCCCTCTGTGATAAAGAACAATAAGTATCACTGCGTTTTGAAAGAAGAAATTCACCGTCAGCTTTTTCTGAACTTTGAGGGACATTTGGTTTTAAATATTATACAGCAGTGGTGAAGTGGCAAGGACAGTGGATTTGGAATCCTCAGCCACAGGCTAATGCTATGGGATCATGGGCTCAAATCTCATCATGGTAGATGATTAAGTTTGAATTCAATGATGTCTGGAATTAAGCCTAACCTAATGATGTAACTATTGTTGATTGCCATGAAAACAAAACCTGGTTTATTAATCCCTTTTAAGGAAAAAAGTGCTATCTGGCCTATATGTGACTCCAGACCTGCAGCAATGTGGTTGTATCTTGACTATCCTCTTAAATGGCCTAGAAAGCCAATTAGTTCATGGGCAACTATGGGTAGGCAACAAATGACCCCCTTGCTAGAAATGCCTACATCCCATAGAAGGATAAAACTAAGAAATCCATGGGAAGAGCCTTAAGCAACGCTTAAAAGTAAAACAAAAACGCTTGCATCCTTAATCCCTTAGCTACTCTGTTACTGTCTGGTGAACATTTCATCTTCTGCAAGCATATTGATATTGAGTGAGGATATGCTTGGCTTCTTTGAATCTTCCATATTCCTATTTCACAATTTTTAAGCATACAGATGATGCCTGTATTTTAAGGTGAAAGGAGTTGCCAGGCACAGGGTCAAGGTGGAAAGAGATAATTTGAGTGGGAATAACCTCGTGTGGACTGTGAACACAAACTTAGACAAGTTTGACCGAATAGTCTCATTCTATAGCGTAAATATTATATAATCTGGCAGATTGAGCAAGCAACCTTGTTCTGTCTCACATGCTGCTTTCAAATATATTAGCTGATACAAAAAATTATACACAAATCAGAAATGTGTTTAGGAGTAAGCAAGTGTCTTTTAAGAAATAGGTTCGATGTTGAGAAATTTGTAGAGTACTTCTTGAATCAAGAGCTCAATTTAGACATATAAGAAGAAACTCATTTGGCTGAAATGAATACTGTCTGCTTGTTTCTTGCTTATGTCTTTCATCTCTTGGCCAACAGACACACAGTGATTCATGGTCAAGCAACATCTTGAGTTTGAAGTTCTTATCCTTGGGTTCAAATCCCTCTATGGCCTCATATCTCAGTTTTTCTGTAATTTCCTCCAGCATTTCAACCATCTGTGATCCTTGAACTCTTTTAATTTTGGCCTTAATTTAAATCATTCCCAGTTTCAATTCATTGGTAGCCATGCCTTCAATGACTTTCTCCACACCACTTTCAAGATGCACCTTAAAACCTAGTGGGGTGTGACCAATTGATCAATATCTCCTTACGTAGCTCAACATCAGGTTTTGTTTTATCGTGGTCCTGTGAAGTCCCTTGAGGTGTTTCTTTAAGTTAAAGAGTCTGTATAAGTTTTTGTTGATGGCACTGGAAGTGTCAAGAGCTTGTACATATGAAGGAGGTAGCTTATTCTGACAATGCTGTAGTAATGGACATGAGGCAGAGAGGCTGCCCATAGTATTACCTTGGGGAGAAGACAGATAGATCTGGTGGCATCCTCAGCAAAGAACTTTATTGGATTTATAGAACTTCCAAAACTGTGGGTGTACCTACATCACATGGATCATAGCATTTCAATAAGAAGTCTCACCACGTCCTTCTCAAGGGCAATTAGAGATGGTCAATAAATGCTGGCCAAGCCAGCAATGCCGTCAATGCATGGACAAAATACACCTAAGAAGAATGGATGCTTGAAGGAGCCCTTTTGGTCTCCTCAGGGTCCTATGAAACATATGTTGAGAGGGCAAAGTGGAAGTTATCAGTTTCCATATTCAGCTTTAATTGAGAAATCATGTTCCAGTTGAAAGTTCTTCCAAGAATTTCCTCTCTTTTGTCCACCCTTGACCACTCCATTCCCTGCCTTAACTCATAAATTAGATTGTCAAGCAGCAATAATTGAGAAATGGAAAGCTGCAATCTCTATTTAGTCATGAGGGATATATTTGGAAAAGGTTTATTTATGGTTGATATTCAATTGTCAAAAACTCAAAATTAGCAAGGATACCGCAGGTAAGTAAGAATTAATTATAAGAATAATTAAAATTATAAGAATAAATATACCACAGTCTTCAAACTCTGTAAATATCACAAAGTAGCTAACAATCAATTACTATTAAATTTTATAATTGATCTTGTAAGATTACATGTTCAAAACAAGATCTTACAAACAGGAAATGATTATTGACTAGTTAGTCTATTTTTGGCAAAATGAATTGACAGATAAATATTGACCATGAAAACTGTTTGCCATTCTTCAAAATGCCATTGGACAATTTATGAACTCAACATTGAAATACAGTCTTGCTTTACTATCTCATTAGAAATAAGGTATTTCTGATAACGTAGTACTTCCTAAATACTGCACTGAACTATCAGTTTAGATTCCTTAAGAACAAGCTTCCATATGGCAAGACTGATAGCACCAGCTCAACGCGGCACATGAAGTTGGGGCTGGAATAGAGGAGCCAGGACTATTATGAGGTCTCAAATATATACTTGAGAAGGAGGGATGTTACTTTTTAGGATATTGTCTGTGTGCCCCTTAATTGGCATGGAGGCAGGTTGCCTGTCCAATCAAGGATGACAAACAGATGGATGTTAAAGATGGTAAACATATCAGACGCTTCCAGATTGAGATGAGCAACAGTTGCAGTAAAGGGCAAGTAATTGAGAAGATGCTTCAAAATGAAGATGCTTGCTCACCAGCAATTTAAAAAACCCAAATATATAATGGATTGAAATAAAAAACAAACTCAAGCCTCCACTGTGATGGGCTTGGATTCAGGGATAGTGCTGTAAATATCCCTTTACAAAGATGCCTTTGGCTAGACCTGCATCCAGGCAGGCTGGGAGAGATGGAACATATCCTGCCTACAGCACTGTCCTCCCTAACATACCACTGGTTGCATACCTCCAGAAAGTTCAACTGCCCTGTGTAGTGATTGTAACAAGGTCAGCCAGGTGGACCTCAGAACATGAGTTCCCTGATCTGGTCCAAACAGGGAGCCCTGTTCAGGAGTGTCAGAGGTTCTCTTCACTCTGAGAGCTGGCTCTGAGGGAGCTGGAGCAGTGTCAAGGACTCTGAATGTGTAAATAAAGGGTGACTTGGTTATGGGATACCAGCCTCTGTGGAATTATTTCACTCACATCCAACAGCAGGTCAGGAACCTGGACACCAACTGGAAAATCCTAGTCAACCTCCTTTAACTGTCCCTAGCAAGACTCCTAATTAAACCAATTAGTTGCCTGTCTCATGGGGGTTGAGCAGCCATGTTGGGCCCAGGACCAACACAGTGTCTCCAAAAGTGGGTTAAATTGTGTGATGGAATCTACTTGCTGCTGAGAGAACCTTTGTAAGTCACTTTCCCACAACTCTTAAAGATATTACTGGCAGAACAAACATGTATGGAGATCAACGAGATTTAGTCTCTTCATGGCGGAAGAACATGTGTGAATTATGTATATTGGCCTCCACCGGACATGACATTTCAGTGGAGAATTATACGCTGATTTCTAAATGTTTCTTCAAAAAGCCACAAAATAGCAAGTTCCACTCCACCAAGCTGACTGTTGCTATGGATATATGTGCTAGATATAAATATGCACAGGATTTACAGCAAGATTCAGAACACTATGAGCATCCACAGCATTTTTTCATCTAAATTCCTCGATACTCACTTGACTGTTTTGCTTTGTATAATCCAGGTGTAATCATGAAATTCATTAAAGTATTCTGTCCAGCATTATTTATTTGCAAAGGTACAACATTCCCAGTGATCTTGTTGTTTGCAATAACAGTGTCATTGCATAAATAGTTAATGAACATAAACGGTCCTTCTCCAAGATCTGAAATATGAAAGAATGATTTGTGACTTTCCATCACTATATTGGTGGAGACAACAACATCTGAGAAAATAATATTTGCATTACATAGCAAGATGAAATTTCTTCTGAGTTCCCACCCCAAGCAAAGGTGCATGGTGCTTGAAAAAATGGGCTAAAATGTTTGATGGAGCCAACACCACCTTCCTGCTTGACCATAGCTTATCTTCTCTGCCCAAAGTGCTACTGACCACCATCCTCCCTGGTAATAGCATGTGCCAGCCCTCTGTGTGTTGGTTGCAGCTGCTTGGCAGCAGAAGCTGATGACAGTCCACAGCAACATGAGGCCCAACTCTTTACAGTGAAACAGAGTTCAATTAGTGACCTCTCCAACCTCCTTTTCACTCAATTTTTCATCTGTACAGGAAAAAGTACCAGTAGTATTTTCCATGTTTTCAGGATGGGTGCTTTCTGGCAGTGTTACAATGACCACCGACCCAGGAATGTGGATTGGAGTCATTAGATATTGTGAAGGGGAAGGAAAACTTGTCATCTCACATTGACACAATATAGATAGTCCAGCAGTGAAGTACATACAGAGTTTAGTCACTTAGGGGATTAAAGAAAGACAAAGGGTGGCACAGTGGTTCAGTGGCTCAGTGGTTAGCACTGTTACCTCACAGTCCCAGGGTCCCAGGTTTGTTTCTAAACTCAGGCAACTGTCTGTGTAGAGTTTGCACATTCTCCCAGTTTCTATGTGGGTTTCCTCCAGGTGCTCTGGTTTCCTCCCACAATCCAAAGATGCTCAGGTTGGGTGGTTTTGCCATGCTAAATTGCCCATAGTGTCCAGGGATGTGCAGGCCAGATCGATTGGCCATAGGGAATGCAGGGTTAGAGGGGTGGGGTGGGATGCTCTTCGGAGGGTCAGTGTTAAATTGATGAGCTGAATGGCCTGCTTCCACACTGTAGCAAATCTATTAATTGCTGCGTTAATATTATTACCATGCTATGAGAATTAACATTTAAATATAGTTTTACAGGAAAAGTGGACTCAATGAGATAAACCTTTGGTGGTAACACTTGGACATATAGCAATGCACAGCTGTAGGGCCAAGAAGAAAATCAGAGCCTGTCCTCCTATTAGTTTAAATTTTAAATGTGGGCTCTCAAGTTTGCACAGCAAGCTTACTCAAGTAAGTAACAACCATATAAGCCTGGAAAATGCAAAGTCTGATCTTCAGTCTGTGCTGAATTAATACATTTCAGCCAGTCAGCAACAGAGAAGTTACCATGTTTCTCCAGTGTTCCTCGTTTAAGTTAAGATTTCTTAATGTTTTACATTGAGCAGGAAAAAAGCACCATATATTGAAGACAAACAAAAGCAAGAATCGAGAGTGTTAGAGGAGCTCAGGAAAGGTAGTAAAGAGTTTTAAGTCAGCCATTGTAAACAGGAAAGTGGTAATTCAGAATTCACAATGGAAATTCCAAAGTGCAGTGTCTGAAGGACAGCATCAATGATGAAGTGAAGAAAGCATGGAACACAGAAACATATTGTACTTATATTGTATGTTTGATCTGGTAAAATATCCTAAGGTGTCACACAAACACAAAAGGAGAACTGAATTATGTTGAATAAAAATGTCAGAGGAACAAAGTGTGACACCTACTGGAAGTGGGTGCTATACGCATGATTTTTAAACTACATGGACAGACATATGGCAAAAAAATCATAATAATTTGTACATTTCACTGAAATTTAAAGAAAAACATTCCCTATTTTGTTTAAATAGAAACATAAATGCAGTACATACCTCGATTGTAATATTCACAGTCAACAGCTGAAAAATATCAAGAATGTCCAGTAAGTAAAAAAAATTCAAAACATGCGTGTTGCAGTTAAGTGTTTACATCTCTTTAAATCGATCTGTCCTTTTTGTTTGTATGCATAAGTTAAAGATAATATGTCTTGATCTATGAATTCTGTTAATGATTATTATTATCTAATCTACTTACAGTGTTTTTCTTTTGATCATTAGTCAGAGACTCAGATTTCTGGCCTACTCTGATTAAATTTTGAATCAAATGTGAGTTTCCTCTGGGTGCTCTGGTTTCCTCCCACAGCCAAAGATCTGCAGGTTAGGGGGATTAGCCCTGAGAAATTGCTCATAGTGTCCAGGGATGTGTGGGCTGGGTATATTGGCCATGCGAGGTGCTGGGTTGTGGGGATAGGGTAGAGATGTGTGTCTGGTAGGAGTGCTTTTTGGAGAGTCCTTGCGGACTCAGTGGGCTGAATGGTCTGTTCCGCACTGTAGGGATCCTATGTCCTTAACCTATATTTACTTTGAATTTTATGATACATGACTTTAAAAAGCACACAATTGAATTTATGAGTTTACAAATTTAGTAGAAGTTTATCGGAAGTAGAAATGGCTGCCCAAGGAACTAACTTAAGTGCCATACATTATTTTGCTGCGACCAAAACTATGATTGCTTTTCCTATGGGCCATTCTTGCTGAATTTCTGCACTTCTCACTCCTTCCTTTCAAGAGAAATCTTCACTCACCTAATCCCAGCAATAAAAGAAAAGATAAAATGTATTATCTCACTAAAATTAACTCATATAATTACCTTATTATTGTTATTCCTGTCATTGTTACCCTATTTATTGAGCTGACTGTGATTAATATTATTCTAATGCTGGTAATAAAGCCAAAAAAATGGATGATGACTGGTTAAGATGATACCTACCAAGCATCCCCATTTAACAAATTTCATTCAGTACTGTCTTCTAATTATGAAATTATGAATTTTTTCATGATTGATTTTTTCTTTTGTTGTAGTACAACATTTTGAATCACATTTTTTTCAATGTAACATTTCTTAGATACCACAGCTGAAATATATATTCTGACAATACTCACGACAAACGCTGGGTGATCTCCAACTGATTGAGATTCCTTTTTGACAGCATGTATGGGCATATACTGCAATGCTGGTACAAAAACATTCACAGTCTCCACCACGGTTACAGTTACACGTGTCTGTAAGACAATTCTTATAAAACCAGGTAACGTCGACCTTGAGAAACCAAAAATGTTCATTATTATCAAAACAATGTCATAATGGCAAATTATACCTCGTGCCAGTCTTGGAGTCTGATTGAATACAGTACAAGATGCAATTTGATGATGAGCATAAATCAGTTCTTGGACATTGTACATAAGGTCAAGGTGTGACCTCTACTTAAGTGCTTTAAACCCAGCTAAAATCCACAAAACCTTATTGGCTCCATTCGTTATTTCTTACATGGGGGAAAATAATTTTCTAAAATCTCAGAACTTTTTTTTAAAATGACACAGCACTGCCATCTAGAGTATATTAGGTAACCAAACTATTTTCCAAAACCAGGTGAGATAACGCAACATTCATAATGTTACTTTGTCCTGTTTAACAAGTAATTATGATAAGAAGCATTGCATATTAAACAAGCTAAAAATTCAACTGCATATTACAATATGTTATAATCTCATTTCAACAGCATTGTATAGACAGACCCAGAAGTAACATCCATACCACAATACAAGGGACAAGCAATAACTATCACCAGTGGGAGAAAATCTAAGCATACGCCCTTGATAGTCAGTGGTACTACTATAGATGAGTT
The DNA here is from genome assembly GCA_024137785.1 of Ginglymostoma cirratum. NCBI lineage: Eukaryota > Metazoa > Chordata > Chondrichthyes > Orectolobiformes > Ginglymostomatidae > Ginglymostoma > Ginglymostoma cirratum. The sequence goes on from JAHRHZ010000021.1 coordinate 19,996,546, forward strand.
CAAAATCATCATTATCCTTGGGGAGGTACCATTAAGCAGAAACTCAAGGTCATTAAAAAGGAAAGAAACAAGAAAAGGCTGTTCAGTTGATTTCCTTCACAAAGGAGCTTTTCTCTATTAACAAAGGTAATTACCCCACAACACCATCTGGGTGACCTTTAATCTCATGAATGTCCACCAGAGAAGCCAGCTGCTCTATTAGATAAAGTACTTTCTTCCTCGCAGTTTGCTAAATTTTTAGATCAAGTCATTTCTTCTTAACATACAGACAGATCTGGGCATGCAGGTCCACAGTTCCCCAAAAGTGGCAACACAGGTGGCCAAAGTGATTAAGAAAGCATACAGCATGCTTGCCTTCATCACCCAGGGCAGGGAGTACAAGAGTTGGCAAACCATGTTGCAGCTGTATAAAGCCCTTGTTAGGCTGCATTTGGAGTATTGTGCGCAGTTTTCGTTGACACGCTACCAGAAGGACATGGAAGCTTTGGAGACAGTGCAGAAAAGGTTCACCAGCATGTTGCCCGGTCTTAAGGGCATTAGGTTGAGGAAAGTTTTATAAGATTAGGATTGTTTTCACTGGAAAGACGACGACTGAGAGGAGACCTGATAGAGGTCTACAAAATTATGCGAGGCACAGATAGGGTGGATAGTCAGAGGCTTTTTCCCAGGGTTGAAATTTCAATTACAAGGGGGCACAGGTTCAAGGTGAGAGGACAGAAGTTTAAGGGAGATGTGCGAGGAACGTTTTTCATGCAAAGAGTGGTAGGAGCCTGGAATGCACTGCCAGAGGAGGTGGTGGAAGCAGGCACGTTGGCGACATTAAAGAGGCATCTGGATGATTACGTGAATAGGGAGGGAATAGAGGGATACGGATCGAATAAGGGCAAAAAGTTTGTCTTTTTAACTTAGTCAGGGCATGATAATTGGCATAGTCTTGAAGGGCCAAAGGGCCTTTTCCTGTGCTGTACTTCTCTTTTGTTCTTCTTTTGTTCTTATTCAGAATCCAAGGACATTAGTCTAGCTTCCATGGAATAATTTGCATCTTCATTTTGTTCAAGCAAATCTTATTTCTCAAACTGCTGACATGTCTGTGTTGACGTATGTAAGCTCTTTATTTCAACTATTTAACTGCATTTGATTTCTTTCTTCACCCTCTCTGAATGTCTTGCTGGTGAACTAGGCAAGTTCAGATCCTAAGTCATTGTACTAGAGCATGTCGTAACGTTATCTCTGGCTTTTGTACAAATAAGACAAAGGATTGAAATGTTGCTCATGAATTCATGTCAGCATATCATCCACATCAGAAACAAATTTGCAATATCAAACTATTCATCAGATAGTTTTGCTGGCTGCATACTTTCAGTTAAACATTCCTCCATGGGGTCAAGCAGGTTGTCCTGTTCATTCTTGTTCTCAGTATTTGCTTCTACTGTGAAAAACACTGATTTTTGTCTTTTGATCTATTTCAGTAATATTTGGAGTATTTGTCAGACCTGACAAGCCTGTATAATTGCAGATTTCACAATGGGCTTTAAGATATGCATTTTATTTTGAGATCTCTTGATACCAAACCACTGACTGAGCCCTGGTTGTATACTTGGTGTCCCTAGTGTATTCTTTCTGAAACATTTTCCAAAAGAGAAGCTGGAAAAACTAATCTTCAGGCATATCTCAGGGAAGTTGGGGTCAAGATGTATGCCGGTTCAAGTGTGACAAGGATAGGCTGTGAAGTATATATACATTGTCAACTCTTCTACACTCTGTATTGCAGTACTATATATATCATATCTATAGTCTTGAGAGTTATTCTATCTGGATCATGTAATTTTATCTCTGCAGGCCATCATTTCTGTTCCTTCAGTCATGGAATTTCATCGAAAACACAGTGACACTCACCTATATTAAGCTCAAAATGAACAGGATGTCCATTGACGTTGAACAAACTCACTCGAATTCAAGTTGCTTGAATCACAAATTTAATTTCAGAATGCTACAGGTATTTTTTAAAGGTAATGGTTGCATCACTTTGACATTTTGTACAAGTAACCATTGGTTTTCTGCTGCTCTGAAGATGTGTTCTATTTCTGCACATTTTCTGGAATGACCCTAGCCCTACACTCATCTCTTGAACATCTGGACAACAAAGAGACCTACATCAGGCTTCTACTCATGGACGACACATTTGCCTTCAACACTGTAATTCCTACCAGGCTAACCTCAAATCTCTGAGACCTAGGTCTCGGCTCTGCCCTTTGCAACTGGATCCTCAGCTTCCTGACCCACAGACCAAAATCAGTGAAGACAGACAACAGCACCTCCTCCATGATAACCCTCAACACTGGCACCCCACAAGGATGCCTTCTCAGCCCCCTACTGTGCTCTCTGTACACTCAAGACTTTTTTTTATTCATTTGTTGGATGTTGGCATTGCTGGCTGGCCAGTATTTCTTGCCCATCCCTAGCTGCCCTTGAGAAGGTGGTGGTGAGCTGCCTTCTTGAACCGCTGCAGTCCTCCTGCTGTGGGTTGACCCACAAAGCTATTAGGGAGGGAATTCCAGGATTTTGACCCAGCAACAGTGAAGGAACGGCAATATATTTCCAAGTCAGGATGGTGAGTGACTTGGAGGGGAACTTGGAAATGGTGGTGTTCCCATATATCTGCTGCCCTTGTCTTTCTAGATGGTAGTGGTCACAGGTTTGGAAGGTGCTGTCTGAGGATCTTTGGTGAATGTGTAGCCAAATTCCGTGTGAACACCATCTATAGGTTTGCCGACCATACCACCATGGTAGGCCAGATTTCAAACAACAATGAGTCGGAATACAGGAAGGAGATAAAGTGCTTGGTGTCATGGTGCAATAATAACAATCTCTCTCTCTCAATGTCAGCAAAACTAAACAACTTATCATTGACTTCAGGAAGAAAGGAGGAGAAGGACACACTCCTATCTACATCAACAGAGCTGAGGTGGAGCGGGTTCAGAGCATCAAGTTCCTAGGAGTGACGATAACCAACAAGCTGTCCTGGACCTCCCTACGGAGATACAAAAAGGCACAACAATGCCTCTTCTTCCTCCGGTGGCTTAGGAAATTCAGCATGTCCATAAGGACCCTCACCAACTTCTACAGATGCACCATAGAAAGCATACTGTCCGGGTGTATAACAGCCTGGTATGGAAACTGCTCTGCCCGGGACTGTAAGATACTTCAGAAAGTTGTTCTGAAAGCACAGCCTACCCAATAATGGAAGCCAACCTCCCATCCATGGACTCCATTTACACTTCTCGTTGCTGTGGAAAGGCTGCCAACATCATCAAAGACCCTTCCCACCTAGTAATGCTCTCTTTAAACCTCTTCCTTCAGGCAGAAGATAACTTTGTATGCCTCGTTCTGTCTAAGCACCCTATGATCTATATGTCCTTGTTTGCTATGATCTGCTTGTACTACTCACAAAACAAAGCTTTTCACTGTACTTAGGTACATGAGACTACAATGAACTAAATCAAATCAAATCAAAGCGAATTGACCTATAGTTTTACAGCTGTAGCAGTCTTTTGCAGTAGCCAGTCACTGCTTGAGCCCATGACACTTTTTTGTTCCAAACCAATGACACTGACTGTTGGTATCCAATGTATTGGCCTACTTTTCTTGTCAGCTTGTCACCTCGGACAGCAGACTATTTATACCTCATGATATCAACAAGTTCTGTTGCACTCCCATGGTAAGGTAATCCATCACCTCTCAGGATTTGTCTGTGAATATTCCTGGTTCCGGCTTCCAGTACAAATTAAATAGCTTTCTCCAAAAGCTAAGTCTTCATTGTGTATAATAAATCTGACAAAGAACTCGTTAGTAATTCCAATAACAATCTTTGTCTTTTCAATTCACGTTCCATGGCATCAGTTTTTTCCACTAAACCGTAGAGGTCGTCAATGAAATTATCTATTTATTTTCCTGGACGATGAAATATTCAGTAGATCTTACTCTTTTGAAAACTTTGTTTGTTCACAGATTGAAGTAACTACTAAAAGCTGCCTGAACATCTCCAAAGATATTTGTACCTTCTTTTATATTTTGGTGATTTATAACACCATCAACTGAAGGTCCTATTGAGAACAATTAGGTATTTACCTGTTCACCTTGAAGTTACTAATATAATTTTGAAAAAATTTGATGTCTCAAGCACTATTTCTCCAACGCGTTCAATTCTGTGTTCAGTTTGGCATATATCTGAAATTAAATCTCCCAGATTGATTTCTTGCACCCACTATTTCTACCTAATGTGCTTAACTATTCTTTTTACTCCAAAGCAGCTTTAAATCTGCAGGATCTCAATGTTGCTTGTAATTTTCTTTACTTTTAGCTTTCGTATTGCATTAGGTCACTATTACAGTATTTATCTGCCTACAGGATTTATAATTCTGCTTTATAGAAATGCAATCTTCATTGTATTACAAGCTTTAAATCTATTTATCAGAGCAACATTGTATCATTTTCTTCTAATAAAGCTTCCAATTCTACATTATAGCAATAATGTTGCATTTCAAAAACTTTAAATTTTGTTAAACATCAATATTATATCCCTGTCTTGCTTGTGGAGTGTTTCCCACTTTTGTGATCAAAATGGTGATTTCCCACCTCTTCAGGACTGGTCGGAGGTTTACCTACCCTCTGCAGCCAAGATGGAGATTTCATACTTTCACACCTTTCACAGCCTAATACAAAATGCACATTACTTTCCCTGAATTTTCAAAAAATATCTGTGGTTATAGCCATATCAAATCATCCCACCAAATCTGTAGTTTAATTTATATGGCCTCATCATAGTCTTAACATTTTTCTATCTTCTTCTGTCAGACTCTGTCTTCTCAATCTTTTAAATTGCCCTTTTGTAATTTTCAATCTGTTCCATGATGTTGCCAGTGCAGCATTAATTAATTTATTAGCATTCGATTTAACTGCTATAAGCCTTGCTTTGAAGTGCCTCGCTATGGCAGCGACACTTATCATGTATGTATACCATATTTAACTTCTATTTTTCCCATTCTGGTCTGTTACACCACTCATGTTGAGTTTTCTCCCTTTGCTCTCAGGGATTTTTGACTTTACTCGCAAATTATTGAAACCGTTGCCACAATGCATGCCATCCATTAGAAGCATTATGTAAACTCATCAAGTTTCCTTCAATAGCATCATTTAAAACCCACATCCTCTGGCACTTAGGAAAAAACAAGGGCAATGGGGGCATGGGAAGGCTACCACTTGCAACTTCTCTTCCAAGTCGCATATCCTAATTTGGAAATATTTTATCTATTCTTCACTCCCTGGGTTAAAATCCTGAAACCCTTTCCCCAAACACACTGTGAGGGCAATTACAATACTGTGATTCAAAATGTTGCTCACCACCAGCTTCTCAATAGCAATTAATAATGGGAAAGCAAATGTTGGCCTTGCTGGGCGCTTGCATATTCCATGAGCAATTAAAAAGAGGCTCCTGTGCCAGCCCCAGTAAAATTAAATGCTCACCGTTCAAGATTGGCAGGCATTCTAAGCCAAGTTGCCTCACCATTAATAAAGGGACATACAGTCTTGCTCGAGTTACAAATTGGTAAATTATATCGTCAATGAATCACTGTTGAGGTACAATATCGTAGAGCTCAAGTTATAGCCCTTATACAACAATTACTCCTGGTTCGTGCAAATATAACATCGGTTATATAGCAAGGTAACTGATGGCATTTACCTACTTCAAACACACACTCTACAGAAATAATAGATTCCTCACACCCTTTTTGGTGAACTGACTGTCTGCATTCATTGAGCAGATGAGGGCAGATGTCAAAAATGATTCAGAGAACCTTGTGCTGCCATGGGCACCAATACCTATTTCGCACTGGAGGTGAAAATCAATCACAATATTTTATGGTTTTGTCATTATCAATTTATTCTACTATTGTTTAGTAAGATAGCTTGGCAGTTAAAACCCAAAACAGGCTGTAGTGTTCAAAAACAAGGAAGAACCAATGAGGCAAAGGATAAAAGCAGCAGTGAAATATATTTACATTAAAAATCTTTTTGTTGTCCCAAAATATGAATTCCACCCAAATACCACAGCAAGTGAAAAATGGATTCAAAGAATTAGCCCTTGCTTACAAAGGTAGCACTGACGCGGAGACAAAAATATTGTGGAATATAAAGAAAATGAAAATCGTGCACCTACCACATTATGACAAGGAGCAAAAACTTCACTGTACAGAATAGCACATTCTCTCTTTGCAAATGGCTGTCTAATTAAGTCGGCTTCACATGGCCTGGTGATACCAGTTCTACTCACACACTTGGAATAAAGTGAAAATTAGAGAAAATTATTAATTGTTAAATTATTAACCAGCATCTTAAATAGTTATAGGTTAACTAGCCATTACATTATAATCATTGTCAGGTTCTTTCCAGGAAAACTGGGAGAGGTATCTGAGCAGGTGCAATTCTGAACAGACAGCTATTCCAATTGAACCTCTACTTAGATAATGTCCAAAAACATAAATTCCACCACACCCTCTCTGGAAGACAGTGGAGTGTGTGGCAAAGTTGGAGCAATCTCATGTTGCAAGAAATTTCAGATACTGTAATCACAACTATGTGGTGCTGGAAAAGGAAGAAAATAGCATTATAGTTTAGATAATCTTTGTCACTCAGTGGTTTGCCTTTTTTATATTGACCCGACTTAAATTAGAAGCAACCAATAATGCAGTTATACAATAACATTTGCAAATGTCTCTCTTGCACATGTGCTCATCCCACCACAGCAGTTCATGGCTGCCACAGACGATGTCCCTTCTTTTCTGGTGTGTTGTCAAAAAAATAAATCCAAGGCATCTCCATCTTGAGTTTGTCAATTTAAAATCCTCAAAGGTTGAAAATGGCTGGATGCTCACAAGCAGTCACTGCTAAACATGAGTTGGAGAGAACTGGGATAATATCTGAAATAAGTGAGTTTTTATTCAACCGGAACTATTAAAGGTTTATGTACCCATACTGTAGTTTAAGCCCATCTTAATTTCCCTGGTCAGTTTCCCGAAACCTGGGAAGGCCATCTGCTTGATTTAAGTTTAAAGCCAAGTTAAATGCAATTAAAAATATTTCATGTGCATTTCATTCTTTACACAGTGAGTGGTTCGTGTGTGGAATGTACTGCCAGAGGAAATGATGGATGCAGGTACGGTTACAACATTTAACAGACATTTGCATAGGTACATGAATAGGAAACCTTTAGAGGGCAAAACGCAGGCAAGTGGGACCAGTTTAGTTTGGGAATATGGTTAGCATAGACTAGTTGGGCTGAAGGGTCTGTTTCCATGCTGAATGACTCTATGACTCTATGATTGACTGTTGAACAAAGCAGCTCAGGCATAAAGAACAATGCTGCAGGTTGGGGTGCAGGAACTACATCACTGTTCCATCTCTGCTGCTGGGTCAAATTACTGGAACCCCCTTCCTAACAGCACTATGGGAATCGCCACACCCCAAGGACTGCGGCAGTTCAAGAAGGCAGCTCACAACCACCTTCTCCTGAGGTAGCAAATGATGGACAATAAATGTTAGAAGCTATTATGAAAGAAGTTGTAGCAGCACACTGAGGTAAGTTCAGGATAATCAGACAGTCAACATAGTTTTGTGAAATGAAAATAATGTTAGATCAGTCTATTGGTGTTCTTTAAGAAAGTAGCATGTGTTGTAGATAAAGGGAGCAAGTGGATGCACTGTACTTAGATCACAACAAAGATTATTTCAGAAAGACTAAATAGGGTGATCACGAGGGCATCAAAATAGCAAATGATTGGGGGGGCAGGGTAAGTCAATACAGTTTCAAAATCAGTTAACAGGCTGGAGAATAAAGACAGTCAGGAACCTACTTAAGGTGTGGCAGTTAAGGACAAAACTATAATAAGTATATTGATTAAACCAGAAAGGAGAAATAATAAACAGGTGAAAAAAGCATCAGTGCTGAGGGACAGGTTAGAGTGCATGGCCCAAACAAGAGTTCTATATACAAGGGCACAGAGTATAAGGAATAAATTAAATGAGTTGCAAGCACAAATTCAAATTAGAAATTATGATATAGTGACCATTACTGAGACATGGCTGCAGATAGTTCAGATTGGGAACTAAATATATCATGTTATTGGGTCATAGAGCCATAGAGATGTAAAGCACGGAAACAGACCCTTCATTCCAACTCGTCCATGCTGACCAGATATCCAAAATTAATCTAGTCTCATTTGCCAGCATTTAACCCATGTACCTCTGAACCCTTCCCATTCATATACACATTCAAATGCCTTTCAAATGTTGTAATTGTTCCAGCCTCCGCCACTTCCTCTGGCAACTCATTCCATACCCACATCATCCTCTGCATGAAAAAGTTGCCCCATAGGGACCTTTAAATCTTTCCGCTCTCACCTGATTTGCCTTACCAAAATGCAACACCTCACATTTATCTAATTAATCTCCATCTGCCACTCCTCAGCCCATTGGCCCATCTGATCAAGGTCCCATTGTACTCTTAAGTAACCTTCTTTGCTATCCACTACATCACCAATTTTGACGTCATCCGCAAACTTACTAACCATACTTTTACAGAATGGATAGGGAAAATGGCAGAGGATTTGCAGTGGCCTTACTGATTAGAAACAAAACTACTTCATTAGTGAGGGAAGATATAATAAGGGGTAAGTATTAAGTGAAGACTGTATGGGTGGAACTGAAGAAAGTAAAGGATCTAAAATTGCAATCTGTTACGTACAGACCCCTTGGCAGCAACTGTAGAGCTAGATTGTATAAATGCAGAAATTAGGCAAGTCGTTGCAAAGTCAGAGTAGTACTAATGGGGAATTTTAACTTTAACATAGATTAGGAGAGGCAGATTGGAGCTGTCAGAAAGGTAATGATTATCTGGTGTGCGTCTGAGATAGTTTCTTGCATCAATACGTTTTGGATACAACAAGTGGACAAGCAATATTGTATTTAGTAGCGAGTAATGAGCCAGATTTAATTAGTAACCTAACTGTGGATGAACATTTCTCAAATAGTGATCATAACATGGTGGGATTCAATGTAGTGTTTGAAAGTGAAAGCATGAATCAGCTACTAGAGTTTAGGCTCTGAGAAAGTCGACTTTAATGAGATGAGACAGAGACTGTCCACAGTCAAATGGGAACATCTGCTAATGGGTAAAACAAGTGAAGAACAGTGGAAGCCGTTTAGATAAACATATAACACAATATAAGACCAGTTTATACCCCTAAGAGGGAAAAGCTCCATTTCACAGAGCAAAAAAAAGCCAATGAAAGAGATAAGGGACAGCATGAAACTAAATGAAAGGGCTTTAAAAAGTGCAAAAAACAGCACAGATCCTGCTGAATGGGAAAGATACAAAGATGAGCAAAGGGCCACAAACAGCTTATGAAAGCTACTAGAAAGCAGTGTGAAGGAAACTGCAAAGGATACTAAAATCAATGAGAAGGAATGTTATAGTTACAATGAAGGGAATGTGGGCGGTCAGGAGCAATATTGGCCTACTAAAGACTGAAAGTGGGAATATTGTCAATGACATAGGAAATGACAGACATGTTGAATAATTACTTTGCCTCAATATTTACAGTAGATAAGGAGCATCACTTGCCAGAAATCCTGAAGAAATTAGAAGTGGATCGGGAGACGGATTGAATAAAATTAACCTAAGTAAAACATCGGTCATGAGGAAATTAATGGAATTAAAGAGTAACAAAATCCCCAGGACCTGACGGGTTCGTTTGAAGGGTGTTTGAGGAAGTAGGAGAGCACATTGTACATACTTTAACTATAATCTTTCAGAGTTTCCTAGATACAGTTGTCCCTTTAGATTGGAAATTGCACATGTCACACCACTTTTTACGAACAGTAAAAGAGGAAAACCAGAGAATTATAGAACAGTTAGCCGAATATCTGCAGTGGGAATGTTACTGGAATCTATAATCATAAATAGGATAACCGAATACCTTAAAAATTTTCAGTTCATCAGGGAGTGCTCGCATGGATTCATGACATAACAAGGTGTAGAGCTGGATGAACACAGCAGGCCAAGCAGCATCAGAGGAGCAGGAAGGCTGACGTTTCGGGCCTAGACCCTTCTTCAGAAAAATTTTTTTTTTTTCTGAAGAAGGGTCTAGGCCTGAAACGTCACCTTTCCAGCTCCTCTG